>JACCHY010000021.1:1200000-1800000 GCA_018907195.1 Dolichoris vasculosae
TATAAATATATTAGTGTACGAAAACATTTATAATAATTAATTACTTACTCGTTGTAATACTTCGCATGAATTATGCGAATTAATAAAAACAACGAGTGTGTAAAAATATGATACAATTAGTATATTAAATTTATTTGATCCACTTTTTATAATACAATTTTTTTTTCATTCAAACGTTACCTTATAAACTTTATTACATAATAACTTAACAGCGATAACCAACAAATTATATTTTTTCGCCAATTTCGATTCCTCTGGGAATTGCTTCCGATAAATTTCAACTAATTATTATCGAATTAAAGCTAATAGCTCTCTACATTTTTTTTAATATGAAAAACTTAAATGATTATGTCTTTTCCAATTACGTACTTACGATAACAAAACATCGAAAGCCTCCGATATTTGATTTTATTTTTAAATTATTACCATGAGCTCGATCCCGAGAATACATACTAAGATAAGACTACCTAACGTCGTTTTACAGTAAGAAACTGCGGATTTTCTTGTTCGTTCCTCATCGATCGATCGACCTTACGGATGCGAATCGATAAGGTAAACTTGCCGTTATCGACAATCGTGAATTTTCATCAAATAGCTTATAACTTATTTAAATTATGTCTAAAAGTT
This sequence comes from Dolichoris vasculosae, assembly GCA_018907195.1. Taxonomy (NCBI): domain Eukaryota; kingdom Metazoa; phylum Arthropoda; class Insecta; order Hymenoptera; family Agaonidae; genus Dolichoris; species Dolichoris vasculosae. The sequence goes on from JACCHY010000021.1 coordinate 1,200,628, forward strand.
TTTCCATTACAATTAATTGTATCAATACGTATTTAAAGTTTTGTACTCGATACATTCGTAAACTTTATTTTTCCCGCGATATCAGCCAACAACACGTAATATTGCATCGTGGATAAGCATTCGAATATCGCGTGGAACCTTTAATCGAAGTAATTGGAAATTAATGAAGATCGCAGTGTTGTACTCGCAATGTTATTGTAACCATCAAAATTCTATTTTATCGCAAGAATTTTATCGTGAGAAATTATATTTTTATAATTTACTCCAAGTTCAATGTAATGCGAGTCGTGCGTCGCGGTTTCGATACTTTTGTTCAAACGTTTATCCAGTTTTTATGATAATAAGATTCAAACTTTATCGTAATAAACTTTTTACCGTTGTGCATAGAAAATCGAATTATCGAATTTAGACCGGGCACTTATTTTAATTTCATCGAACAAGTAACCAACGATAACATTTTTTTTAAGTTTTAAATTCAATATTATATATTAAAATAAATAAGATTTATCGTTTTTTCTATACACTCGTTAGTCAACCAAGTATTGATTAAGTATCAAAAGTACTTATAATAAACGAAAAATTTGAAAATATACCGGCGATACGAAATCGATATACGGTTTTAATTTTTTTTATATTTTTCATCCGAATAAAAATTTTTCTGCTTTCGATACTCGTATCGTTAAACTTTTCCGCCTTATCGGTATTTAAATATACGCGTACGTTAATATCACACTTCGAAACTTAGTTATTCTTTTCTAAAGTAAATTTATACACGATAAACAACTATTTTTCATCAAATATATTTCGATAACAAATTTTCCTGCAACACTTTCGAACGATCGAAACCAAAGTTTCGAAAGTTTGTTCAGGTTAATTTCAAGTGCGATCCTTAAATTAAGCTATAAAATGTATTCGGTGTGTATTTAATTACGGGTCGTATATTTGATCTCTAATCATTGGTTTATTATTACCGTTTTTTTTAAGCTAATTGGAACAAAATCACTAAAGTTCGAAAAGATTGTACAAGTTTTTCAAAAGAAATGCCAACATCGAAGAACGAATAAGGATAACATCGCTTTTATTTATAAATCATAATATTGGATAATTACACCTTTTCATAAAAAAGCTGCCTGTATAAGAATTTCGCGACTAGGATAATCAATATGTATCTTCGCGTAAGGATCTTAAAGCAAAGGACGCTGAATAAAAATTGAAATAAAAATAAAAATTTACCTATAAATTTGTTTGCCTAACTTTTCACGCACTCCATTAAAAGAGAAGAGCTGATTCCTCGAGTCGATCCACTTTTTAAAGCCGGTCGATTTTTAAATCTAATATCCATTCGCTGATCGAAAAATAAAAACAATTTCCATCAAAGTTAACTCCTCGCCAAAACTTTACAATCTATCACTCATGCTCGTGCATCAAATACGAGTAAACCTCCTAAAACCGATTTTCTTAATTAGCGGCCTCAACATTCCTCTCATTCGCAGTTACCTCGAGACTCTCCAAAAAGTCGACGCGGAATTTTAACAGACATGATTTAACCACAAGGTCTCTTATGGGCGGCCTCTATCATGAACGGCGATCGAGCCAATATTATGCGCGAATCAAAATGAACCCATCGCCTCGTAACGAACCTAACGAATGTCGGCATCTCCGACCGCTACACGATACGAACACGTATATAACGCGCCACACATAAATAAAAGAGGAAGAATAATCGTTATAACAAGGCGTCCGGTAACCGGGGTAAGTTAGAGCTCTTAGTATCTGGTTAACAGCGATTGATACCTGCTACTCCAAAACTTAAATAGTTGATTCACCGGCGGAAAAATGAAAATGTTCGGCTGCCGGTGTAATTGGTATTTAAGAGAAAAAGCGTGTTTTCGTATCTCGAGATATACGTTGTATTCGACTTTTTCTCTTTCTCTCTCTCTCGAATAGTATACCAAACTTCGAGATAGAAATCTCGAAAAAATTGCGTTAAATTTCTGTATACTCGAACGAAACGCGTAAAGTGGTACGATTATGATCCATTTTCATATTTTATATGGCAAACTGTTTTACGAAATTCCAAAATTTATAAAGTTTTTGAGATTACAGCGCGAATATCGAACCTTGCTTTTGCTTTCGGTATATATATTTTCTTCCCTCGTCGTATTTTCCGATTCTTCGCAATTTTGAAAATTTTAAATTATTTCATAAAAGGGTAAAAGCTGAAATTCGTATGGTTTCCAATTACGATGTTGTAAACCGTTGAAATTTGTGTTCGCTCTTTTTAAATGTCCAAATTTTAGTTTCTTTTTCTCCGATTACTTTTTCGATTTTATATTTTCCAATCTTACCACTCGATAAATCTATATACTGCGGTTTATAAAAAATAAGGCCTTATCTTGGTTGTCTTGGTCGTCTACAAACTGATTTACAATCGTACTTACCCTGTGAAATCTATTTAAATAGAGACGCGATTTATAGGAAATTACGAGTTATGGAAAAGGATAAGATAATTTCGCGGAGCTGAAATCTAACGTAATGCCATTTCAAGTTAAAGTTTAAAATTGATTCGAGATCGATGAATATACATCCAATAAAATTAATATATAACGAAATTAAAATATTCGTGTCGATAAATTTCAACCTAACGATACGTAAATACTCAAGGTAAAATTTTTCCGTGGAAAATTTATTATTGTAAATTAAATACGGTAATTAATTAAGATCATGATTTAATATCCCATATTGAAGAAAAGTTTTTAAAATTATTTAACAAAATGAAATATTAAGAATCTTTTGGTAATAAAAAATATCTATGTTAGATTTCACAGATCTCATTCTTACGTTTACTAATGCAATAAAAATAACTAAAATTAGATCAAATGAAAACACTCGAACGTACTTTTAAAAGGTTAACTTATAATTCCATTTCGCGTACAAACAATCAATGTAAGTAAAAAGTATATTAATACTGGTTTCATTTCCTAAAGAATAAGAGAGAAGAAATACAAAAGTAAAGAAATAAAACGACTTTGGTCGCTTTCATTTTTTACGAACGGCGCTAACATCGAGACCCTTGATTTAGCAAATTTGCATAAAGCAAAGCAATGAGGCATTAATTCGATAAAAGTGGAACGATCGGAAGAACGGTTAAACATTATTCGGAAAGTTCGTCTTTGATTAAATATGACAGTTTTCGATCGATCGATTTTTTTTTTCATTTATACTGCATCCCACGTTTCGTAGAAAAATGTCAGTATAAGTGATTCAAGCTAAAGATATAACCAAGGTTGTGTAAAATTTTGTTAATTAAATTTCCATAGATCTTTCGAATTTAGGTTGCTCGAGAGAATACAATGGAATATTAAAAATAACTTTATGGTTATTTATAAAATAAATAATCGATTGAATCATATGTGCGAATAAATAAATAATTCTTTTTTAAGAGATTTTAGTATTTATTTTTTTTTTATATTATTTCAAGTTTATAACGTTAACTTAATACAACAGCTTTCTTATTTTATAGTTACATATTTAAATCGCGAATAATGTATCATTTATATTTAAATATATTACTTTGTCAAAAATAGTATTTTTTCTTGAATAAATAAATCAGTTAAACTTTTGACCAAGGAATTATTTCTTAAATAAAATAATTAGAAAGTTTCTTTTTATAAAACGTTAAAGTTGCTCTTAACAGATATACAAAATTGAATAAATATATCTAACGTACTTTTAATTTAATTAAAAAATTTATTTTCATATCGATCGTTATTCAATGTAATAAATGTGTCTTCTCATAAAAATTTAAACGAGAAATAATTAATACGCAAATGTTGAACAATAACAAACTTGGATTTAAAGTTAAAAAAAATTAGTTAATCAATAAACTAAATTGTATTAATTACATTTCTAATAAATCATTTCGTACATCGATAAATAATAATAAGTTATGCTTTAAAACATTAATCCTATCAATATTTACCGCATATCAACAAAATTGCTTCCGCTATAAATCTATTTCAAAACTTTGATACCATTATTATATTTTCAACTAACACCTACAAATCAGTCCCAGTGGTAAAATATCTAACTGCATATATTTTCAAAATTTTAAACATATGAATATAGAACGTACGGCAAGTTTGATATTGTCATTGCAAACATGCTCGTAAATCTCGCGCTTCCAATTATGAATTTGTCTATCCTCGAAATAGTGTGAGTGGTAACACAGAAAATTGCCGAGAGTAAAAGCCCCTGCAATATTGGTGAAAATACGTACACTTAACATCGTCTCGTTAAACAAGCGATAAATAAATCGATATCCCATGAATCAGCAGGCGACGATCGATTTTACAAAAAAAGTTCAAATTTGGAAAGGTCGAAAAGGACAGGACGAAAATATTTTTACACGCAGAAAAGAATCGAGCGGCAATTTTAAGCTAATGTATTTGAAATTAAATAAAGCATTATAAGTTTTATTAGTATGAATATAATTTAATTCATTTTTGAAATTTATTCAATTTATATTTTTTCGCTTATAATATTCGTACGTTATGAATATAAATATGTACGAAAATTAATAATCTATACGTATACTTTAAAAAACGTATGGATAATTATAATTAAAAACTTTTCTATGATTATAATACATCGTATTAATTGAATTGTAAAGATTATTAAAATAAAAATAAGTAAATAGATTTGTATTAAATTTTATTGACTTAGAAATAACGTATACATAAAAATCACTAAATCAAATAACTGTATTTACATAGAAAATTTTATATAATAAATATCCATTAAAAAATGATTTTAGTCAATTTTTCAAATTACTTATTTTATATATAATTGCAGCCTGAATATTTCAACGTTTCGATTATATTTAACTTTCCTAGCTTTTCGCAGATTTACGCGCATCGCAAAAAAAAATTTTAAGTCGAATATTAAATTGAACTGAAATCATAACACGGCGAGTCTAAAACTAAATAATGTAATAAGTACGTTAAGTTGGTAGAGAAAGTACATATGTTCTCTTCATGGGAAAATGAATAAAGTATTAGATGTGTAACATTAGAGAAAAAAAACGATTTACGATAATATTTAACTTCTTATGTACCCTGAGCTAAATGATGAACTATTTGTACAAAACAAAATATAAAATATGAAGTTTTATTTATATTATTTGTATGCGCACGTGTCTAAAAACTCAGATTCGCATTTGTTTTGTTTAGACAAACAAAACACAATATTAGTTAGTGTTAAGTTTGTATGTCTTTTTCGTTTCGCAAGTGTTTCACAACCTTTTCATACATTAGAATAATACGCAGTATTTTCAATGTATTAAAATATAAAAATTCTTGTGTTTTATTTTTAAATTAACGTCTTCGGTTAAAAAGGTATACTAACATAAAAAGGAAGCAGTACAGATAAATTATTCCTAATAAAAATATATTATGACAGATGCGGTAAAAAAGATGTTTATTTAAAGTATATATATTTACTGTTATATATAAACAATGTAATTATCTCGGATATCGACGACTAATGAATAAAAATAATATAAATTTTGATCGATTGTACCTTAAAATATAATTTCGTTAAATTGTACAATCTTATTATAATTCTTAAAAAATACAAAATAAAATATAACTATTCGTACAAATAATATTAAGTAAATAAGTTTGAAAATGAACGAATGATAAAAGTTCTTTCAAAATTAAGAGGAAATTAAACTTATTTCAATTTAGAATAAAAAAACGAATTTAATAAATTTGACATTAAACAATAAAAAATAATTTGTAGCACAAATAAAATAACTGAAAGTATTATAATAGCTAATTGGAAAATAATACGCATTTTACATTACAACTAAAATAATACAAATAAATAATACAAATAAAATAAATACAAATAAAATAATCATTAAAAATAATATCCTAATCTTCTTCATTTTTCTACAGCGATATTTATCAAAATAAATAGCAATGCAAATAAAAACAAAGCCCAATTTTTTTCAAAATTTTCAACAAGAGGTAACAAAATATGTAATTAAGGAAATAAACTAAAAAAAAATTAAAAATGTATGAGGTAAATAAACGATTAATGATGTATGTTCTTTCAATGATCGATAATAAGTATTTAAAATAATATCTTTTCTAATTGAGAAAGTAATTGTATAATCAACAACAATAACTTATTTATTTAGAAATTTTATGTTACAATAGATCTATTAAAAAACTATAAAAAAGTGGAAGCTATGTAAATAAATTAAATATGCATCAAAACAATATTTAATAATGAAAATTTACAATTGGAGAATGTTAAAACATATAAAAAGTTTTTTTAAGTAGCGATATAATAATTTATAAATATCACTCGTCTAGGGTTAACCAATTTTATCACTTTTTATCACACAGTTGTGGTATTTTAATGATATGAAATGTTCCATTAAACTGAGAATTTATTGTAAAATTCCAGAATAAATTATTAACCAGACTTAATTAATAGAACTAAGTAGTGGATAATAATTATACGAAAATGTATAATTACAGAAAAATTATATAAAATTGTATAAAAGTTAACGTTCATTGAGAAATATGAAAGTTTTACTATTAATAATAATGAAATAAAAACTTCAAGAAACGCTTGATAATTAGACTTTATTTCTTTTTAAAACTTGAAGAAGAATCTTTAAGTTTCAATTATTATCTTACAAAATCACTATTATTATATATATTCATAAGTTTAATAATAATATAATTCTTGTATCTAAAAGCGGGATAAAACTTTAGCTTTAAAAAGTATTTCGTATTTCCTTCCATCAGTTTATGAACTCCAGACAGCAAATTAAAAATCTCAAACTTTGTCGGTGTAATTACTGATAAAATATATAGAATATAAAAAAATTAAAACAGTTGGTAGCCTTTGAAATACTCTTTAAATATAAAATTATAGACACCTTTTTAGAAAAATTTATACTTATAAGCTCCATAAAGAATTCATACTAAAATCATTATATTATATATAAATATAATAAAACTAAAAAAATTTTTAATACGTAAAATTTTATTTACTCGAGTGTATTAAATTTAAAAGTTTAAAAAAATATTAAAAGCTCGTTTATAGATTTCAACTATGTCGAATAAAGTTTTAAAATTTATTTATTCCAAACCTTTATTAAAAATCAATGTAAAGATATAAATAAAAATAGTAAATTAAATCATAAATATTATTTTTTTAAATAAAAAATTTTATCAATACGATTTGATGCATAACCTTAACATTAATCAATAATAAAAAAGTTTAAATAATCCGTTTGCGTAGTTTTCGTAATATCGAGAACCAAATTAACTTTGAAAAATATGTATCCGTTAGGTTTTAACAACGAACATCAAAATTTCTTAAATTTCTCAGCTACGTTACAATTGTAGCTAATAATACAATGGATGAAAGCGATAGATTTTAAAAAGCGTTTCACCAGAAAAAGATCTAACCTTATTTTCTAGAATCCACTTGTTATTCATTTCAAAATAAAAGTATCATCGACCGTTTAATGCGATCATATTGCATTCGATATAAAAATTTACAAAAGTTCAAAAAACATAGTATCCGACCAAATTTAAACTACTCAACGATCATAGGATCTAATCTACTTATACCACTCGTTTTCTAACGAACAACTTTTTATTAATATCGTTTCGAAGACTTAGAAAATATTATTTTCAGGTTTGAATAATCGATGTTACAAATTATATTTCTATATATACCCTTATACAAACATATATATACACGATCTATAGATATAAAACTTTCGATCGAATTCTCTAAAACGAAACACACGTGTAAAATATACAAAGTAAAAGAAATGGAAAAAAATCTGTTTTGTTAAACGTAGCGTAATATTTTGGAAATTTTCTCGTCGATCCCTATTTAATTTGGTATCGATGTAGCTTCAATTGTCGAATGACGTACACGTGTTCCTTGAGAACTGGAGTAAGGAAATCGAACACCGCTTCAAAAAAATGGCGAAAATAGCGCCAGAGCATCGAGTAATCAACCGCGAAACGTTTAAAAACTACCCAGAGTTTCTCACGATGTGCAAAACTTAGTAGTTCAAAGTCTCGAATTTCACGCCACATACGAAATACCCCGAATAGAGCCATCTATAACCGCTGAACAAAATACACCGGACACCGTCGACTGCAGAGTCCGTATACCTCCTAGACGATGGTTATTCGAGCGTCGATCGACACACGCGTGTACAACGATTCGGGTCATCTGTATTATTGCGATCGGTATCCGATGCGGTCGATACAGATCGGATATGATCGATCCGTGAGATGCCGGGCGATCGGAGAAGCGGTAAATCATTTGAGATTGGCCGAAGGCTCAAAAGCGAGTGTAACGATCGATGATCGATAGGCCCTCTGGTGTGGAAATCGATGATTTACGCGATGCGATAGAGACGAGCAAAGTGGCGAATTACCGGTGCGACTTTTCTTCCCCGTAGACTCGAATATGGTTTTCGTTGGGATTCGCTACAATTCGCGAGCCAAAAGAACGGAGGAGTTTTTAAGCGATTTCCCGTTGGGTTATCACGACAAATTATGGAGCTGTTGAATAGATTCGAAGTAAAATTGATCGACCGCGATAAAATTTTCGAATCGTGTTTCGTACGATGCATAAATTCACGTTAACGTAGAGAAATATTGTATAAACACTTTATTCATTTGCAGTTAACGTTTAACGGTACGCTTAGAAATTTAAAACGTGTCTATCAATATTGATTCGGGATAAATAAGCTTTTAATAAAAAAATTCGAGTTAAGAAAAAAGATGTTTGGTTCTGATTTATTTTCGTAAATATTGTTATAAAAAACGCTGTAATAAATAATACGAATTATCAGATATGATAAATTCCTGAAGGAATCGATAGTATAATAATTAAAGTAAATTGATAAAAAAAATAATAACGTACGTACATTTATTAACGGTATAAAAAGCAATGATTATTATAGTCAAGTATTACAAGAACGTATACGAAATCTATCCTAGAAAGCTTTCGAAAGATCTCGAAAGCTTCTTGAACTAAGGGATCGAGATATTTAAAAGCAACCTACGAAACACGAAATAAAATAAAATCCAAAAGATCGGAGTCGAGGAAGCAGTCGATCATATTTAATTATTTTTCTGAATTTTCCAGTGGGTAGAAATTTTACTAGCGTTGAATTTTTTTTATTCAAAAATAACCGCGGATACAATATTTGAAATGTTATATCTAGACTTTGTTTCGTTGATTCAAATAATTTTCACACGCACACACGCACATATATTAAAATATTTTTCTACGGGCTTTGTTAAGGAATACCTCTCGAATAAATATATTTCAAAACAAGTATGAATTTAGTCTCGTTATACAAACAATTAGTTTAAAACTTATCCACTTGATTGGATTCTGTTTAAAGGAATATTATGTGCTTAGTGGATGTATCGATAAATATCAAAATAAGAATATAATATAATCGGTTCGAGTAATTTTTTTTTCAATAATATGAAACAGTTATCCGTATTAAAGAGCCAAAGTAGAAATTCGATATGACAAATAAATATTATATTTGTAGTTATTCCTAAGATTTGAGTGCTCTAAACATAATTAAATCGGTGTCCGAAGATACATCCAAGATATATTACAGTTATATAATTCCTATAATTCTCAATTCCTTCATTTTATCCTCTCCGATCGCAATATCGATTGGAAATATATTGCGAAGAAGCTAAAAGAGAAAATTAACAAAACTAACGAGAAAAATACCGAGAGATTAAAATTATTAAATCTACTGGACGATCCATCGTTTCATCCAACTGGACATAAAATAAGGAAACTACATGATTTTGCAGTAAAATGTGAAAAGTAAATGTCCGATAATTCGATAAAAGTATAATTAATGTAAAAAGTTGGAGAAAATATTCGAAAAAAAGTCCTTACAAAAAAATCTGAGAAAAGATTTAGCGATAATTCAGGATTAGATAAACTGTTCGGACCGAATAATCGGATGAAGTTGTGTACAATACAAATGCATTCGAAAGAAATATGATCTCGTACCGTGAAAAATTTATCGATAATAATCAACAATAGTCAAAATTTAGAACTATCGAATTTATGATACTCTATACACACGAAAAACGAGCTTCATTACATTTCATCAGTCAACTTTTATCCGACATTAATCCAAGTACGGATAAAGAAAGACGGAACGAAAGAAACAATAGAACCGTTTCATATTAGAGTAACTCGAGTTTGTTTGCACTTGTTCGTTGATGAATCTAGACAGACGTCCGATGCTTTTCCTGCCTCGGTGACGTCGTCGGTGAAGTTGGCGCCAAGGGTGACTTCGAATGCGCCGGAGTTCGGTATTTTCGGTTTTATTAGTTCGCGGATTAACTTTTTTTTCTTCGGCGACGTTGCTTTAACCGTGATATATGGGCTGTATATTTCTTCGACGAAGATGCCGATGATCTTTCTTGCGAATGGAAATTCTCTCTTTGGTACGAATGTCCCGATCGTGACTTGGAGTATTCCCTCGAGTTGCACTTTCATCTTTACCGACTGAAAATTTCGTTAACTCTAAGATTTTTTTCACGATTTGCATCACCTTCGGAGTCGTAATTGAGCTATTTCTTAAATACATTTTAAAAATATGTACGTTCCAACTACTTTGGATTTTCGGTAGAAATCGTCTTTTCCTCGCTGTTTATAAAATTTGATCGCAATATTATCCATTCATTTACTCTACCTTGCGATTGGTACATTAATTATCCTTAATATATTTGCTACCGGTACAGTAGACAAAAATTACTTGTTTTATCAACGAGTTATCAAACGTGTATCAAACACTATCATCGATGCGAGAAAAATAATGATTTATGTATCGAAATATTCGGAATATATATTAATTTAACGAAAAGCGAACACAATTCGTAGTTATAATTAAATTGGAATGTTGATAAATAAAATATTTATCATATATTTAAAACGGGTTTACAGTAAAAGAGAAAATGTTCATTTTACCTGAAAGTATTAAATAAACCACTGGATATTTCCGTTCTTAAAGAAGTTACCGCTTGATATAATCTTGGTTGATTAACGCGATACAACGAAGAAAGTAAAATTCTTCAAACATCTCGTCCATCTCGGAGATGATAGTCATCCAATCCGATGCCTCGATGTGACGATCTATGCTTTGCTTATTGCATAACGATAACTTATTTATCGAAATTTCAGATTTAATGCCTATTAGACTTACCCCCATTCTATAAAACAGTTTTCAATCTTGAATACGTAACTTCCCCCTTCGTCCTTTGATTTAAAATGAACGGGTAAAAGTTTTTCTATAAAGGTCGTTTATATACTAGTCGCTTGTACTTAGGAGCCAGTTTCTCATTTTTATCTATAATATGCGTTTCTTTAAAAAAATTATCTTTTCTACTCAAATACCGATGAAAGCGTTGCTAATTACATCGTTTCCTCCGCGTATGAAAAGTACGACCAAGATTTATTCGTATTAATTCAAGAGCCCCTTGTGCATCAGCTACACTACTTACTAGGATGTGGCGATTTTTCTTATCGTGTATTGCTATCCCAGGGGCTAAAAATTCGCGTACGTGATTTAGTTATGGAAGCGAATCGCGTTGTATAAAAAAGTGATTCCGGAAATAAATTCATCTTCAATCCCATTATAGCGTTTATTTTATGGTGTTAAATTTTGATCTCGGATAAATATTTTTTAAACTCTTTATCAATGAATTACCTTCGGTTGTCTGTTATAATCGTAGTTAACCATTTTATTATTGCTTGTGTGATCGCTTCACTTAATAAAATTAATTCCATCTATTTGAGAAGGGAATAAATGATTAAATTTACGGAATCAGTTTCACAAGATTTATTATTTATCTCGGTTGTGTAAAGTTGATGCGTTAAGGTGGAACCGAGAATGGCTTATTTTTTTATTGTATTTTTTGCATATAAAGTTCGTTGCAAACGTTATTAAAACGAATAGACAGAATTGAAAGATAACTAAGTAAAATAAATTCGATAAAAACGTCGAATCTCCGAGTTCGCATTTTATTTCAAAGTAATTCTTACACAGAGAATAATACGAAGTGTAAAATATAAAATGATGTCTGAATATATTTAATATATATATACTTGACAAGACAAAGGTTTACGATAACTCAAAAATTGAATTAACAATTAGATGTATGATGACAGCAGGAAAAGTTTAAAATTGACGTGTATTAGAAATATAAATTTTACTTATCACGGAATAAATGAAATTTTATAGATTTTTTTAATAAAATTTTATTACGTTAAATGTTTTGATTGTTAAAAAATATTTATTTGAAATAGTCATGGAGGTAATCTTTATTCGCTCATTGGGAACAAGAAAGATTGAAAACAACTTATTAACAAATTTTAATCTTATCTGACAATTGTAATCGATCCGTGGAATTTATATTGTATACATTTTATCCATTTGATCCGTTAAATCCGTTAAATTCGTTTTTGTACTATAATAATGTACTTAAATGTACAAATAAAATAAATTTTTTTACTGAAAATTTCAAAACTAAAAGGTCACGTTACGTTAACAAATTTGTATAACGGAAATTGTAAGAAATTATTTAATTAGGTACCAAAACTGTACATACTTATAGAATTATAAATAAATGATTTAATTTAAAAAAACCCCTGTTAAAAATTTTTGATAAATACTTTATTATTTTTTAAACATTAAAATTCAATTTGTTACGAGATTAAAGACAAAAAATTTTATACGATTAATGCATAATATTTAATAAAAAATTCGATTAATTTAATAAACAAAGTATTATTTTAACAATTATATTTAAATATGTTTTTCAATTTTATGCATTCAGAATAAATTATTTTTAATTTAATATATAATATTTAAAGTAAGTTTTACAAATAAACAATTACAAGGTAAAAAATGTCTTTCTTCAGTAATAAGAATATAGAATAAATATTTTACCTGCGATTGCCTTTTTTTTAATTTTATTTACTTATTCTTTGATATATGTGCTTTTAAATATTAACGCATATTTTCAATTTGTGACTTTCTCAAATAGTCTGTAATTAATTTTCAATCTTTGCTTTAATGTTAATGTCATTTATCTAATTTTACTATGCGTAGAGAATAACCAATCAAAGTTATCACGCTTAATATATAATAGATAACGTCTTTTATCCTTTTATAAAAGTAAAACCGATGCTTACTAAATAATAAATGCAACCAGTAATTTTTTACGACGAAACAAAATTTTTGTTTAGTTATACATTAATTTTACTCTTTACAAAATTAGACGAAAAAAAATTCCTCCGTTTATATTCGATAAATTTAAAAATCTAAAATTTATCGATAGAATTGTTGTAAGCATCGAGAGATTACATCAGAAGAAAAAAACCATTAAAAACGTTAAGAATTTCTTTAGTCTGGATCGAGCCGAGTTTTTAAAACTCTGAACAAACTGATGTAATGTCAACAGAAAATTTCATTCGATAAGATTAAACTTGTCATTATTTTCTATTATCAAATATATTAAATAATAATTTGAAAATTCTCTCAAGTTTTTAAATCGTGCCGTTTCTAAAGTATTTACCAACTGTAAACCAAACACGTAATTATTACCGCGATTTTTATTCGTATTTTATAATTATCGGTAAATAGTATCGATTAAAATATATATAACATCGTAAAAAAATACCAAAGAAATAACGACTCGGTCATTGTTTATCGCAAACTTACATTTCCAGACTCGGAGTTGTAAATGTTTAAGGGCGCTAAAATTCGCTAAAACTACGAATGTATTTCAATAGCTCGTAAAAGTGCTACAAACAAAGCGAATATTTACTATAAGTTACTTTTGAAATATCAGCGTTAAAATTAAATTTTACGAACGTCTCATTCGTTAATCACATCCCACGTTATAACATATTATAACTTTCCTTTATAACATACACTCGGGTAACAGTGGAAAGATCGCGAACGAAAGCCGAGCAACGCGAATATTCCAAGGGCTAATCTCGTTACAAAAAGCATTAAAAACTAATTATGCGAATGTTAACGGTTATTGGATTGAGCCCCGTTCCACCTCTTCCATATCTATTATGTAAATGCAGATCGAGGTTCGTGCGCTCTTCGTACACAAGTGCATCCAAGCACGCGTTGAGCAATTAACATAGAAAATGCACCGCGTATCGCGTGCCCCTCGTGTATTCGTGTGTGTGCCCACGGACACTGGATATATGATAATTGCGAGTCATAATTATTGAGAGTCGAGAGAGAGTCGAGACTATTGCCAACGAATCTTTTAACGTCGCGTCGTTAAGTTGACTCGTTGTTTTCTTCCTCGTCTGCTTCTTGGTCTCAGAATTTCTTCGAATAACTTTGAAGACGCGTTTTTTGAGTTGTTTTGAATGGTTGTAAGAAATTTTTCGAAGATGCGCTTTTTAACGCGTAATTGAAAAATTTTTAAAACATAGTTTTCTGCTTAAAAAGTCCGGATGTATCGTAAGCGTTTTTATAAGCTTTGGTTGTTCGGTGGTAGAATTTTCATAAATGTTTTATACTCGGTCGCGTTCGTAAATTAAAATCGATGTTTCGTGGAAATACTCGACGCGTTAAATAATATTCGCGTGAAACTATTCTAATTTTATGTAAAACTTCGTAAGGAAAAAATTAGTACCGAGGACGGTTTAAATAATATGTTTGCTTAACGAATCCTTAGAGAGTTGTCATAAATGTTTCATGCAGAAATATATTTCGTGTCATTATTTTAATGACAAAAGTATCGAGGCTTATTGAATTTTAGTTAAACTAAAATTAATTCGCTTATATAATTTATTAAAATTGTCTTGGGCTCTTCTTCGAGAGACACTACATTCTTTTAAATTATACTTTGCCGTTAAAATGTATACGAAGTATAATAATGATCTTTCGAATGGTTGAAAAGAAATACCTACAATTATCTACCGTTACAGCAATGTTTAATTATTTGATCAAAAACTAACGCGTGGAAAATTATCTCGAGATCGGGAACCAATATTTTAAAAATTGTTCGGACGATTTCGTAATAGCAATTTTCCAATCTGATAAAAGTATAAGAACAAGGTATTATATCTTAAAATCTTTATCGGCTTCGATTTATCGGAGCATTAAAATATTTATCTACGAATTTTGTAAACGGCGCTTTGGAATTAAAAGGCTGTTCTATGTTGTAAGGAAAGTCTATCAAAAACGTCCAAAAAAGCTGTTAAAAATCCGCAAAAGATAATAATTTCGTTAGTTTCGAGTTCGCACGCGATTTCAGTATCCCGTGAAAAACATTTTCTATCGTTCTCGAGCGATGAAATCCACTAAAAAAAATCGCACGAAAACCGATCGCTCGATAAAAAAAAATCTCTCCAATTTTGTAGAAGAGATAGCGAATATTTTCCGACGCGGCGCCGATAAACCGGCCAAACTCAGTCAACCGCACCGTCAAACATTTATTCTCGTTTCTTTTTCGGATATTTTTCATTTTCTAAACTTGTACGTTCGTACCCGTAAACGGCAGAAAAGACATTAATGCTTATTTTCGCAAAGTGAAATATTCCTATTTAATTGCCTGACCGTTTCTCCGTACAAAAATTAGCAAAAGCTCTGACGATCGTTAAACGAATTACTAATTTTGACCGTAGACCGAAACGCGCGCATGAAAAATTTATATGACGCGTGTAATTAATTACGTTGCTTTATTCGTCTCTGTCGTCATTTTCATTTTATCGATCCGATTTTATTTGCTTCTTAAACTCGAATTTATAAGCTCATCCGTATAAATCTCGAACCTGGAGTCGAATGAAGTTGGTTCTACCTTAGGAAAATTCAGACATAAGCCAATTACTGGAACCTTTGATACATCCCATTTATAGTACAGACCGATTCTAACGCAAACTTGTTTTAGCGTGGATCATTTATATCGCAAACCGGATCTAACGCAGTCTACTTTTAGCGGATAGGTAAGCCGCGTCTAATACGCATCGCTTCTGACACGTGTCAATTTTTGACAGACCGATGGTTGCATAAACAAAAATTATTACATGTAATGTGTAATTATCGTCGTTGGCATTTAATATTATAAAGTGATCACAATCGTGTATAAATGAAATGTACGGTAAACCTTTTTATGGGAATTCACATTTTCCGTTAATTTTTTCGAGCTGGAAGTGCAACAGTTTAGATAAATACGAACGATGATTATCCAAAGATGTTACGCGATGCCAAGATTATCTTGCAAAAAGACATAAAGAGTTTAGTGGACGAAGCGACGCCAACGTTGATGGCCAAAATAGGAAACGATCCTCCTTACGCGAGATTTATTGTTCTACATGAACTCGTTCGATTTAATAAGATACAATTAGAAAAATTTTGCAGCGCATTTCGAAGTTTATATCTCGATTTTAGAGAGCGAAGCTTCGTTATTCGATAAGGTAATAGTTATCGATCTAATAAACGAAGAATACTAATTTGTATATCGGTAGAAACGAGATTTTATAGGCACAAAAATGTAAATGTAAAAAGAAATCTTGAGTTACACGGAAAAGAATCGTTTAATCGATCCATCATTTTATTTTATACTTTAAGGACAAGAAAGTCTTGTATCGGGAGACGCGATAAAACGAATTATACAAAAATGTGCGTGTAAACCAAGATTATCCAAAGAAATATATTGATTTAAATATTGAAGAGAGAAGACGAGAGTAAAACGATTTTTAAAAACGATTTTCTTTCGACACCTCTTTAACTCATTGTGTACGATAAGACTATAAAATCAGCAAAGTAAATAAGTACTAAATGGAATATACGACGTATAGTTACGGCAATCATTATTAAATCGAATTATTACAATTACTCAATTTATAGTATATTAATCTTATAGGTATATAACTCTGGAACTATTTTAATATCTAGTCAATGGTTTACCACTGATGCAAATGGTTTTCAAGTGCGCTAATAAAAACTATTAACCATAATATATTGCGGTAACGTATTTAAATATCAACCAAAACTTTACATTAAAGGCACCAAAAGAGTCAAAATCAACGTAATCATCTTATCAGAATTACTATGCAGATATAACCGTTCGAAATAACGACTATAACTAAGATATTTAGTGTAAAATGACCGAATAAAACTGTAGATATTATTCGCGTATCGAGTTACAAACAGGTTGACAGTAGAACTCTAAAATTTTATTGTTTGATCAAGTCGCTCGGCAATTCCGTGTGTATGTGTGTATGTGTGTGTCGCGTGCGCAAGCGATGCGCAAGTATACGTAAAATAAAATATTTAATAGTAATCAAAGTTTTTATCTAGATGAATTTTTAAATATCCATCAAGATTAAGAGAAAAAACTTATTTGTTATAAAGAAAATAATCAAAGTTGTTTCAAATTAATAAAAATACTAAAAATTACGTCGCGTTAAATAAATATTAGAATACAGAGTAGAGTTTAACGCGATAAAGAATTACAAAAAATGAAAAAATAAATAATGTTTGTGATTCGTAAAATTATAATTTAACAAAAAAAAAGATTTCCAAGTTTAAATTTTGGTTTTTAGTTAAGGGAGTAAACGATGACGTTCGGTACGTAATTCATTTATTACTTCTTTAAAAACTACGCTTTTGAAGTGCTAATTTGAATTCGATAAAAAGACTAAACAATTTAACGAGAACTTGTTATATACACCTTTGAATAATTTTTTTTTCATTCGTGAGACTAAACACGAAGGAATAGTTGGCTCGGAAAGTCCCTATAAGAAACAGAGTGTAATAGGTTTTAGGTATTCTTTTTCGTAGAAGCCATTAATGATAATCAAATTTTGATAGCCATTTAGACGATGAGTTATCAAATTCATAACTGCTATTTAATCTACTCTGAATATCAGTAGACTAGTTGTGAGGTATCTTTTCTCGAATACTCCTTTTGATTTATTTATAATCGTAACTGTTTTGCAGATTGGGTTTCTCAAATTATTTAGCGTATATAAATCTATACATAAATCTATATTCTGACATTTTTCGCAATCTTTATACCAGACTGCGCGATATTTATGCAAATTCCTCGGAGCGTATTCTACATTATTTGTTAGAAACCTGTGATTAAATATAAGAATGTTTCGCGGAGACTTTGCACGATAACTATACACAGAATCACAAATAATACCTAAATAAAACATTTGATATTAACATTTTTATCTTGGGACGTATCGCGATCGAATTTACCCGAGATAATTCGGAACGTCCGCGAGCTTTACTTTTTAATAAAAAAAATGCAGCTTTTACCATAACCTACACGTTACATTCTACTTAGCACTATAAATATTCAAATAATGCATCGGCGGTTATTACACTTGGAATTATTTCCGTATGCGCTTCGATCGCGTTGGCGTTTCGCTCGTTCTGCGATCCAAGCGCTACTCTCGCCTCGGAAGCAAGACATGTGTTATCAACGGCTTACCAGAACCGAACTTCTGCAGAAACCGTCTGGGCCATAAACGAACCGAGTTAGAAGTAACCCACGCTTAAATACCCTTGTAAAAAACTGGCCTATGCTTGAGTTTCCCTGTGTAAAAAACGGCCGAGCTCGGATAATAATTGTAATGTGCTTTATTGGCGGCTGTATCGAATGCGTTGAGATAAACGTTGTATCTGGAAGCGGCGATAAGAATTAAAGTATTATCGAAAACGAAAATTATATTTGCGAAGCTTCGAGGGAATTTCCTTGATAATTTACAATAGCGAATACGTTAATAAAATATCTTTCAAGAAGCCAAGATCGGCTTGTACGTAACTTAAAAACGAAGAAAAAAAAAACGAAGCTCTTTGGAATATTTATTGCGTAAACGACGAAATCTCGAACGCTATTAATAAACGTATTTGATCCGAACGCGTTTGCCAAAATTTTATCGATAATAGAAAATCGACGAATTTCGAGAGACGTAGTTGCATCACTCCGATCGAGCAATTACGCAAAATCTCGAGCGTATCCTGCTTTTCTGCGATCGGCATGAATGAAAGATAAAACCCGTGCGTTTGTGTGTGTACGTGTGGCGGGAAGCGAACGGCGCGGAGCGAACGAAAAATAACAAATCTACGATAATTGCATAAATACCGACAATCGAATAATATAAATAGTATTATCAATGCTAACTTTAAAAATGCGTGAATAAACTTTATTTTTAAGCGCGATAAGTTGTTTTCGGTTCTGAATGCGATGCGAGATATTCTTTTAAAAACAACAAAAAACAATTATGTGAACCCGATACGAATATCGATAAATAATTTTTTCTCACGATTCAATATTTTGAGTTTTTTAAGCATAATTATGTAAAATCATTTTTATCTTAAACGGTTAACTTTTGTATCGCAAAACGAGTAATCTTTATTTCTTTTCTTTAAAAAATAAAATTTCCCATTTTGTTAAGTGTCGATATTGTGTATTCGTTATTATAGCTTTATAATAATAAAACTACTATGTATTATCTAATACGACCCAATAAACATAAATTGTCATCGATTAATTTATCGCTTTAATAAAAACGTAATTTACGCGAGTATTTCACGAGATTCCGCGAAAGTATTGGCGCATTATTTTTACAATGATATTTATAAATTTAATAGTAACCGAAATCGTATCGAAGAAGCTCGAAATCTCCGTTAAAAATCATCGTTTCGATTTTACGTTGAACCAATTTATACCGTTAAAATGTAACATCGGCGCGAAGGCAATTTTGTAAATGCATCGAGTTTACAGAGAAGACAGTACGAAAAAAAAGAACATCGTTCGAGCGTTCTCTTATAAACAAGTAACCAAGAACAAATGTTTTGTCGCGACTCTATTATTCGATATTTCACGTCTTTGGTATAACTTCGATGAATATTTCAATACGTTCAACGGTTTATAACGGAAAATACAGCGACGATAGAATAAATAAAATTCATAACCAAGTATGTAAAACAGCCGAGAACTGAAATGCCGAAATAAAGAAAGGAAAGTCTTGGAAAAAGAACGAAACAATAAAATTCTCGGAAGGGTTACCTCGGATATCTCGACCGGGACGATGACGAACGCGTACAATCGACTCTAGAGAAAATATCGAGCGATTCAACGTATACCTATGCGCACCTGTGCACACCACTTGACTCGGTGCGTTCGTATCGAATTAGCACAGACATCTGAATAAAGCATGAGATCTGCAGGAAACTTCTTTCGAAACGCTTGACATTTGCGTCTGTACGTCTGCGCGTATTGTGGTGCGTATCCGTCGTCGTTATCGGGTGCATTGTTAGGAAATAAAAAATATAGACGAGAGTCGTTTTGTCTACTAAGTCTGGTAAACTCGTTTACTAAGTCTGGACGGAAAATCAAACGGCCGTGAAAACGACGCGTCCGTTATCGCGATTCATGAATGGTCCAACTTTTCCCCCGTTGTCCGAGTAACGTCGACTTTTTATTTCGAGCTGTGCAATGAACCCGATCTATTCACGGACGCGATATTCCAAATAGATTCGGTACAATTTAGATAGATGGACTTTGCTTTCGGTTGAGTTCGGATCGTCCGATTTCGTTTTATCGGTTAATGCTTCCAAATCTAAAGTAAAATAAAAAAGAGAACGTGCCGATTAAAAATTGCAAAGTATTTTCAAGAATAGTTCCAACGATTGCGTATCCCATCTCGGTAAAGATTTTCCAAAGATAACTTTTCAATTTTTCGAACGAAAGTAAAACGAGTAAACGTACTTAAAAGTATAATCGATCGTTGTAATATATTATTCGATAAATCATCGATGCGTACTTTACTCGGATGTCATCTAATTAATTGCATTGTCATTGGTAAATGCATCGGTAAATAAATTCAGCGCGCGTAAATTAATTTTCGTATTTTCTGCTCGATCGTTACAACCGAGTAACGAATTTCATTTATCCTTACTTAAATAACATTTATCGATATAACTTAAAGTTCGCCATCGATAAAATGCGGATTATTTCACGTATACGTAATCGTTGAGTACACGTACTCGAATCGCTTCGACACCGTCCGAAACAGGTTATCAAATTTTTTCGATAACTCGCAAACCAATATCGTTACTTTAGAACGCACTTATAAAATAGTTGGGAGAAACTTAAAATATCGATCATCACAGCTCCACGCGTGTATAATACGCGAGAGTAATAATCATTCGTCATAATTCTCAACGCTCGCATAAATATAGCGCGGAGGCATCCGAACTCGGTAACTCTTGGACGACGGACGCGATCCATCCGCAAGATCCTCGAGTCGATCGAAATTTCAAGTGCGCAGTCGTCTCTGAATTTCATTCCGAAAATCGCGCGCTCCGTGACTTACGTACCTACGCTGCTCGCGAACTTCGCGCCCAAGTTCGTAACGTTGTAAAAACGCTGTCGCAAGCAACGACTCGAAGCCTCTGGCAATACGATTCTCCCGGAATCCTATGACAGCGCTTGACGCCCATCGTGGGAAGTAAATAAACGCACACAGAAGAAAGAACAGATACGTCACGGGGTAATATGGTCAGCACGTGTTACGAGAGCTAAGACTTATTTAAAAAAAAGGAAAGAGAAATGTGCAACGACGCCTGAAAAAGAATGCAATTTAGACATTTTTCGCTTTTTCCTCGGGCTTACGAACTCCGAGTTGGTTCGTAAATTAAAAAATCGGGAAATTTCCATGTTTCGTTTCTGCTGCGATGCCCGATTCGAAATATATACGTTTCGATTACTAATGGATACGGATACGCGTATAAGTATAAATTCTTCAATTATACTCGAGGAATTATAAAGAAATTTTACGATCGATTTACCGACACTCGATAGTAATTATATTTTGTCTTTCGTACGTATACATGTTACGTTGTGTTTTGTAAAACACGAGTAACGTTTACGAGAACGTTAATATTTTTTATATCGTTATTTATTTGTTTATTACTGCGATCGATATAAATCAATACCGTATAAATAATCGCGTATATTTTATTAAACCGTTCGATAACAAGAACATTTTATAGTTTATTAAATTGGACACCGTTAATAAAGATGTCCCGATCGTTTTACGACAAATTTAATCCAAGTATCTTTGCCGATAAAATATTGTTGCGATATATTTCTCTTGTTGTCGATAACAACGACAAAAATATTAGATGCAACGATTATAATGATATTTGTCGCGAGGAAAAAATTAATTTCGTTCGCGTTCGGATTCAAAAATTTATATAATCCCGTAACTAACGTAAATAAAATACACAGGAATAAGATCTTACGTTATTCTTGCGTTTATTATCGCTGCTCGGTAAATATCAAAAGTAAAAAATGATTTATTATAATTATTATTGTATACGTAAAATAAAAGTAGTAAAAGTTAGATTTTTACACGAATAACGGTTAGTTGTAAAATTTTAAGATTCTAAAATGAAAACGATCCCTTAATTATCGGACGAATATAATTTTTTTATTAATCTACATTAAAGGCAAAAAATAAACGTAAACGCTACGCTTAATTTTACGTAAATACGGCGCAAGTCTCGAGTCTCTCCGCTGATATAAATACATTATTTCCCTCTTATTATTTGATAAATTCATGAATCTATAACGTTATAAATGTGCCGCACGCGTGATTTAAGAAATTTATATTTATCGACGTTTATAATTTCAATCGTAAATTCAAATCTAAGTACTATTTAAATATATGTTTTAAGTACTATTAAAACATGCGTTTTAGTAGTACTATAATTACTAACTCATAACTAAAATAATTTAAGTAGATGCCGTAATCCAACCAAAGATTCCTACCTTGCAGTAAACGCAGAGACAAACACACGAGACTCGTTTGAGTCTATTATAAAAAATTACGGTTTTACACGGCTTGTACACTTAGTAATAAACATGGTAATGGCTTACTGAGAGTCGCCAGTTCGCAGTTGATTTTTCGTTTTTAACTTTTATTATCTTGTTAATTTTTAGTTAGTTCGTTTTAAAACCAAGTCTTAAACGACAAGTTGGAAAACAAATCTCGTCTCACGCGAACAAAGTCATCATTTTTCAACGTAAACAATTCTCGCGTTGTTTTTATCGATGCTCGATTCAATGCTCCTTTACCTTAAACTTTCATCCCGTATTACAAAGCTCCAATTAAACGTAATTAAAGCAATCGACGAAATAGTATCGACTGAATTTTATTTCGAGCCAAGGTTTGCGAAGGAGGACCCTTTTCTAATTATGCGCAGATTTTTGCGTCTGGAGAATTTTGTGTCCCTGGACGGTTTCCGGAAGATTCTTGGTTAAGCCATTCTTTTACAATAGTTTGGAACTTAAGAATCTTCGACCGTTACGGTACGTGTTCCGAACATAAAGTAGACGTGAAACGCGAAGGGAATCGAATCCCAAGACATTTACAATGTTTACTATTTTTAAAACTCGCGATAACAAAAGCTTGAGTTTTTTTTAATTTGTTGTATTATTTTATTCCTCGATTTGAATGAAAATCAAATATATTTAATCCGCGTTCAATTTCTTTGTTCCTTTTCGGTTTTGCTCTTATTTTAGTTTTCGTACTTTCGTACGCTTATAGATCTAAAGAAATATCTTCACCTCTGCCGTTATTTATGTTTAGTTATATTATAACTTAGATACATTATGCTACTTCGTAACTTAAAATATATAAAATTAATTTATACACACGAAAGTATCATGTGTAAAAATCTTGAATAGACGTTTGATTTAAAATAAATTTTATCCCAGTAGTCGAGGTGGCAAAAACTTTTTCGCGTTATTATTATTTAGACGAGGTTAAAAAGTTAATCGGTAGGGAAAAAAATCTCGAAATCGATGGCTTTTCGATATAATGTACGGAATATCGTCGATTAAAAATCGTATCAAACCGTAGTTATTAAAGTAACAAATAAATATAAAGAATTTATCTATTTTATAATTAATTTTAAATGTAGGTCAGTTCTTAAGTGATAGAAATATATCTTTCTTTTTTTTTATGTTTTTCGAATATTATAATTGAATTTTCACTTAATCGTATCTCAGCTGAATTATCTATCGATAAATTTGGATAATTAATTCTATCGATGAACATTAAACCATAAAGAATTTAGTAGCTTTCATAAATAATGAAAATTAAAATAAATTATTTGACTCACTCGTTTTGTGAAATGCGATGTTTATTATATCTTTCGTGAAAGTCGAGCAGTTCCTGAATCAAACCAGCTTCCATCATTGAGTTCACTCTTCTGTTTATTCTCTTATCCAAAACTTCCTGTAATGTATTAAAAAGCAAAGGTTAAAATAATTTACTTTAAGTAACTGAATAACAAAAACTGTCTAAAGTCAACATTTTCTTTTGATACAATATATTATTTCAAAATGTAATTAATCCATTATAATCTGAATAATTATTTTATTTTAAGAACAATTCTTAATAATAATTTAATAAAAATTCTTAATTATTTTTTATAATATTATATATATAGCTTTTTCGTGTTAAATTAAAAAAACCTAAATGTTTAAAAATTTCTTTAAACTTGTTTTACGTTTATGGATATTAACTACGTTATACGAATAAAGTATAAATCGTATGACAATTCTTATAAATCATTAATTTTTAAGCTAAATATATTTTTTATGTAAATGCATTTAATTTTTACAGATTATAAAATAGTATAAATATATTTCAAAAATATCTTAAAGTAGTTTTTCTAATTTATACAAATTTATTCGATTACAGATATAAAGATACATCAAACCAATATAATTGATTACGTACAAAGAAAATTTAAAGATCGAACATTATTTTGTAATTATGAAAATAAAATATGAAAATTGAGTATTATATTAATAATATTAATGCTATTTTAATGAATACATATTTTTGATAATTTTCAATTTAATACTGTTTTATAATTAAATTATCCACGCCTCGAATTTCGTAGGAAATATATTCGAAACATAATTTAATCATAAACTTAAATATGAAATAATAGCTTAAAATTGATTCTTAAAATAGGATAGCATTATATTATAGATTAAATAATTGAAAAACTCATTTTCGTTACATTATGCGAATTACAGTAATTTTCACGTTTAAAATGTTTGGGTTTCTTAAAAGAAGATCGTTAAAATTAGATAATCGAGTCGATTCAATATTTCATTCTACTTTAAATTTATTTAGGCATTGTTTCGTTCGATAATAGTATCGATCGTGTTATTTCAATAATAATAATAATAGTAATAATAATAGTAATAATAATAGTAATAATAATAATAATAATAGTTTACGTTTGAAGTTACGCCGATTTCATAATCCGATCCCCTTTATTCGTAATTTTTGACGTACGAAAGATTTAAGGTTTTTCATCAGGCACCGAATAAACATGTACAATCCAATATTCTAAATTCGCCTTGTTATGATTATATAATGAATTTTGAAACATAACTCAAAATAAATACGTATAAAATTCTTCGTGCGACCGAATCTTCTAATTTATTATTCCGAACTTAATTTTGTCGTCGCTCTCCATTCATACATTTATTACGAGCCCCAACGATAATTTTATCATCGAGATAAAAAAACAGCAAAAACGTTTCCTCTATCTAAATACACGACTCTAAAATTTCATTCAGCTACCATTTTTTTTTCACACCGAACCGTACATAAAAATCAAAGTTATCGTTGATTTATTGCAAAAAAATTCGGATCAACGGCTCTTTACCAAACTAAGGAGCGTCGCCTCGGATCTCCCTTTGAAGCCCGACACATGACGGACGAGAAAGGAAAAAACGAAGCAGAGTAGGAGGAGGAAGAAGAAGAAGACGAAGAAATAAAAAGAGTCGTAGTCGTGGTAATTGTGAAAAGCGCGTGCGTGAACCAACGTTGTATATTCACACGCTCCTGCAGAGGCGACAGACTCGACGAGGACGTGTGACCTCCTCTACTTGGGTTATAGTCGGACTTCCGACAATGGGGCGCTCACATCTCTCGAGCTCGTTCGTTCTAATTATAAAAGCGTAAATAGTTCGAGAATTTAAAGAGGCAGAGCGGCTCTGCCCTTAATAGAACGCGTGCTGTCTTCCACCGAATGCGCCTCTTCTCGTATAACTCTCTAATCTATGTTTTTCTCTGCTGCGGGAATACGAGTTCGGTAATTTTACGAAATCATGCGAAAGGATGGATATCGCTATAAAAAAGCTTTTAGCTCTCTTTTTTGGCAGTCGAAGGAAAGTAATACGATATTAATGTTGTTGCTTGTATCTAAAGTTAAACGCGATGCTGCTTTTTAACCGTAATTCCAATGGATGCGGAGATCCATACGTTTAGAATACATTTGGATTTAGAATAGATCGGCTTCTTTCGACTTTTCGATTTTCATTTCTTATTCTTTTTTTATACGTATTATCTTATTTTTAATTTTTGGTACGGGTGTTTCTAACGTAGTTGGGCTCGATTTCACGCGATGAAGAACCTCGTTTGTTATTATTTTGAAATTATTCAACTAATGTTTTTTTTCCGCTTGTAAAACATTTCTCTGACGTTCCTTCGACATCTTGATTTATACGTTCGAATTTCCTTTTTGTATCAAACTGAAATATACGTTGATACGCGTATTCGATTAAATAATTATTTCTTTTTGTGTACGGTATGTATACGTAATAACTTTTTCAAAGACACCAATTTCAATTTTAATTGCAAAGAATCCAAATTATCCAAATATTTTCTTATAAAACTACGAATAACGTCAAAACTGACGTATTGCTAACGCAAAACGCGAATAGTGGAAATTTTTTATTATTATTAAATAATTACTAAAATAATAATCGATAAACGGTTATCTTAAAATATATAAATCGATTCGTTATAAGTTTAAATATTATACAAAAAAGAAGCGAAAAGACAATTTTAAGACGAAATAAATTTAATATCATCTTTTGTTTTTCGTTACAGTTTTTATAGCTACTTGATTCGCGTTCACGTATGCAGTATTTAAACTTCATTTATTTCACGAAAGAAACAGAAAAACGGATAAGTGATATTTGGGTATCTCTCGTGAACTTTATGGTACTAAAAATAGATTGAATTGGTATGCTTTAAAAATCGATAGTTTCGAAATTATAAAAATGTATTTATTTGAAAAAAATTGATATTTTATAGTAGAAATTAAATAAATTTTTATAATAAAACTTAACGAAAAACAGATTATTTATTTATAATAATATTACTTCTTTTAGAATATGAATTGCTTGAATTTATAATTTTTTTAATAACGTTAATTTTTTAAAATGAATAATACATAAAAAAATGTTAAATATCTTTGTAACGAGCATTAAATCAATACTAGAAACTAAGAGCTCTTTTAATTTCTTGCAAATTAGAACTGAAACGACAACCTTATAATTAAATATTCAAGAGTTCATAATAATATAGTGTATAGAAAGCTTTTGTCATAAAGTCATTATCATTGAATACAATGATTATGCTAATACCGATCGAATAGAATTAAATGGTAGCATAATATAATATATTCGATAATAGGAAAATTTGTCTCTACATTTAGATTTTTGTCGTTTAGAATTTTACGAGCCCGAGCAAAAAATAATGTATATTAGAAATATGTAGTTTAATTTTATAAAGAGAATTATATATTTTTTATTTTAAAAATTTCAACAATTTAAAATTTTTTGCTAATATTTTTCGAATTTTTTTTACCTACAAAAAAAATATTGTCTAAGATTTCTTATTTTTTTAACAACCAAATTATAAAATTAATAATTGAGTTTGAATTTTTATAATAACAACATATTTAACAAGTAAATTTAAGCTATACACGATTATATATTAAACCAACAGAAATGTAACATTTATTACGATCAATCATTATAAATCTAATATAAAATTTAATATTTAATAGATGCAAACTTCAGTCTTGTATTCAGACTCATTAAAAATAGACTTCGCGGAAAAATGACCTTTTAAGGTTCAAAGATTGATAGTTCGATTAATTTAAAAGCTTGATTCATAATTTTTTTTTTCATTTTTTCATTTAGCTATGAAATTTATGTATAATATTAAAAAGTACATTAAGGAACATCATAATAAATAAAATATTTTTTCTGGAATAAAGAATTAAATTATATATAAAATAAATTTTGACTCTCAATTAACTAACTAATCCTTTTATATTTATGTATAATGTAAACTTATATAAATAGTTAAAGATTATTTAAATATAAATAGCCAATACTTTGAAGTAAAAATAATTTTTCGACGAAGATTATAAATTTTTTATTTTATACGATTAAACCTTTTATATTTAAACATTCATAATTTACGCATATTAGTTTTTTTATTTCTCGATACTTTTTAAGATACGTTTTTATTTTTATTACAATTATTATCAAAACTTCTCGATTACTTAATTAATTTAAGTACATTGCTCGTAAATATTTAACATGTCAGGATTAATAATGTCAATGGTTACGTAGCTTATGTTAATCGCTGTAATAAAATTTAAAGACGAATGCGTAAAAAATATACCAGATAAATTATCTTGCCATTCTACATTGTACTACAAATTCCATAAAATAAACTTTAAACAATTATAAAATACAAGAAATAATTGTTCTTTCTAATAACACAATAATTTATGAATTCTTTAAATGAATGGAAGTTAATTTTTTTCCTTTTATTTTTTCGTATCAAAATAACACGGAATATAGGTAAAACTTTTAATTAGTTCCAGTCTCAAATATTTCAGTTTATAACTCTCGAATGACAAAAATTAATATAAAAAAAAATAATAACTTAATCATTTATCGGTCTATTACCACATATATATTATTTCTACCCATAGATATAAATACAGAAAATTGTGTAAAATCAATTAACGTAAAAAGTTAATTTTTTTTCTACTTATTAATAAAGAAGAGTTTTCGAATCAAATCACATTATTTTTATTAATTCGGCAAGTTCAATATTTATCTAAAGAGCAAGTTCGAAGTTGGCCTCTCCTCGTGGAGGAAACGAATTTCAAAACTCGAGCTCCGCGGAAGTTACGAGCGATTACGTTGATTTTTTTAAGGTCGCCCCTGATGTCATACTTAGTAAAAATAACAAGCACTGCGGTAATGGGCCATCCGAAAAGGAACTCTCTCGGTGTTCTCCCAGACGATGGGACTCCACTCGGAGAATTAGGTCCTCGACCACCAGGACGAAGCGCTTCCGTCGAGATGATCCGAGTTTTTTCGTTAGCTCGGAGATTCTTATACATCTTCGAGTGAAGCCAAAAGCAATCCATCGCGAGAAACTCCAGATGGAACGGAACCGCTCTCGTCTCAGTTTTGTAAGCACCAATTTGCTGGAAGACTTGTACCTTCGACACTGTTCGGATTTAGCCTCGTTACTCTCGGCGGTGACGACGTGGCTCGGGAACTCCAACCCAGTCGTTGGAATCAACGAGCATTTATCGACCGCACGCGTAAAACCAAGTTCATTAAGCGTGACATCGTCTCAACGGACCCGAAGCTATTCCGACTCCGCGGCGAAGATGAAGGCTATCCAGGATCGGGTGCGAGAAATACTCACCGACGGTATCGTCTTCTCTTCTCTTCCGTTCTCTTAAATTGTACCGTACGCGGGTGGCCTTGACGTTCGGCGCACGTCAATTCGTAGGTCGTTTTACGAACGATCATAGATCGCGTCTATTTACCGATGCAAAGTACACGTCCTTGTAAATAAAAGGCGTAAATAGAGGAGCACGAATAAAGAAGCGTAAATAAATGTAAATCGGAAAATAAAACGTATTGCTATAAACGCTATTATATTTTTGATGCAAACGCTCGATTTATAAATATCGCGTGGATAATTTTGGAACTTTGTATCAAAGCACACTCGAGTTTAAAAACATCTTTAGCTCTAGTAATCGACATCCGTCCCCATTTTTATTCGGTTATCTAAAATATTGTAAAAAAAAAGCAAAGAAAGAAAAAAAGGTCGTGTTGTAATCGATGCAAACACAAGAAATTCCATGACACACGCGATCGCTGATCCGAAAAAGTCTCTCGACAACAAAAAAAAAAGACAAAACCATAATTAAGGCTAAATAAAAAGAAAAGTCCCGCTAATCTCGCCGATTTTTTCTTATCGCCGCAAAAGAATAGCCAACACCGCGAGATACGAGAGAACGACGAAAAAAAAAAAACAAGAAAAAACAGAAAAAACGTGGATGCTTTACGTAACCAGGGTTTTATCCCGGCAATTATCAGGAAGCGCGCGTGCGATAGAGTCCCGGAAAATGGGGTCAAGGTCCCGGAGGTTCCTCCATTTTTCGCGGCCTAGGGCGCGGATACGGAACCCATAAATGGTGCGATCGTGGACTCGTTAACGCCCCTTTCGTTATTACGGCAATGCGTTACGTTCACTGCGCGTAGGAGATTCGAGGCGAATTTTTCTTTGGTCAGGACGCCGACACCTGCGATCGTTAGGCTCGAGGCTCGATTATATCGTGGCACGAGTTTGAAATAAAGCACCGCGGAAGGATCGGTTATCTAACGAGAGGAAGGGAATCGATCCATTGTCTCGATAGAATTCCGGTTTTGTACGAATGTAGCCTTCGATCGCGTTCGAGTTTGAGAAAAACATCGATCCAAGTGTTTTAATGCGAGTGTAATCGTGTAAAGATTAGAGAGGTCACATTAGCTAATCGTAGTTAGTTTAATTTAAAGTGGAAACGCTTTAAAAATAAAAATCTTTTTCTGGCGAGTAACGGAATTTATTTTAGACGAAACTTATTGCGATTGAAATTAAATTTTACTTTTTATTGATACACGATCGCTTGGTTCTTTTGATTCGGTATTATCTAGGTACTTGTGATCGCGTAAAATATAATCGTAGTTATATATAATTATGTACGAAACATTTATGGTGACGTATCACTGATTACAGATATCGTTTAATCATATATACGGTAATTATACGTCTGTACTTACCTAAAAATCATTAAATCATGTACGATCATATTTATAGATAGATAATTATACATAACTATAAACACGAAATTAAGTCTATAATAATGTAGCGATTTTACCGAACGAAAATTATGATTTTTGTATCGAGTCGACTAATGTTTTGATTAACTACATTCGAACGGATAACGTCTCGTTATTCACAATAGCCAATGAGTTTCGAATGAAATTCTAGTATCATTTTATTTTAGAAACTAATAAAATTTTTAATCGAATCCAATGCTAAGTGAGAAATAAAATTTATTTTCAAATTACTTACCGGGTAATTCCTACATTTATAATTGATTCAATATTTAAGTTGCCCGAGTTTTAAATTCACGATCGCCTGGCAAATTATAAAATTGTAATAGCGAGTCGAATATTTTATATGTTTAGTTAAAAGAAAAAAAAAATGCTTTTGATCTACATTCGATATTTGATTCGATGTCTAAATGGTTCACCGACTTCGCTCCGTTACCGACGTGATAAATCGTTGCTGGTCGGACAAAATTTATTTTCAAGCATCTTTGAAGTTTCTTTTTCTCAATTTTACTTTTCTCTATTATTTATCAGTTTAAATTTTATATATTCTTCGTTATTTAAACGAGAATTTGACCGAGACTTAGAATTTTTTATTTATATTTTTACACTACCCACTTTTAACGTTATTCGTTTATTTAAATTCTAAAATTCAAATTTATTTTCTATTCAAAATAACGCATACTCGTATTCAAATTTATATATTTTATAAAGTTGAATTGTGCTTTTTAAAAGACGTTATTCGAACTCTATTCTCGTAGAACAACTCGTATGCAAATACGTAAATTCGGTTCGTATTCGAAATTTTTGAATAACAATCCCCGGAATACTTCAAATATTTGAATAATATCTTGAATAATAATTCGATATTTTTATTAGGCGTATAAATAGCGCATTAAAAATTTATTATCAACGGATGACGAAAAAAAGAAAATGCATAAAAAAGGATTCAAAGAAATTGCGACACACGTCAAATTTACTCTCGAGCCATTTAAAACAAATTTGTTAGCGACTATTTTCAAATCATCGAGTGTGAAATATAACGCGATATGTTTGAAAAACTAAAACCACGTTACACAGTTTAGAAGGTAATGGCGAAATAAATAACCGTCTACGAGTTAACGAAACGGCAGACGTACGAGAGCTTAACGGAAAATCGTACCTTTTGATGGCGTTCCTAACGAATGGCGATTGAAAAGTCGAGTCGCTCGTTGTATCAAGCGCTGTTGAATCTATTTTCGGGCTCGGCAATCCGATATTTGCCTCCGAAGTGCCGGACAATTTTTTAATCGCTCGACTACATTGTCGCCGATGTCGTATAGACATGCTTAAACCAAATTTAGACTCCTTGGATAATTTACGAAAATCCGCGGTTAAACTTGCTTTTATCTATTTATAGCTCTTCAATTTCAATTAAATTTATATCATCCAATACTCGTAAACTCGTACTTACGAAACGGCAAATATTTTACTCGTTATTAATTTTTTAACGAAAGTTAATAGTTTACCGTAAATATCGCGAATGTCGCGTAGAATTTTCAACGTTCGTAATTGCAATTTTGTAATCGGTATCAACCCGAACAAAGTTTTACCGCTCGATAATTAAAGTAATGGTAAAGTATAGAATTTTTATATTTTCCAATCTGTCTAATTAGGAATCTTTGTGTAAAACGAACGTTCGCCGTTAATTTTGGATTCTCATCCCGAGCGAGAAAGTGGCTAAACATATTTTCGAGTACGATTTAAAATAGTAAATTTATAGTTATAAATAGCGGTTATGGTTCTGGTATCGATTAAAATATTATTTTTAGGATCTCTCGCTCGTGCAAAAAGTTTTATCTAACGTATTTATAACCGTGCGTTAAAATCCAATAGCTTCTATGCACGCGCTAAAACTGTAAATCTTTAACGCGCGACAACTTAAATTAAATTTGACATCCTGTATTTCTCTTTTCTTTCAACTCGAACCAAAATAAAAAGTAAAGAGCAGACTTGGAAGGTTCGTTCTCGAAGAAACTACGATATTAGATATTTGTCTCGCAGGATTTGGCTCCTTTCTAATTCGATAATTAACTCTCCGTTGTGTTTTTCTATTCCATCGAGTCTTTGTAGCCTCGGTAGTTTTTTGAAAATTACACTGCAAAATCCTTGGATGCTCGATGATTTTTGTACGCGTTTTGATACGGTCAACCGAATTTCCAATCGAATCAATTCCTTAGACTCGTACTCGTTCGCAACTACGATTCCATTAATTTTCTCGACTCCGGCATTCGTAATCGTCGATCGTGCGATCGCGGGATCGAAGCAACGATGCGAGCAACGATGCCAACAACGTCTTTAAAACAAGGCGCGATTCCCTTTTCACGATTCTACTTTTTGTTCCTTCCTCCCGAACGTATCAAATTAACCATTGTTCCTCCGGAGTCTCCGGTAACGAAACGCCCGCGACGCACTTACGAACGTTTCGGCTCGGACTTGGATATCTCGCGCACTTGGGACTCGCAGCGGCGATAAAGATCCAAAGATCCACGGGAAGGAAACGGTCGGTTGTTGGGGGATTGCGCAACAACGCCGAGAAAGACCGAGAGGGAGGATCGATTCGGAGTTATTATCAAAACTCGAAGACGGCTCGTTAAACGAAGTACGGGCCGAAGGTCGGCGAGTCCGGACGTACCACGAAAACGCGCAAATGGTCAACGGGTTTCTTATACTCTCTCTCTCGCGTTACCACCGGCTGCTCTTTGGCGGCGACGAAAAAGTAAAAAAGAAAGAAACGAGCACAGCGATGTTATTCAGTGTGAAAATGGTCTAGTAAGGGAACCATCGCGCGATTTCTTTCTTCCTCCGCGGGGTCCCGAGTAGCCGAATTTCTAGGAAGGACCGGCGCCGAGGTTTCGGGGGGCCCCACGAAAAAGTGTCGGGCATAATCGTACGAGTCTGCGAGCCTATTCAAGGGCTCGCTTCGCATTCATGGCTTTCGGAATCCGTCTGCACCTTTTTCTCTCTTTGCCCCCGCTCGTTTTTTGCCTCCCCCCCTTCTCTATTCCTTTCTCGTTCGGCGCTTTTTGTCGGGTCCAGCTAAGTCTACGAGCGAGGCGGTTACCTCTTACGGCCGCTCCTGGGGAAATAATTTTTACGGGATAACCGGGAGGTATCGGGTAGTCGCGGGTACGGATACTCTTTGCACCGAGAACGGCGCTTACTTTATACCTGCCGCGAATCATCGAACTCGGGCGAGGATAGGAAAGACTTAGGAAAGACTTACGAGTCTCTCGTAAGTTTGGGGAAAGGTGTAACTTTGCTTTTCTGATTGGCACTCCTTAGTGGTACTTCTTTTGCTCCTGACGTACTTTCGATATTATAATACTATTTTTCTTTTTAAAGATGAGCGTAATAAATTTTGGTGATGAACGAGCGAATTATTTTAAGTTTCTTTGGGCTTTTCGTTCGCGAATTTCTAAAATAATTTCATTGCGAACGTACCAATTTCTTTTTTTTTTTTTACGTTTAAAGGTAATTTTCTTTCGACGCTTTAAACTTTTTGAAAATTAAATACGTTAAATTATTGTATTAAAAACGTTTCGCGCGATCGATATTTTAATTCGATTACATTGTAAAAAAATAGTATGAATAACTCGCCATCGATATTTTCCTTTTTTTTTCTACGCAAATCGTTCTTCGATTTGTCATTTGATTTTTTAGTTGCGTTATTAATATTAAAAAATAAATGGAGTAATTATTACTGTAAATTCGTACGACTGTAAGCGTATTAATTATTCTTATAAATTAAATATATTAAATAAACTTATTTTCCAGGGCAGCTTTCGAAATTAGTACGATTATAAAATTTATTCGTATTTTTTTTATTTGTACGATCAATTCTACAATAATTGCGTGTCAATGCAATAATAGGTATAACCGAAGAATTAAAAATACCTATGAATGGCATGATTAACCAAAATATGATAAATGTTTCATTCGCGAGTAATATAATACATATAAATATACGTGCAAGCAACAACATAATTTATGATCAATTAAGTTCGACTGCAGTCTTTTAATTAGCCATTTTTCACCTGTGATAACACTCAATTATATTCATTAATACGAACCTGTATCTAGTATATAAGAAGTCCGTTTTACGACTCTAAAGCGATGTGTAAGATAAATAATCTCTTTTATGAAAGTTCTTATTAAAAGCAAATTGAAATAAAGAAGGTACAAGTCGTTGTAATTAAATGCAATATTATATGTACAATTGAGTCACGCGCTTCCTTACTTCCTTGAATCCGCTTGTTTTTCATTCCCTTCCTTCTCCCGCTAATTTTGCTTACTAAAAAATATCAAATTTCACTATATTTTTCGTAATTATATGTAATAATCACCCTTTTAATTAATTGAACTATTCGTTTCGATTAAGATCTAATTTAACTCTTTGAATCCTATTGTATTTATATTTTTATACTACCTTAACGTAATCTTTTTCACGTATTATATTACAAATTATACTATATTTCTTACACGTTCCTTGCTTTGTCATTCATGCATTATTAAAGTTCAAGTTATAAAATAATTTAAAACCGTAACTTTATTAAATTCATTATCCGAATACCTTCTTGAAAAATTACAATAAATTTATAATAGATAAACGATAGTTATCGAGTGTAAAATGTTGATCGTTATATTATTATATAGTTTTTAAAATAACGATATCATAATTTTATCGTTACGTGGTAAAAATTTACAATGTAATACACTAATTTTTCAATAAAATTAACGTCAACGAAACTTTAATTAAGTATTTAGTAATTACCGATACAAAAAGACATTAACTACATAAATGAATACATAATTATATATACAATATATTTACATCGATACCTAAGAAAATTGTACTTATACCGATAAAGGAAAGATATTATAAATTGAAATGAATTTATATCGGTAGTAATACGTACAAAGTTTCGATAATTGCATTGTATAATTTGAATTTTATTTAAATATAATAATACCCACTACTGAAAAATCGTTGCTGAAATAAAAATAAAAATTATCAGAGAAATAAAATTAACGAATATAAACGGGTTAATAGCAATACTAAATAAATAAAATGAATTTTAAAAATATCAATTAACATTTTAATACGTACGTGTCAAATATAAATTTTCCCTTGAATTTCAGAATAATTGAAAAGGTAAACGTAAGTTTGATTTTTCTTTCAACGTAAAATATTACGAGAAAATAGCATGTTTTTATATTATATTATCTAATACCACTTCATTTCCATTAATCAAGCTAAATTTTAACAGCTGGTTAAGGCATCCCAAAAGAATCAAATTCCATTTTTTTCTTTCCTCGAATTAATTGTATTATTCATCAATGCATAAATTCATTATGTTTCTCTTGGACATATGTTAAGCTTATTTTCTCCTCCTTCCAATTCTCTCTCTCTCTCTCTCTCTTTCTCTCTCTTTCACTTTCATTCTGGTTTAGTCTGCGGCTCCGTCAGCCTATCACTCCTTTTCACGTTCTCAGCATCGCAAGGCGTCGCATTGCCGGAAATGCTATGCATGCCTGTGACTAAGAGTTCGTATGCGAATCGCGCTTTGCTCGCACACATGCACAGACACACACACGCGTGTATATGCGCACACGCATATGCGCAGCATACGCCGAGGAAAAATTACCGGTAATTATTCGCGAGCTCCTCAGGGTCTTCCCTTCCAGTCAACCCTCGGGTGGCTACCGACGTTCGTTTTATGGCTTGCAGGGAGACAAAGGCCGTACGCGAATGTGTGTAAAATTATCGTTACGTAATAAAGGGAAATTGAGTTACTTCTTCGTGGGTCCTTTAATTAATACGACGCGACGATCGAAGGTTCGCTCGGTGGATTTTTGGCTTGTGGTTTTTTACGCGTCCGTCTTGATATCGACCGTTGAAAAAGGTTTCAACAAGGTTAAGTAAATACGCTTTGATTTTTAAATTCATAGTGTACGCAAAATTGATGATTCTAATTAAGTGAAATAAAAGAATATTTAATTCGTAGCCATATATTAGCGGATTAGCCTAAACTCTGTAATTTAAATAAATTTTTTATAATCTTGGGTAATAAAGGTAATAAATAATTCGCTTGGATGTTTTCTGAAAACTTTCGAGTTTAAATATTTTAAAACGTTTGTAAATAAATGGAAAAAATAATATCTTGAATAATTTATTTAACCTGAATTATCGCTTACGATTCTTATAATATCCCGTACGACCGCACAATCTACATGAATAAATAATAACTCGATATATACATATATATATGTGTGTGTGTGTGTGTATATGCATACATCCGTTAAAAACCAATTGTAAATTCGAATCGAAACTTTTTTTAATAGTCAGGATGAATTTAAAAATGCAAAATCCTCGCGTAATAGAGGTTTGGTACTATTCTCGACGACTCGATTTATTTTTGTACGAAAAGTGAACGAGTCGTTATTTAAAAAAATACGTAAAGTACTATAATTTAGGTAAAAATTCCAAAAACTTAGCAAACACACTTTTACCAAAATTATCGCTAACTAATTCAATGAGCAAATTGTATTCTTAGAAAGTTCTTTAAATGATTTCAAAACTTTTTAAGCCTTCACCAATAGTGACAACAAAAGAAATTGTTTCCGCGCGACGATCGCGAATTTTTTGGCTTCTCACCAATATCTACTTTTTTAGATTATGTTCCGTCATTATAGAACTACCAAAGATATACGTTTATATAGCCTCAGCTCGTCTGTAAAGAACCAAACCATTATACTGTCTCGAAGAACTGTCGAAGCAAAATTACAAAGACTCTACAATTGGCACTTGAGACGCGAAGAGCAAAGAAAATCAGCCGTTTGTCTGCTTGTGAGAATTCAGTCTTTCTCTCTCTTCCTTTCACTTTCGTTTACATTTCTTCTTTTCTATTCTTTCTGTTTTTACACTTTTTTCCTGTTTCTTCATTTTTATAGCTTAATCAATTTAACGAAATGTTTAGCACGAGAGATAAAATTACTACACATTGTTATGTATATAATGAAATTTATATTTTTTTATTAGTATGTTTAAATTTTAAAAAAAGCGTTAACACCGTTAAACAATATTGTAAATAATTTTTCATTGCTAATAAATTTTTGTGCACACAATTTAATAATACTTGAATTAAAAATATATTTTCGATAAAAATATGTAAATAACGTGACCAATTTTTTATATAATAGTACTATTAATTTAGAATTTAGTCATCGGAATTTATAATTCATTATTGTTTTAAAATACATACTAATAATTTCAAGGTGAAATTTCAAATACAAAACAGAAATTTTGTATTACCGGATTTAAACTTGATTTATTTAAATTTAAATTTAAATTTATAATTATATTATTTTAAATGGAATTCAAAAGTTTATCTCAAATTTAGATTACAAAAAATTATTTTCCTTTCGTTTCGCCTGAGTTACTTAAAGTACTTTACAATCTTATTAAAATTTTGATGTAATATTTATATTATATGTTCGTTTGCTTTCGGTATTTTTTATTAATTATTAATTGTTTTTTAATCTTCGTTCTATTCTTCGCTTAAATTCTCTCTCGCGTAAATTTTGGATGGTATGTATTTTAGAATTCCTATTTCGTATCATTAGAAAATGAGAGATAATTTTAATAATGCATAAATTAAACTAACTTTTCACTTACATGAAAATAAAAGATAAAAGTTTATATTTTCATAAAGAATACATTCGTTTCTTAGATATTCATTTCAATTATTATTATTATTATTATTATGATGAAACGTATAAATTAATCTACTTTATTAAGTCTTATTGATCCGAGTTGGCATTTTTAGCATTAAATTTTAGCTTGATTAGTAATTTTAAAATTAGTTATTCGTTACTTTAAATAAAAAATTGTTTATTTTTTGTGTCAAGATGTTTCGAATATCTCTTAACGACACTTTATCTAATTTATTGTTACAACTATCTTTAGATATCAGAAGCGAACGATACAAATTAATCGAACAAATTTAATGATCGTGTTATACGTAATTTACAACTAAAATCATTGTTAAAATTTAATGAGCTTAAAGTTTTAATTAAAATTTATAGTGTAAATAATTATCGAAGTAAAATTGAATAATTTTGAATTAAATAAACAACTAAAGATACATTACAATAACAATTCGGTTCTCATTTTTTTATTTACAGATTCTTTATCATCTTATTTATAAGGTGATACGAGAAAGTTATTTGTTTTGTAAAAAAAAGTGACATCTTCCATCGCATCCATATTCTTATATTACTCGATTGCGCGCTTTACATACACATATAAAAACATTTTTTTTCGTAGAAGAGTAATTATATCCTGAAAAAGTAAAACCAATATATAAATTTCTTCTCTTCCATTGAATATCTCGGCCACCTTAGCCAAAAGGGGCTTACGAATGCGCATAAACCGAGACGGCGTATAATATAATCGTCGTACAGTTGAATTAGGGAGAAGGAAAAAGGCAAATGAGATTCGAGCCAAACGAGCCTCTGTCTCTTGATTGTCTTCCGTTCGTGAGGGGGAAAATGCGTGTAAGGGGAAAAAGAATCGTTCGGACGACGGGTCTTAATGTCATTATTAATAACTGACGTCACTACTACGATCCTCTTCCTACACGAAGATTTCGTTATGTACCGAGAAAGGGAGATGCAAAGACAAAAGCTGAACTTCTCTCGATGAAAATAATAGAAATACGCGACGACCATTCATGTATGTACACGTTTTCGACTCGAGGAATCTTCTGGATGTTTATTTCTTTCATTAGTCGGTTGTGTTAATACTGCGATCATCTAAATAAATGCTATTTTTTACACTGATACTTAACATAGCTCGTAAGATCCGTCTAGACACATTTTTATTTTTACATTTTGTCAGTATTCTTCATTTTTGTTAAAAGTATGTTTCTAGAAAACTGGTTTTAATTCCGTTACTTTTATAACTTGGTCCTCGCTTGTTCCATAATATAATATATTATGATTCATATAACAAAAAAAAATATTATAATACGAATAATATCTGTCATTCTACAATAATACGGTAATTTAATAAAAATTATGTCAGTTTTATTATGAATTAGTACAGCTGTTTGAATTCCATGTTTTCTTTTCTTCGCGTCCAGTATATTAAGCTCTTAACAGTCTTTGTGTTTCTTCAATATGTTATTCAATTCGGAAACAATTAATGCGATCACAATGCATAATGTTATAGTACTTCGTTTAATCACCACGTTTCCTCTTAAATATAACAATGTTAATATCAACGGTAAATTTCCCTATCGCGTCTTTCTAATAAATTTTATTTAAGTCCATTAGCGCTCGATTACCTAATAACACTTATATTTAATAATCAAATTCATAAAATATAACGACTATTGTATTTTCGAAATAATAAATAATTATAAATATAAATAAATATTTTCTAAATTATTTAAACTCGTACGATTCGCTCGATATACGGTCATTTTATAAAAATTTGTTCTTTTTATATTTAACTATTATTACGTTTACCAAATGCTCCAGTGAATAAAACGATATCATATTTTTGTCGCATCGATTTTAAAACTTTTTTGAAATACCGACGCTCTTTGAATATTAATTATACGAAACGTAATCGATTGAAATACAAAGAAAGTTTGAAAAGATATTTAATATTGGATAAAGAACCGACGAACGAAACATCTCGAAGAATTTTCGTTAAATTAAATTACGATTAAATTACGTTTTACTTTCAAAATCATAAATTTCCCGAACGCGTTTCGTTAAATAAGAATAGAAAAGAGTGCAAGGTTGAACTGGTTACTACCTAAAATGTAAATAGCGATCCTCGCTAGAACTTCATAAAAATAACAAGAGGATCAAAACGACTTTTTCTATAATTAAAAATATTATCCAGCCGGAGAAAAGAGCATTATGCATAAGTAATATGTATTTCCCCCATGAAAGGGAGACATCAGAATCTCCCTCTACCTCTGGAATGAAGCGCAAGCTAAACGTATTCGTCTAAATTTACCGAAGCCTCGGCGGATCGTCGAGATGCCTAAACCAAGCGCGACTCGACGCCGCGACCAAAGTGACGAGAGACGCTCCAACGAAGCTTCTAACCATTGCGACGGCTAAATTCGCTTCGACGTCTGACGGATCGATTTTTACCGTTTGGATGGAAATTTGGAACGGGGATCGATGCTGGAGGATTCGGATTCTGATTGTCCGAACTTTGTTTGAGAGTTCGATCGGTATTGGAGGTGCGATCATACCTTTTGAGTAAAATTTGTTGTTTGTTTGAAACGGTAGGGAAGATTTGCATTATCGGACGTTGATCGCGTACTTTATTTATTATCTATCATATATTATTATAATTAGTCGTATTAGTCGAGTTGATACAACGTTTTCGTTCTCTACTTATCTAATTTTTTATTTTCCCCGATCTTTCGTCTCATTATACTCCAAATAT
The DNA here is from genome assembly GCA_018907195.1 of Dolichoris vasculosae. Lineage (NCBI taxonomy): Eukaryota > Metazoa > Arthropoda > Insecta > Hymenoptera > Agaonidae > Dolichoris > Dolichoris vasculosae. The sequence continues at coordinate 1,242,316 of JACCHY010000021.1, forward strand.
TTTACGAGGTACTTTATTTTTTAGTACTTTAAATTTTACTTCGTATATTTCAAAAGAATATGCGATTCGCTTTTTTAAGATGATGTTATTTCGTGTACGAATTCTAACATTTGATATACAATAATTAAGATGATTTCGATAACATTCCCCGATCGTAGGTTTAATGTAATTAATGTATTAATTACAAAGTTTTTACCGATTTCTTCGTTGCTCTTTCATTATTACTATACAATATAAAAATGTAAGTTTTTTGTTGGATGGAATTCTAACGTATCGCTAATTAAATATTAAATATTTCTTTAATTATATTTAATTATAAATTCTCGTTAATGATTTGTTAGTTCTCTTCGACTGCGCGTAAATTATATTTGTATTTTAGTATCAAAGGTTGATGATTTATAACAAATCTTATTTAATCTTTCGTTTAAAAATAATAATAAACCGAACTTACATTTAATAGTACGAGAAATGTATATTAAAATCAGTTCTTTAATAACTAATAAATATTAAATGTTTAACAATGTTTTCAATTTATTCCGTACAGTGTTTAATTTTAAAATATATTTTCACAAACATTAGAATTTTTTATATTTTGTATTTGGTTTGCATCCATTCCCAGAATAATATTATCTAACTATTCGTAAAAAAATAAAAAAGATTGATTTTTTTCAACTTATGAATAGTGTTTATTAATTTTTTTGATTTATGGTTGATACACGTATTTTCTAGGCTCTAGAATATTGGAAATTGATTATAGATTTCAACTTAAGTAACTACTCGAGTAACTATTTCTAATATTATTATATGTTTCCTCGCTTGTTATTAAAAGAACGTAAATAATAAAGGAAGTTCAGAAGATACGATAATTAGCTTGGCAAACATTGATATTGCAGTGCAAAAATTTCAAGATAATCCTATGCATAATAATAAAGAAAAGAGCCATCAATTATATTTCGAATTCAGTATTCCGTGTATTAGGAAATGGGAATAATTATTTTTAATATACCACAAAGCATGGGATATTTTCGAAAGGCTGAGAAAGTAAAAAAGAAGAATTCATGTGCAAATTCTAAAATCAGACGTCGGTAAATTACACCAAAAAGATGAATAGAACAATTATGAAATAGTCGTATCGTATCGTTTCTTTTCTCACCGAGTTAAAACGTGCCACTGTCGATAAAATGGACGAATAATTTAGTCGGATAAACAAAGAAAGGCTACGGGCTTCTCAACTTATCGATGCTCGACTTCTTCCCAATTCACAAAACAAGTAGAATAATCAAACGTAACGTAAAAGATTATTGACAGGAATGAAAGTTTGCTTACGAACGGATCTCGTTCCAGGTCAGGTAAATAAAATCAATAAGACATTAACAATATTAACTAATAGAATAAATACCGTGAAAAAAAAACAACGACTCGTAATAAATTTAGATCATACACGTAAGAAAGATCGTAACTGTATTTAATGGCAATTAAATAAGAAGAGTTGGTTATTGATCGAACGAAGAATTGGTATCCTTGGTTCAAATTAAAGATTTGAACATTATTGTTAATCTAGTTAGCAATAAAAGTTTATATCGTTTTAAATTATTTCTCGTGTGTATCTTATCGATACGAGTAGCGAGAGAATTATTTATTTTATTATTATCTGCCTAAAACTTTTTCTTCGTACATTTTCTTAACTGCAAAAGTAAAAGAAAAACGAACCAGTCTAATTTTACCATCGAAAGACAACCGACGATAATTCGCTTATGAAAAGTGAATTCTCGATCTAGTACTCGTGTTAGACACTCCTGTAATACTTGGTACGGATATCAGTCTAAGTTAATATAGATTAGTTCCTATAAAAAGAATCTTGTGTCAATCCAAACAGAAATACAGTCCTAAAAATCAGAAGCCACTATCTGTATTTAGTTCTTAAGATGGTCTACTCGAGATCCAAAGCTAAGCTGTGCTATAATTACCGTATTTATGGTATCTTTTAATTCCAAAATATACTCCTAAAGTAAACAATCCAATATTTCAAATAGATCAAATAATACTAATCGGAGTTAACCGGATTTCGAAAGATTAAGAATAACAAAATGAATTAATTAATACGTTCGATAATGTGATTTATATTGTCCTCGTTACATAGGTACGATGACTTAAAAATTGTGCAGAAATGTCAGTCGTAAAAAGAAATACATCATCAACGGATAAACGGATAAACCAGTCTTAGTAATGTTCTTGCGCAGGAATATAAAATACGAAGGATTAACTGTTATGAGACATGTAGAAAGGTACTTATTTCGTTCTCGCTTATGCCTGTCATTAAAAGAATATTCTCAAAAAATAAAGTATTGAGCCATAAACCGAATGTTTCAAATAATTATAACGTGAAAGTAAAATTATTTTCTTTTTTTCGCGAATTATTGATAAAATACATTATATTAATAGTATTCGTAAAAACCGTCCTTTTTTCTAAATTATATGCGTACGTGTGCAATATACTCGGATATGCACTATAATTATTTAAATTTGGTAGATCAAAGTACCAACGTATAGATAAGAGAAACCAATTTGAAAAAGGTTGTAATGAAAAATGACATTTTACAACATTTATAACCTATAAACAATATAATATAATAATTTACATAAACTTCGCACAAAAATTGATCACAGCGGAAGACCGTAAAAGTAATCGTATCACAATTACAAAATAACGCGCGAGAATTATCGAATCGATGCGATTCTTTGATTTATTGTAAGAAACGAACGAGTGATAATTAAAAACGAAATAAATAATATACTATACCGATAAATATATTCCATCTCCGTAGTTCTATGTACAAGCGAAATAAAATATCCCGTCTAAGCAATAATCGAGATAATATCTGTACGATAAATTTTATATTTCAATAGAATAGCATTGTTTAGAAGAAGAAGAAGAAGATTAATACGTAATATATCCAAGTGCAAAAAAACGTTTAGCTCAATTATAAATTAATTCCTGATTGCAAAATGAAACTGAATTTCTTTTTAATTCTCGCCGAGCTAAAGTAGTTAGTTGAAAAAAGACATAAAAATATAAGAGAGGAATAAAGCACCGCAAACAAGGAAAAAGAGTTCCGCACTTGTGGTTAATCATTTTTATACCGCCTATTGTATACTTACGATAGAACATACGATGCGATAGGAAAAGCAAGAAATAAGACGGGAATGGTAATTTTTTATGTTTAACCGTGAATCGAACGAAACTAATAAAAAACGAAATTACTCGGTTGGTTATAGAACGATTTGACATTTCTTTATAATGGTTTCGTCTTTAAAAAGTCGATTTAAAAATAGGATTCTAGTTTGTTAGATTTTTTTGTAAGAAAGGTATTTCCTAATTTCACGAGCTTGTGACGAACCGATACGATATCCATTATTTACTAAAAACAAAATATCAATTTTGTCACTCGAATCGTTTCGTTTTGATATCATTTTCCATTCGCGATATAAATAGTACGAAAATGATCGAAGAAGAGAAAGTTAGAGAGTGTCGATAAAAGTAGCAAAGTCAAACCGAATGTCTGAAAATGAAACTCGTAACGAGATCCATCGTCGCTCTCGAGAATGACATCGTCGACAGGGTAAAGAATAAAAGGTAAATTATTCGAAGCTGCCGAGCTCAGGTTAACCGGATCTGCTCCCGAGTCCGAAGCGAGTCATGGAAGTCACATCCGACTTATCGCCGTTCGACTACTCCGCACAAGGTGAGATCCGCGTTGTCGACGGAAACGACGTCGGTGACAGGGTGGCCCCAAGGATAAAAGAATCGCGTCCTCCACGGGAACGACATCGATGACAGCGTGACATAAGAAGATTTGTCAATGTTGTCACACCACAACTACTGGACTCGCGTCGAGACTTTAATAGAGCAAGGAAATCGCGTCGGAAGATTGTTATCGACGAGGACGGGTATATTCCTCTGTGTATACATTATAACTCTCTCTCTCTCTCTCTCTCTCTCTCTCTAAAATCGAAACCATGAAAAACTATCGATAATCTTCGTTTTAAAAAGGACGTCTGTTTTATTATTTTTAACGAGAGTGTAAGATTCCGTATAATTTTAAGCGATAAAATTAAGTATCGTGTAATAAAAATAATTGGTTAATAAAATAATGAAATGTACACAATAAATGGAACAACGATTGTTTAAATTCTTGTAATTAAGAATTTGTTAGTTTTCGATAAAAAATCTATATCCTCTCGGTGGTTTAACGAAAAAGTGTTGTATAATGAAGATTAAAGCCTAAAGAACTCGACAAAGTTTTTGTAAAAGCGGGAGTTTTCTAATAATTGTTCGATAATGATTAATATACTTAAATCTGAGATGAGAAAATTAAGTATGAAAATCATCGTGTCGCAATTTATGAAGTATTTTCCGTTTTAATTAAAAAATAATCGTTACATTAGCGGTTTACATATTTTTATAAAGTAGATAAAGACAATGGAAGATCATAAATATTTATTTTGACAAGATTTATTAAGTAAAGAAGATCCTTTGTATTTATACAATTACAACTTACTATTTAGTCCTTGTTGCAATAAAATACAATTACGAAAGACATTAGTTGAGAAAATAAACGAATATGGTAATTGTTTATAAAAGTAAAAATATTTTTCAATCCGTAGTCGTGCAAACTAGTTAAAATACATTATTTACATAATTATGAATAAATAGATGAAGCTATATGACATGGAAATATTTCATTCATGGCTTTGAAATTTCCAAGTTTACGACTTATTATTACGTGATGATCATAAAATGTCGTTTTAAAGTAGATGAAAGGAATCGCGACGTCAAAGTTTATATAATATTAGAATGCTTTATTTTCTCATGAATGTTTTAAAGTTCCATCAACGTGTTTACTAGAATACGATTGTGGTTTATTAAAAAAGGGTACAAGAATTTTCATACCTTAATAGATAGGAGATTTAAATTTTAACCAGATAGAATTCGTAATGAACACATAAATTATTTTCCAAGTCTTTCAAAAAAAATTTCAATGTACATATTATACCTAAAGTAAAGAAAATACGAAATATATTTTTTAAGATTTTTTTAATTTACAAAGGTTACAATTCTTTTAACTATGTATTAGTAATTACAATTTGATAGACGACGCGTAAATCTTAGAAACGCTATAAAAATATGTGAAAAATTACGAACTTTTAAAATATTTATTATATTTGTATCGTATAAAATTGAAAGTTTTTATATTTAATTTCTATTGATCGTGTTTTTTATATTTATCATCATAATTTGGTATCGTTATAAACTTATAAATATATTTTTACGCTGTTTTAAATATTTTCTATTTTTTTAAGAGAATTAATTAATTAATCAATTAATGACAATATTAAAATTAAAATATTGACAAATTTTTTGTTTTATTTAACGTCAAAACGATCAATTTATGTGAATAAATAACTATTATGTGCCAAAATATTATATAAAGTGTATTATTTTTGTCAGCGTTTAAAAATTTAATATAATAATTTAATTTTTTACGTTCTTTGTATACATATATTTAAATAGTAAATTTTATGCTTCTATGCATTTTTTATTTTTTGAGGATTTTTGAATTTCATTTTTTTAAAAATTAATCGAAAATATTATAATCGAATGATCCTAAATTATAAAATTGAAATTTTATAATTTTAACATTATTTTCGCGTTATATCTATGCTCTAAGCACATTTGATTTATATTTTTTAATCTTAACAAAATTGTTTAATGAATTTATCCGGTATTTAATACTAATTTTTTTTATTATTAGATCGTATAATTACTATTATGAACGATTCATTACTTTTATGCATGGCTGTAAAAATATGTTGATGAACAGAATATAAATTTTAATATCACTTTATAGAAGCCTTAAATCATTTTATTTAATGAAATTTTCTTCTATAAAAATTTATCTAATTAATATAATAAAATAAAATTCCACGTGAAAAATTTAGTATTCGAATTTAATAATATATCAAATATTTTTGCTTTGTATAAATATATTTTTTTCATTTTCATCTTAACGCGTACTTTTACAATATTTTTATTACGATTTCATAAATTTTATTACCCTTAATTCTAAGGGTAAAAATTCTCGTTCGAATTATTCTCCGGTATGCAAATGTTCAATATCCTTGTCGCAACTTTCACATCTTTTTTAGTATGGTATCAAATATTGTGTACCAATGATTTCTATATCGTCTTTTAATATTCATAAAAGTCTTAACTTGAAAAAAAATTAATAGATAATTAATCCTTTTATCTCTACGATCGGAATTTGAAGAAGGCAGTTTTTAGCGATATTTACGATGTAAAAATTAATCCACGCGTCTCACTTATTTCCATCTATAGTTTCATAAACGAATGGTAATAATTTATTGTGACATACTCTTTAAGAATGTGGATTAGCCGTTTTTGTAATTATAATCAGGTCGAATTCAAATATAGTTTGCGCGATGATTCGATTAGTTAACAGTCATTACGTATCATTTAATAAGTTTTCAAACATCGTTAACGATTGCTAGAAAAAAATCGTCCACGGCCTAATTAAAATAAAAAGAAATTAATTTTTTTAACGAAGCGAGCAACCAGACCTTAATCCTACCTGGGAAATAAAATTTGTTGTTGTTTTAACGTAACTTGAACTTATTGATTTTTTGTTGTTGAATTTTTACTGTTGATTAAACTTTGAGTTGCACTCGATAACGCTCAACTCCCTTTACCAGGGCTATTATGAATCACACATGTGGTTTTGTACTCGGGAAGGAGCGACGTAATTATGGGCCATTGCACTACGCTCGAACAAGGTGCAATATCGGAACGTTAAGTGTGCACCTAACGTTCATAAACATCTTTACTCTCGGTGCATACTAAACAAGAACTATAATAATTTTTTGTTTTTTAATTAATCGTAACGTCGGGGTTCGAGCTCTCGTGAATATCCTTACGATAAATTAGATTTATCCTTTTCGCTATGGATTTTACACCTATAAACGAAAATAATCACTTTTCGGAATATAAAGCGCAGCGCGTGAAAATACCACCAAATTATTTAACGATTAGATTTTTCGCACGGTAATTTCACTTCCCGCTTTCGCCGTTAGAAATCGATACGTTAGTTACAAAAGCAAGGAATAAAAAAACAACTCTGATACAAAGAGCCAGCATCGATTTCCGATGGCTATCAATAAAGTATTTGCAAACAAGATTTTACTTAATTACTTCGTTATAAAATGGAGAGGAGTATAAAATCTAGAAACTGTAATTCCAGCCGTTGTACCCTGAACGAGAGCCGTGCAATATCGCGATTTATAAACTTGAAATGGTAAAAAAGCAGCCCCTCACGAGGCGTTAATTCGTGAAGCAAGTCATTTACGTCGTTTACGAATCAACCAACAGCCAACGGAGAAGAAGGTGATTAGCTTCGGAGTGGAGTCGCGTAATCGACGGCTCGACAAGTCTCCTAACCTACTGCCAAGATGTAAAAAAACATCCATTAATGAGAAAGCGTTTAATAAACGACCGTTTGAGTCGAGTGGTGCTGTTTTCTTTGAGTTTCTTTGAAATTCCAATTGATTTTATAAATTATTGAAACTTGTTTAAACAGAATAGCGATTTCAACTGAATTTCTTAGGCTTAATTATTGATTTAAATATAAATTAAACTGTCGCTTTCAATTTTATTTTCAGTTTAATTGAACGTTACTTTCGCGATAGTAAATATACTCTTTTCTTTTATCGATAAATATTTTTATTCCTCAAATAATAAAATATCGATGCAAATTACAACTTTTAGCTGAAGATATCGGCGTTTCTTAATTTTAAAACCACGTACGCGTCTTCGATTCACAGTGTGGTAAAAATTTATTGTGTAATGTTTCGTATTATAGTAACCGACTAGAATAATATTAAAGCTTAAATTCGATACATATTATACAATGTTATCGTCGAGATCGCGAAAAGTACTTGGTACATTTTTGGTTAAGATATCATCGATGATCTTTATTTTATTGCGCTGGAAAAAATATTGCATCATTTATTAAAAAATATATTTTTAAAATATATTTCTAATCCAATAATTTATTACCGACTATTTTACAACAATAATCTTGCAAATATTATACTTTTGATTTTAAATATTCTGGACAAGCTTATTTATTTTAAATTTAATTTTAATATTTACGACGAAGATGACAGACTACCAATTAGAAGGTTAATCATTTTTCGATTCATTTTAACGGCAATTATTTGGTTAAAAATTTAAATCTGACAAAGGATATTTTACAAGCTAAACCAATAAAATTTATGAGGTAATAAATAAAAATATTATACATTTATGGAAAATATTTTACAAAATGGAGAAAAAGTAACGATGAAAATACTTTTCATTGTAACAACGAACAGCTTAGCTTACAAAAGTCTTTTATAATCGATTAAAAAAAAAAAACTATATTTTTCGCATCGTGTAAACATAATATCTATTATAATAAATATTAATCTTTTTAATCGTAAAGTCGTTTTAAAATATATTGCAGTTCTTCGGTATACTCGTCTTATTGCACGATACTTCGGTAAACATTTAAAATTGCAAAACACTATAAATATTATTTTATTGTATAAAGTTAACAATAGGATAACAAAAATTTTATTATTTAATTGAATACATCGTCATTTTAAATTCATTAATCAATAAATCTGCGTCTAAAAATTACATCAGCTCGATGTATCATTTTTTTAAGAAAATTAACGTTAAACGTTGAAGTAGTTTAATTTTTGTTTAATTGTTAAACGTTATTTCATCGAATATCTGTAGAATTTCTTTATTAATAAATATGTAATTATCGTAAAAGTTATCAATAATAATCTTTTTCGCATTATTTTCATTACATATTTAACGTCAATTGGACAATACATATAATATATCTAGTTAGTTCCTTATTTAATAATCTATATTTGGTCTTGAAATAAGTGCTGTGACCCTGAAGAATAAAGTAGTTAGTTGGTCATTAAATTATATTGCTCAAAAGGGAACGACACTACGACGCTCTAAAAAATATTAAATTTTTTCCATGAAATTTTCCGATCGATTCGAATCTCGGAAGCACGTAAGAAAACTTTTATACGATGATTTACAGTACTTTCCAATAATTTCAAACAGTTTTTTGTTTCAAATTTTTGTCCTTGGCTAATTTATATACTTCTAATTTTTTTTTTAACTAGGAACTTTTGTAAATTCGATGTTTTATAACCAAACGAACAAAAAAGATCCGCATAAAATTTTTAGCTTTGATATCTCGAAAATTTAAATAGTAATTACAATGATTTATACAAAAATTTATATGTAGCCTTCGATCAAAATATTAAGAAAAAATCGCTTTCTTTTCAGAGATATCGTATAAAATCAGTCTCGCCTATTTTACACGAGTCAATCGAGTAACGTTATCATCTTTATTTTTTAAGTCGGCGCAATCAATTTAATCTACGACATAATTAATTTATTGAAATTTCCATCCTCATATATTAACGATCACATTAATTTTTAATAGTAAATCCAACGATTATTTATTAGAAAGTATAATTTACAACCGACACAAGAACGACGTTTCTTATTTTATGATTTCAGATCGCTTTGCTCAATCTTTCGCGGACAGTCGATGCAATTGTTACAACCTCTCCATCCTCTAGGGCCTTCATAAAAAATTTGCGATATTAATTAGCCATAACGAAAAAAAGAAAAACAAAAAAAAGCAAGAAAAAAAATGGAGAAAAAACAAACGGTTCCATTTTGTACGAATACTAAACGTATCAATCAACGAGTTGTGTAATTTTAAAACGTCTCCCAACCGACTTACGACACCACGAAAAACACTCCGTGCTAATAATTCTTATAAACGAAAAAAAAAGGAAGAATCATATGCACGACCAAAAAGAGATATTCCCTCCAGGAGCCACTTGCACGGATCTTCGCGCGCGATATATTTTCGGAGTTCCCATGACGAGAGAGTCGTTCCCTCGAATTATGTCGTAGGGGTTCCTTCGCTTACGCTTATATAAAGTCGTGCCCTCGGAAAAAGGACAGGAAGTGACGACATCGCAACGTCGTCGAGATGCAGCTCGCGGATACGTACCCGTATATCGATATTACGGAGCGACGGCAGCTGTCCGCCAAGTGGCACTAGACTTCTCTCCTGCTCGCTCTGCAATTTCGCGTGGAACCTGTGCGTGTGCGTACGTACGCGTAAGTGTGCGTGCGATAGTACGCGAGCGTATGTGCGAGTATGCCTCCACTGCTGACTAATGTCTTCTTTTTCTGCTCCGCCTTGGGCGAATTTCTGAGCTTTTTCCTATCCTCGTCGCGCTCGTCGCGCTCTTCGCGTCTCGCTCGTACGGAACCGAACGTTGATATAGATATACGCGGCGGATTCCGCTGGAATAATAAATCGAGATAAATACGAAGCCTGTCATCGAATGGTACACATAACCGTGTGCGTGAATTATTTATACGCTTCTTTTTTGTCCGGAGCTACCGCAGTTTTTGCAACCGCGTACTCTGGATGCGAGTCGCCCGCGGGTGTCGGGATAGTTGTAATAAAAATTTGCAGCGACGTATCGGCGTAATAACGGCGTCGAATTAAAATTTCAAATTTCTTTCGCTTGGCGCGTTATCGCGGCCGGACAGTAAGTCAAAATGCGAGCGGTGATAAAGAAATACGGCTACCGGTCTGACGTATTCCGGAAACCATCTACTTGATACCGGGTAGATCTTTTTTTGGCCCGCGGCGCGTTTTCCGTTTTCTACGGAGCGAATAAACGGAATAAACGAATGGCCGGCGATTATGCGATACAAGGGATAGCGAATACTTGGAATTTCCTTTCGGGTCTCTCGGATCGTAACTGAATTACGCGCGGGAAACGTTGCTCGATATTTTTAAAGCGATTAGATTTTAGTATTCGGAGGCTTGTATCGCTCGCGTTGTACGAATCGTTTTTGACGAATTAAAGAGGGCTCAATTTTTAAAAAGCCAACGCTATTCTGCGGATGTAAGTGAATTCTTTTCTAAGAAACTTTTTAGTCTCTATTGTTTCATAAAGTGGTCGGCAACAAAGAATTCAATAGATCATCAATGTTAAATCCAGCAGAAATTGTCAGAAAATAAATCTCGTAAAGCACATGAATCAGTTACCGAATGATTTTTAAGACCACAACACCCATTCGACATTAAAAACGCCGATTTCAGCAATAAAAATCCTCTCGGTACAGCCATTAAAATTCCTACTCGAATCCCTTTCTACGAACACAAGCCAATCTACTCATACGAGGCACTCGTAATAGATCGGACATTTTAGTATGTGTTCTCGGAAGAGAAAGCTATACACTCGTTTCGAAGTTATATTTAAACTGTCAAAATCGTACCCTCGACCCGCTCGCAAAAAAAGTACGCAACCGAGTACGTGTAATAGTCCGCAAAGACAAACCCTTGTGTGCGAACGTTCGAGTTGGAAAAACAATATGGGGGTGTTGTAGCGGTGCTCGACAGATGCGTAACACATTTAATTGACTAGACGACATTCTTCGAGTTTCAGGACGACGTTGCCTTTTTCTCTCGCGTTCGTTCGCTCCTTGCCAACGTAACGAGCACCTTGAAATTTCCGTTAGAAGGAGCGTGAGCACCTCGATAATGATAAGTATCGCTGCCTTTTGTTCTTTTTATCCTTGAGAGATCGTGCAAATCAATTTTTGCACTGAAAAAAACCGAGTGAAAGTTTTAAGTTCCGAGCTCAAATCGGACGTCCGAGTGGTAATTGAAAAGAACTCGATAATTTATCCAGGGTTACTGTTATTTTTTTTTTTTTTCTTTTTGTTTAACGTTCGAATAATCGACGAATATTTTTCATTCGTTTAAAAATGATGAAATTGTCCGATCGATATATTAATTTAACGATATTCGATGATTTACAAATAATTTCTTATCTGTGTGTGCAATGGACTATCGGAAATATTTATTAAATAACTGAATTTTACGATAACTTTGATATTTAATAATGATAATAATATTACATAAATATAAATATCAATTTATTTCACGTAAATTTCTTATAGCGATCGTTTGTTTAAATTTAAGACTATTTAATAGCTTATTTTCTTAACTATTACATCACGTCATACTTATTTAACAAATATTATTATTTATAGGTTTACTATCGATTTATAACAGAAAATTTATACAAAAAATTATTTTATTTTAATTATCTTAATTGATTCGTATCTTTCTTTGATAAATAAAATTCTATATTTTCATAATTTTAAATTGATTGCTAATAAAATATTATAATCGTATTTTATAGTTCGATAAAGTTATTTTGTATATTAAACAAATTAAAAGATACAAAAGTTGATACATTCGTATCAATTTTAATGACCTGTGTCGATAGTTTTAAACGGAATTTTTAAATAACCAATCTTAATTATTTGGTTATAGATAGAATAAACTCAAAGTACGATTGATTAAAAATTAATTTTTATAATTCAGCGTTGTATTAAACTGATTTTAATATATTGGAAATTGTTCTTTTACTATTGTTGCTTCGGAAAAATTTTCTTTTACGTAACTGTTGGAGTGAAAAGTATGGAAAAAAGTTATTTAAAAAGTGCAATTGATAATTAAAAGAGAACAAGAATAGAAATTTTGATAAATGATAATTAAACCATTCTCGAAATTACATAATACATTTTTATCTATTATTTATTATTATTATTATATCATTTATATCTGTTTTACAAACTTGTAAAATAAATAAAATGGATTTGGAAAAAAATGTCTCTTGAACATAATACATAATATACAACGTTAAAAAACTAGTTTTAAGATACAATTGTGAAATATTTGTATACGTAAAACGTATAAAATATTATTACATTAAAAAAGATTTTTTCACAAAGTAAATTTTTTAAAAACTTCCATTTTAGTATATCGCATTTTTATCGGTCAGATATTTTTAACATCAATCCGTACATTTTCCACATAAACAATTGAAATTTAAAATTAATTTAAATAATAGTAATAATGATTATACAGAAAATAACGTTCCTGCCAAATCTAGAAATGACGTTTCCAGATCACTTTGAGTTATTCCGACAAATGCTTACGGAGCCCAAATTATGTGCGGTTTCACTCTGTTATTGCAGGATGAAGTATCAAAGGTAGATAATATGCTGCTTTAAGTACCTCAGTTTTGGTAGTGAAAACCGAGGCAGCAAAATTCTGACGCGAACGAGCTTTGTTTTCAGTGCGGAGCGAATGAATACAAAGCTACTACACGTTACGAAGAACCGCAGTGATTCTTTCGCAGTTAAAATGACGAGTCGGATCCTAATTCGCGAGCACACGTCGCTGAGTCTAGAATTTGTAATATCTACTATTGTGATCTTTAAAATCATTGTATAATAGTTATAATTTTACAAGGCGAATTGCTACCGAGTTACGTTCTTTTGAAGAAAAATACGGATAAACGCGTCAGGAATTTTTTAAATACTGTAATTCGGTTGCTACGTAGTTTAAAATGAAAGAAAAAAAACTTATTTCATTTAAAGAGAAAATTTAAAGTATTTTGAAAACTGAAACGGCTTTGGTAATCTTTGAACCGAGACAAAGGACAAGAATACCGTACATATTCGATATTATCGCCGATCATGCAAAAAAGATTCCTGAAGCTTCGTCTCTATGAGACCCTCGAAACCACTAAAGATCTTTTCAAGACCTTGAATGGATTAAAAAAGACAGCCGTGACAATAAGTACGGAGCTGATTACTATAGATACAAAAAATATTTTAAACCGAATGTGATAGAAGGATAATGATGTGGCGAAATTTGAAGGTAACCGAGTATCTTTTTCGGATTAAGAGCAAATATTAGAAGGACTGTACAAAATGTAACAAGAGCAAAACCGTAAAATCTTGGCAGGAAGAATAGTGACCCAAAACACACAGACGACAGACTGATTATCTGATTAATATTTGACTAACAAGATTAATTATGACTGCACCAACTTTCTGATGGATAATGTCTTTCCTTGGGTTTATCTTTCATTATGGCAGTTTTATAAGATCGACAACTATCAAAAATTTTTAATAATTGTTTATATTCGATTCGATTCTTTTTTTTATTTTTATGCATTTTTTAACGATCCCAAATACTTGGGTCAAGAGTAAGATCGCATCGATTGCAGTTAATCTTGTTCGCAATTTTGTAACGCTATATTTACATATGTTGTTATTAGCGTTTGGTCTAATACCTTTTTTAATAAATACGATTAAAATGCTCGAAAACTTGTATCGTTTTCATTAGTACGTAATTTCTAGCAAAGTTAAAATTGCCTATAATAAGATTTTTTATTTATTAGATTTAATGGTTTAATAATTAGTTCCAACGTCTCTTTATACAATAATTCGATCGATTTAATTTGAGGAAATTTCATTTGTTTTCCTCGATAGTACTACATTTTTAATTCATTGATTTATTAATTTAATTAAAATTCTTAATCGACATAGAAATTTAATTATCTAGAATTACTTATTTTCACAAACTTACGCCCTGCTTTTTTATTTTCCTGATTATACACTCTTGTATATGTCCTTATGACTTAAATATGAAATGTTTATATACAACTAAATGCAAATAAATAAAGCGTTTAATTTTACGAATATAAATTTTTTTTAATTTCTGGTATCTTGCTGATTATATCAGAATTAACATATTATCATCAACATTGCCATATTTTAAAAATAAAATTTAAAAAGCACGCGTAATATTAAAATTGATTATTATGTTTTTAATTAAAAAAATACGATATTTTATTCCATTCATTATATAAAATAATTATCTATTTTATATAATGATAAAATAAATATGAACCAATTAAATCGCACTTAACGTGATTTTTCTCGTATTATTTTTATTAACATTTACATTTATATGCATATTTACAAATTAGCTTCTTGTATTAACGATATAAACATATTTAATTATTAACTAATCTAAAGAAAAGAAAACTTCTCATAAATTAGAATTATATTCGATTAATGTGACTTTTATATCATGACCTACACTACGATCTATAATTAATTTTTCATGATCATTGACTTTTATATAAATATACATTTATATTTTATAATTCAGAATAATTTGAATCAAAATATTTTTCGTTTATTGAAACGATATTTTTATTTCGTAATATACAATTAATTCGCGATTTCAGAACACGAAATGATCGTTATAATATTTAAAAAAAAATTATTACTAAAACAACATTATTTCGTATAATTGAATGACGAACGCTAATTAAAGAATTATAAAAAATATCTGTTCTTGGTGCTTTTTAGATCAATGATCTAATTTAATCTTGCTTTTAATTTAATTATAATATACTCGAAAAACTTAATTTCATAAATCTTTATAAATATATGTATTTAACGATCGTTTTAACAAATTGGAAACATTCTTGCAATAATTAAATCAAAATAAAATTCTTGATTATTTAAAGGAAATTAGATATTCTGTATCTCATATTTTGTAACGTTGAATCTATTTCATTTTTTAAAATATCATAATTACAAAGATACAGAAATTTTGATTAATTTGGTATAAGTTTCGAATAACGCAATAAAATCAAATCCTACCGGCAAAACTTATGAATTTGAGGAATGTTATTCAATCGTGCAAATAAATATAACATAATAAATACAGAGAGATATTATCGATAATAAAGATTTTATAGCAATGACTTGTATCTGGTAACATTGGATTTATTAATAGTGATAAAATATTAGAATGTCAATAGAGCGATAAATTAAAATAAGAAATAAGAGCAAATTTCTTCTTACTTTAAGAACATATTCTTTCCAAAGCATAATAAAAAATAAACCAATAAATTTCGCTCGATCATCGATTTCCTTAATCTTGTAGAGAAGTTTGCAATAAAAGGATCAATAAACATTTTAATAATAAATTAGAAAGTTTACTTATAGATGAAATGAAAAAATCGATAGAAAATAATCCGACAAACGACGTCAACCTAATTGTTTTCACAAAATATAAGGTTTATTGCAAAAGATGGTCGAGATGGAAAGTTCGAGATTCGCAGATAAATATGCAAAATAATATTCCGAACATGAACGCGATGTATATGTAATAAGCTTGAGTACACATTTACAAGCACCGAACGGTCAATTAGCCCGCATATACTAACGCATCAGCGGCTTTCCATTTTCACCTGTTGCGCTTTTAAATTTTTTTTTAGAGTCCAGCGCGTGTACTTCTCGCGCTCAAAGAGGTCGGAAATGTTTTTATGCGCGGAAAAAAATTTGCACTTGCGTTAAAGTTTGTCAGTTTCCGGCAAGAACGCATTTAATTAATAATGTAATTATGCGAAAATAAACGAGGTTGATAAGATTTTTGAATATTTAAACAATATTTTGTTTAAAGAAACGAGGGATACAAATATCTAATGCAATTTTAATGATTCCAACTTATACGAGTTTACTTGGTCGGAGAAATTTCAAATTTTGTACGAGATTATAATTAAAATCACATCGGAAAAGTAGAATGTTTTTTATCTCATTTTATAATTAAAACTAGTAGCAAGAAAAACTAGTAAACTTTTTTAAAAACTTGATCGATTCCACTCCATCGAGTTAAGGTATAAATAAATTTCATAAATAATAATATCCGAGGTTTATCGAGAATTCGAGAATCTTATTATTTCTTTGGAAATACCAGTATCCATAAATTTTTAAATATTTACGTAAATAAAATTAATTATAGAAAAATAAAGTAATAATCTTAACTCCTTTGAAATGCAATAGTTTTTTTTTGTATATTTAAGCATCGATTAATATTTTTAACGATACCAGAATTTATATAAATGTCAAAACTTATAAAGCTAAGTTAATTGTAATTCCAGTTTTATTATTTCAAAATGCCACATTACGAGGACTCGTTACAACTATTATGGATTTCCTTTGTTTACAATTTATCGAAAATTTTACATGCGCAAGTCCATTCGATGTGAAATTCCAGTGATTTAACGAAGGAACCGAACCAATAATTGTGTAATTAACCTTAACATAAAAAGAGTAGTAAATAAAATTATCATTACACAAGTACACATAAATCGTTAAAATCGTTTTCTACGAATAAAAATGTAAAGCGAGCGACTCAAAACGCGTTTTTCACTTTCACTTAAATATCGCAAGAAAATAACAATAAAATTATAACAGTCTTATTATACATCCATCTCGAGAATATGTACACAAGAGTCGCGTCCTATTCTCGCATCCTTTACTCTCGAGTCGCTCTATCTATTCCCACGCCTGGAGCGCATTTATTTTCGACCGTAAAGATTCAAAGATGTGTGCGCACTTAAACGAGCGAATGCACATAAATGCATAATAAAAAATTAATAGATTAAAAAAGACGAAAGTTGCAAGTCGAAAGAGTTTGTAGCAAAAAATTACTTTTCATTGATTGTCTCGATATTAATTATATTTGCGGAATCGGGTAAAATAAAAAAAATTCGGGAGAAGCTCGGAAAAATCGAAGGACGCAAAGATAAATAGTTCGTAGCTCGCCAAGCTCGTAAAAATTCGAAAAGCTTCCCCAGCACAAAATTTCCAAACGAATTCCCTTCCGTCTACGAATTTTTTACGTCAGCGTCTCGGTTTCTCGAAGCTTTAAGGATTTCCAATTTTCATCTCGGTAATATCGCATCGAACGAGACGAGCCATTTACAGAAATCTAACGGAAATCTTTAGCGGTTCCTCCAATTTACCGACAAGTCGAGGAAGGCGCTCGCAACCTAAGTGAATTACCTAATCAGCGATATAACTCGAAGGGGGTTCGGCACTCTCAACATCCGGTCGAGATGTATATACACGCGTATAAATCTTGCGCGTGCGCGACTCGGGAAACCGCATTCCACGACTCGAGACCTACGCGGAGAGGAAATCGCGCGGGATCCACATAAAAAAGCTCGTGTGTGTTTATCCGTTTCTTTATTTATTTCTTATCTGCGTTGGTTCGTGTGGTATCGCGTAACTACGGATACGGTTGTGTATTTAAGGATTCGTATTGTTTTCGAACTCGTTTCTTTCGTTCATTCAATATTTTTAACAACGAGAATATCGCGCGACTGTTTTCCTCGACGGTGATCGAGAAAATTTCAGCTAACGAATAATAAAACGACGAACTGTTTTAAGTTAACGAGCGAATACAATTAGCTTACGGTTTAGTTTACAATACATTTAGTGGAATGGAATCCAATTCGTTTATTGCTCGAAAGATCAAAAATCGACGATCGAAAAACTTAAAAACAGTCGATTCGAATCGAAATGATAAAATAATTGTTGCGATCGCGAGAGAGAAGCATATTTCCTGTTTTAAAATAGCAAGTGTACGCGCGGAGTGCTGTTATCCAAAACTTAGTAATTTGAAACATGCGACACGACAGGACAAAAACTAAACTATGAAAAAAAAAAAAGGGCCTCGTCAGACACGGGAGTTTTTTTCCTAAAAGTCCGCGCGCAACCGAACGAAAGACGTTTTGCTGCGAGAGACGTAAGCGGTGGTAGCCAACGTTCGAAGGAGCACCAACACCGATAAAAAAAAAAGTAAAGAGCGAGAAGAAACGCGTCCCCATTTGTCTCTTTCTCGCCTCGTTGGAGCGTTAAAATGCGTGCGAAAAGAGCTTCATTTTTCAGCGACGAGCCCCTCGGAATTTTGCGAGCGACGCATCGACTCGGAGTTGATTCATCCCGCCGTAAATCCAAATAATTATCCGGTCATCATCCGAAGATACACACGAGTACGCGATATTCGCGTAACGCGGTCTTCGTTTGTTTACGATGCGTTCCAACTTCTTTTTCCCCGTCTCGTTGCAACTTAGGTTAATAAGGTAATTTTGCCGTGCGTAACTTCGTTCGCTCGATTTAATCGACGATAATCGAATGGTAGTCTATTTCTATTAGAGGTAAACGTGGATGGGAGGATCCGTCCGTTATATTTACAGGAAATAAATCAAACTTCGTTAAATGTATATTATTTTCGTTGCGTGTCTGCGGATAATGGTACAATTTATTCGAGGACTTTGAATAACGAGGTAAAATATCGGAACGAGTATCGCCTAGGGAATATCGGAACTCGACGCCGTTCGAAAGTAAAATCAAATTTTTCTTACGCGGGACGCGTTTAGTTTTTGAAAGAACGATTTTCAAAAATGTTACTTTCTTAAATAATCTAATGGACGCGATTGTCCGTGTAATTCCAACATTGAAAGTTGTACTTATCCAGATTAAGAAATTTCTCTGAATGGAATTCCACACCCTGAGAATGAAAAATTTGCAACTCTAGCTCCAATTAAAAATTCGTTGTAAGAGCTGATCAAATTGACTACCATATACTCGGACAAAAAGGGAAAATAAACATAAACGCGTTTTCCAACTATTTTACTACTTTTACGCAAACTACATACTTAAGTTTCAAAACTTTCAATCTTACAATACGTAACTACACTCTCGGAAACTTTCTTCATCGTAAGAACATTCGTGAAAAATATATTTTAATCTCGAGAATAATAAGAAAAATATCTTTAATGTGCGAGATTCATTTTTATCCGATGCAAGAAAATAATTATATTCCAAACTACAATGTGCAACAAATTTTGAATCGCTGAACGTTAATCATGCGCTTAGTGATTTATAATACGTTCGAGATTAAATATCCCGATTAGTAATTTTTATAATTGCTCCTTTTCATAAAAAGTGTATTAATCTATGCTATACAAAAGTAAACAATGGCGTGCGAAACGGTTCTAAAACAATCTTAAATAAAATTGAAACACCCGTAAAAGCCATTACTCTAAAATTTATTCAACATCACCGTCAAGGATAAATTACAATTTATCAAAAGTCGCTAATGGACATTGTTAACTCGATTAAATTTCATAAACAATTATCGTAGCTACGAAAAAAGTGTAGCCCGGTATAATAATAACACGGTAGATCCTACAAATAACACCATCTCCGTAACAATTAAATTCCATTTTATCATAGTAACGACCAACAACTTTTTCCCAGTAGTAGTACATCCTTTCTCCTCTCCCTTCCTCCAACCTCGTAAATACCGACCTCTCTCTTTCGCCAAGCACTTGCAGCCAAGTCATTCATAAAAATAACGCGCCGGTGCAAGTCGACCCTCCCTCTCTCACTCTCTCTCTCTCTCTCTCGCCGCCTCTTATTCTCCCGCGCAAAATAAAACGGTCTACTACTACACGACACGAAGTAGTTTGCTCGACGCGCGCGAATGCAGCGAGAAAGACAGAGGAAGAAGGGAGGGAGAGAGAAAGAGTGAGAAAGAGTGAGAAAGAGTGAGAAAGAGAAAGGGAGGGTTTAATCGTCCCTCTTGCCTCTTTTTTCTTTTATTATACTCTTGCCGCGTTGCTCCGTTTGCTACAGGACGTTTGCGAATTGGTAGAGGCGCAACGGTCGAGCGAACTTCGGAGGTTGGGGATCGGGAAACTGGAAACTGACCCGATTATCCAGGATTATTGGGTTTTCCGCGGATTGTTGTCCGTTAGTCGCGTTTCTTATCGACGCGGCGATGCTTCCGTTCGATCGACGAATAAAAAGCTTTAATCGATTTAATTATCGGACGCAAGCTTACTTTTTTTAAGATTTTCGAGTTTTTTATTTAAGATTCTCGAGGATTTTATTTTTTATTCCTAATTTTAATCGCTGCTGTTGATTTACCGGTAATCGATAAGCGATTCACACTTTTTTCATCGATATTGCTAATGAATAATCAATTTGCTATTTCCAAAAGTGTATCGGCTATAAATTTTATTTTTTTCGAATCTTACGCTGCCGTTTGATTTACGCGCGCAACTTTCTTAACGTATTACTTACAAGATACATATTGAGATATTGTACGAGTCTCGATATAATCCGTTAAACACGTTAAAAACGGAGTCAGAAAATTATTGCAGCGATTTCAATGTCGCTGTAACGGATTTAAAAAATTGAAATTAAATATGTTATTCGACTCGATTCAAATAATTTCGTCTATCTTTATCCGAATAATATTTAGTATTTCGCGAAGAGATAACAATGTAAAAACATTTCTACGAATTTCGTATTATAATTTCATTAAAGCTCGTTATTAAGGAATTCAAATTATGTAATTAATTAACTGCGTTGCTCCGTTAATCTCGAAAGATTTTTTAAAATATAAAACTGGTTTTATTGTTATTCCAACTCGTTGAATCGTATTATAAAAAATTTTTTGTCTACGTAAAAAATAAAATTAAGTAAACGCTTGAATTATTAAACAAATTCGTCTACTTTTAAAATTTTCTTTTTGCCCGATCCAACTACGCGAAAATGTAAAACACGCTTAATTCAATTTATAATATCATTCGAAGGTAATTAAAAGGGATTGTTTTTATAAAACTGTAAAATTTACAACCCGTTTATTAATGCGGTACTTTTTCACATTCTACTTGTACTGCACACGTGTATGCGTGTCTTGGTATTTTACCGCGAAGATTTCAATTACGTATGGAGTAAAAGAAGAAAATTCCAGGACGGGGTATATTTACAATAAAAAAGTGAAAGTTAATTGGCCAGAACTATCGCATGTCGTGAACTTTTTGTGCAAACGTTTGTTATTATAATTCATCGAATTCTTAAGCAATGCATATTTTACGCATGCAGATATTCGCGTTTATAAAATTAGCCTGTTAAAAACGGTTTCTTTTTTTTAAACGAGGCTGGCGTTTGATAAATTAATAGTTACATTATAGATTTTTTTTTAACGTTTGACAGTTCTCGAATCACCGATTTTCCTTCCAGATTATTCAACTGTTCTAATTATACGAATCTTCGATTAAAAAAAAAAAGCTCGTTCTCTAATTTACAAGAATTGTTTTATCGCCCGTTCGAGAAGATTATTCTTATTTTAGCATAATTTTATACATTGATACAGACGTTACGATAGAATATTTCACGATTATTATACAATACTATTGATTAATTAATATTACTAATTATTATTACGAAGTATGTAATATTATGTATTTGTACATAATATACATTCGAGATTAACCACGTATTTAAAATACCGATTTAAGTAATCGTAACTACAAAAATTTGTAGTTATTTCATTTTTAAATCGATTAGCCAAAAAATCAATGAGAGAAACGCTACGTCAAATTTTAGTCATTGCACTCGTTGAATCGAGTTCGCAATCGCCGAAACAAAAAGTTTGATCAAAGATTCATTACCAATCTTTCAATTAGGAATAGTTTTAAAACCGAATTTAAAATTTAATAAGCTAAATATACTTAACGCATAAAACTCAACATTACTATCAAGATAAATAAATTTCCAGTTTTGCGTATCGAGTCAAATATAAATTAAAGTATTTACGTACTATAAAATCAGAATAAATTAAAATAATCTACATAATATTTGATAGAAGGAATATCGTTTGTATAAAAAAAATGCTCGAATCTTTAAAAGTTATACAAGAGTTCAATACACAAACGATAACTGTAAGTTCATATTAAAATTTAATTAACGTATTTTTATATCTCTAATGCTTTTATCTTCCATAATAATATTTCCAGAATATAATTTAAAAATACATTATTTCCATTCCTTTCCATGAACTTAAAAGTTTACACCGGTATTATTTACCATTTGTACAAAATTAAAAGTATAAATACAATTTAGAGCCAAAGCTTCAAACGACACTATCCGAAAGTCATCTTAATTACATTTCACAATATACCGTTGATACAACTAGTTTTAAAAACTATGTAAATAAATTCACCACATACCTTAAACAAACCCAAATTTCATGGGTTCCCAAAAGGCAAAAGTCACGTTCCTCCCCGGCGGATAAATCGTTTAGAAAAGCAACGAAAGGATTAGGAAAGAAAACTTACAATCCCCGTGAACCAACGCGGAGAAAAGACAACATCGAGGCGAGTCGAGTCACGTGGTCACGTCGTCTCGTACCCACACACCCCACACACATGCCACAGAGATGGGAAAAGTCTTTACTATTAAAAGAAACGCGTAACGTACTACTTACTTGTTTTCGATGTACGTAAAGCGTAGGATTCGGTGAAAGTATTTTCGGATAATGGTTGCTGTTTTTTTAAAATTCTGCCTTCTTATCCTTTCATCGAATGCCGATGCGTCCATCGCCGATACGAAAGTACACCGACTCGACACTGTCTAATTATAATTAAAAAACCTTTTAATACATTCGATATTTTCCCTCGATCGTCGATTTTCCTTCCTCGTAGCGTTTATCTAATTTTCCTCGATAAAATCGCGGTGCCCTCGAGCGACGTATATACGTTAGCGAAACCGAGAATTACGAATGTAGCCAAAACTCGAACATCGCTCGTATATTATAATTCTCGGCTAATACATTTTCGAGAACATCCTGCGCCGGTGAAAACGTTTTCCGGGTGAAAGGTTGACGCGCGTGAACTGAGCGTAATGGTAAAGTTTTCGAGACGCTTTCCGTGTCATAATTAGCCGAAAGGGTAGGAATAAGTCGCGATGTTCACAAAGTAAAGTTAATGCTATGCAAGTGGAAAACGATATGATCAGCCGCGTATTATGGATGTAAAATAAATTAAATGCGGCGTGATTCTGAGCCGTAAGGAAGAAAGCGGGAATCGTGCGTGTATTTAAGGGAGAAGAGACTAATATATGCGGCACACTTTATGCGAAATCGTTAAAATCATGATGTCTCAAGTAATGTTATTCTCTTGAATCCTTTCGTAAAAGTTCTCGACTGAAAAACCATTCGTGTAATCTTCAATTTGATAAGACCGTACATTATAGCTATTGAAATATATTTCGATAATTAATACAGATAGTATAGCGAATATTTACATAAAAAAAAAACAACAACTATTTATTTGTATTTATTAAATATATTAAGGTAAGGAAACGGTTGTTGAAATTCGTGTTCGGAAAGTCGGAAAGTGTAATGTATTTAAAATACTCGCGTAGAAAAATTAATAGCGATTAACAATTGAATTTTTATTCTCCTATTGTACTTTCTAATAATATTAAAAAATATAAATTTTTAATTTGCAAAGAGAGTATCGTATTATTGATTCGTGGAGTCTTATCGGGTTAAAAAATTGTATCCACCGCTGAAATTTGATATTCTGCATCCTAGTAACTATAATGAATGAACGTAATAACCGTAAAATGATTATAATAGTTAGATAAGATGAATTTTTACAGAGTTTGAGTAGAAAATTATTAATAATTATTTATACTCGAGAAGTAAAATCAACAAAATATAAATATTCATATTATTTTAATTATTATAACGATTATACCTGTTTTTTTTTTTTTTTTTGTAAATTTGTTAAGGGAAAATTGACTTATAAGTTTTTAACGTAATTACGGAGTCTATCTTTTAGGAATCGTATTCCTTGAACGATACAAGATAGATATTTCTTAAATTTATAAATGAAACAAATACGGTTAAAATTTTAACAACGCAGAAATGAGATAATACGTTTGACTATGTTTTAGCCCAATCAAGATCATAATAAAAACATAACGTAAATTATAATGTTAGTCGAAACAGAAAGAAGTATTAATCACAAGCTGATGTTTATCGCGTTCTTTTAAACTCTTGACATACGCTGAAAAATTGATTTATTTATTCTCAATACATATGTATTAACGTATATAAAATTATATATTTCGGTTATTAGTAAAAAATTATTAGTCTCTCAAATTCTAATTGCGTCGTAAACAAAATAACTTACATCGTGTAAAAGTTTCTTTATTTCAAAGTTCAAAGATTAAAGATTAAAAAATCCGATGCATAGCTTCCAACTTTTTTTTTTAGAAACGGATAGATACTTTAATCCGCAATCTACTGTTAACATTTAATTTATGTAAATTACGATATACGATGCACACTATATAAATTTTATATATCGCAAATTTATACGGTTTCGTTAAATATATAATTTGCAACGAATAAAATTAAATGTAAAAATTCATATAATTAAGAATTTTTCGCAAGAATAGTTCGAATCTCGTAAAAATAAAATTTTTAAAATCGAAAAATTCGGTAATATTTAATAATTTTCTACCACTGCGATTCTTAACAAATTTTTCCCGTAATTCACAACTCAACTTTATTATGTACAAATTCATGTACTATATTTTATTACACGAATAGGTTTCGTATAAAAAAAAATGTCATGCATCGCATCATTTAAATCATCGTTATCGATCGTGAATTTTTTATTACGAAATTATTAATAATTAAAGTCGTACGGTGTTAAATAAATACTAAGATACCATAATAAAGTACAAATTCAATTTATAGTTGCGTCGGAAAATTCGCAATTAAATTGGTAATAAAATCTTCTTTCGGTTGATCGATAATACAGTTTTCAATTGTAATATTTAGCGTTATTAAATATGAAAAACTTGCTAAAAGATTATTAAAATCTCTTTTTTAACGAACGTCTTTTCTCGAACATCGATAAAAACCTCGGTATCGCGATTATTCTACAAGTAGCTCCAATTTATAAACTTGTCACTTAACGATCGTTTACATTAAGCCATACTCTCCGTGTAAAAACTTTCACCGACAGCCAATACGTTACATCGGAGAACCGAAGCTGCATAAATAAATTAGTCAACGATATCGGTCGATTCAAAGTTCAACAAAAATGCTTTAACCATTCGCGCGTTGAATTTTCCATCTCCTCCCAACGACGGTCCGATCCACGTCGTTAAAAAAAAGAAGAAGAAGAAGAAGAAGAAGAAGAAGATGAAGATGAAGATGAAGATGAAGAAGAAGAAGAAGAAGAAGAAACAAAACGAACGCTCGGAACAATCGAAGCGGTAAAAAAAAAGAGCCATGTAAAACGGTTCACTCAGCGAGAGTCCGGATCATCGGAGCTGCGTTCGTTTGTACCACAAGAACCTCCTACTCGATTTGCTTACTTAGCTATTATATCCCTTCCGCGAATTAGTCGGTCAGCCGCGTATCTCGTACGCTTCTCTTTCACTCTCGTAGAGTCTACAAACCATTCCACCTACTACCCACGGATTTACCCTTCGACTCGTCTTTTGCTTCTTATTTTTCTCGTCCTCGTCCTTTCTTTCTTTCTTTCTTCCTCCCGGACCGATTAAGATCTTCGGAAGCCATCTCTTTCTTCGCGTAAGCAAATACGCGTGTACGCGCGTATCGTAGGTACGCGTACTCGTAAGTGGAAACGTGCGCACGAAGGTATACATTATTCGAAGCACCGCAGTGGGACAGAAATGGAAGTGCTGATGTGGCCGGAAACGATATTCTCTCCAAACGATCAAATTCAAGCTTTCCTTGAATGGATTACACA
Organism: Dolichoris vasculosae; assembly: GCA_018907195.1. Classification (NCBI taxonomy): domain Eukaryota; kingdom Metazoa; phylum Arthropoda; class Insecta; order Hymenoptera; family Agaonidae; genus Dolichoris; species Dolichoris vasculosae. The sequence continues at coordinate 1,268,818 of JACCHY010000021.1, forward strand.
AGCAGGTCCTTGTGTACTTTTTGTAATTATAATCTCTCTCTCTCTCTCTTTCTCTTTCTCTTTCTCTTTCTCATTCTCTTCTTTTATTTATTTTACATAGACTCGTTGCCTACGTCGAGACGATCGATCGACAAATACGATTCCGTAACGTTGTCTTATTGTGGACGAGCACGAAGGTAATAAACTTATTGTGTACGAACTCCTTGATACATCGATTGTATCATAAACGGAATTCTAAAGGCGAAATACGTCTGTTTTTGATTTGTAAACAGAATTTATTATTTTCTTGTGCTTGTATCGTCGAATGAAATTGAAAAATTTTTTAACGAATTAATTCTAAATTTATTTAATTCTTAAAAATGATTTGCGATTCAAGAATTTATCGCGTTATTCAACGATGCCTTTAACTTATATTCCAACAGCTGTTTCCGAGGATTAATATCAAAATTGAAACCATTTAACCGTCCGTAAGTTTTTTCATATTTTCATACCTGATAAACGCGTGTAACAGCATCGATATAATTATTTTTTTCATGTACGAATAATATTACATTTTGTAAAGTTGTTACGCGAATATACTTTTCTAAATACAGGAATATTAGTTTGTCGATCGATAACTCGTTTCGGGAAAAAATAACTACACGATTAATTATAAAATATAATTTAAAGATATTTAAAGATAACGCGTTAAAAATCATCAATCACCAAAATCGATACACTCGTTAATCATTCCGTTAGGTTTGTGAATTCTTTTTTCACTCTGTTTGAAGAATACAAATGTATCAACGAAGAATATCTGAATCGGGTTTCTGAATGAGCAGCCTGAAATACTGTATTCGTGATTGATTAAAATTCTTTTCGTGAAATACTATCGTGTAAGCGTTTCTTATATTTTTTAAAAATAATTTATAAAATAAGAGCGAAAATTTTGCAACGTTATCTCATCGTTGAAAAGTATCGTTAAGAAAATTCTCCTACCGAAATCAAAGCTTTTTCATTCGGTATTAAAATTTCGTAAATCCTTAATTTTATGCAAACAGTTATTACGTACGCGAACGAATCGTGTAGAGATAGATATACATTAATTTTTGAAACATAGAGACGCGAAGGAGATTGTCTTAAATATTAAAATAAGTTTCATAAAATGCAATAACGTTATCTACCTTAAATATTTTAAAATGTAAAAGAGTTTTCCGGTTGAAGAAGTTTGAAAAGAATGTAACTATATTTTATCTTCGTTATAATTACAATATTAGTTTAAATAAATTACGTTTCGCTACTCTTGTGCCATTTAAACTAGGTCACATACCAGCAAAAATAGTAGCGTTAAAAAAACAAAAACCTTACTCTGAGTACTCCCAACATAGATAAAACTTTTTTGTTCATATCTCCAAGTCGTCACAAACTTAACCGTCCGTCGTTGTGTCGTGACTCGAATCAGTCAAGTCTATCCATCCCTCTCCCTCTCTCTCTCTCTCTCGCTCGCTCTAGCATGTTACGTCATGAGTCAGAAATTCACGCGGCAGCTCGTTAGATTTCCACTTTGCCGGCTATCTATGTCTACGTGCCTATTACTTACACTTCTCTCTCTCTCCTCTCTCCTTACTCTCTCTCGCCTCTCGCTCACCCTTTCTCTCTCTACTCGTTCCTAGAATGAATCTTCTGTGAACGGCACACGAGATTTATCTCGGATAGAGGGAATGCAATCATCGGAATTAAATTCAATCGCAATCGTTAACGTGTCAAGGCTAGGCAACATGATTTTACCTACTTTCTATCCATGCACGAATATCTATGTGTATTTTTTTGTTTTTCCTCTTTTCTCTTTGGTTTTATACACCTTTGTAACATATGTATTACGCAAGCCTCAACCTGACAGACGTTAATCAATTGTCTGCAATTTTCGCATTTTCCCTCGCTACTTTTACATTTGCAGATACATAGTCGAGGAACATCATGATTGAATTTAGATTTTTTTTTTTTACGTGTTTTGAAATTATGGGTCTCTCGGACAAACATACTTGTGTACCTTACAACAATTATTTTAATCATAAAGAAAATTCAACTATTTTCATTTAATAATAATACCTTTTATGGATATTTTATAAACATCTTTCTTAACAAATAATTTAATCGCGGCCTTTTAAAATTTATTGCATCGATGAAAATACAAGTAATCATTCATTCCTTTATGGTGTTTTTGATAAAAATGTCATAATAATTTTTAAGAATTATAGCTTTTCGTAGCGGATGTATAATTATTCTAAACAATTATGATAGATTCGGAATGAGTATAATTTAGAGATGTCAACATATAACGAAGGAGAATAATTTACGAGTGAGATTAAAAGATAAAAAATTATATATAAAAATGCACATAAAATATCAACAATCGATATATTCTTACGAAAAATATATTAAATAAACTTTGCTTTTTTCTTAAATATTATTACAACTTAAAATTGTAAACAATATTACTCAAGTATCGTATCTAATTCCTTAAACGATAATAATAATATAATACGAAAATCTCGTTCGTAATATAATTTAGACTAGAAATTACGCTTGTATAACGATATTCCAAAAACTTTAATTTAGAAACGCTTGAATTTTGGTACAAGGATATATATTTTAAAAATTTTTTTAAATTTAATTTAGCATTCGTCATATTTTTTCTTATTAATTTTAAATTATCAAAGAAAAGGAATTTTTCATTTAAAAGCAGAGTGACATCAACGTTTGATTAAAATTCTAGAGTGTCCCAAAAATAAGAGAAATTCTTTTTTCAAATGTTCCAGACGAAGCATATTCGGCTCGAGCCTTAAAAATCAATTTTAATACAAAAAATAAAGCGACATCTACAATTTATTAACGAAAGAAGGTTTCGGCGAACCGTTCGACAACGTTCGATAAATAAAATTATAAAAAAGAACGTCGCCGTTGTAAACTCGAAGGAAAAAAATCGACGACGAATTTTCCGCGGAATAGCAAATTTCATCGAAGACCGATAAAAAAAATCACTAAGCACCGAAGACACCGAGTCGCCGTTATCTTCGCTCGTAATCAAGAAATATCAGAGTCAAGTACACGCGCCTGGAAATGACAGATTATTTCCGGTTAAAGTACACCCTCGCCAGAATTTTATCAAAATGCACGAGCCGACGAAGTAGCACCGAACTCGGGGACTCGTTATCTCCGAGTGTTTAACAAGCCAAGCGCGGCGAATCGATACATCGGCAGCCTCACAAGAATATCGCATAACCCCTTGGAATTCGACTCTCGCTCTCCAAGATAGCTGGACCTCCTCGCCGAAGTCCCGGACGGGGGAGGGCTCGAACATTCCCGTGCGTCTCGTCGTCTATCTATTATTACATTCGCGCTCGCGCGTATCTATATAACAGCAACGGGCCTAATTACACTGCGCCTGCCGCGCTGTTTTGGCGGACTCGAGCGTGTGAGCGATAGACGTGTCACGCGAACGACGTTTGCAGCGACGGAGACGACCAAGAGGAGCAAGACGACCGCGACGACGGCGACGACTGTGGTGGTGGAGGCGGTGGAGGAGACGGTGGAGGAGACGGTGGAGGAGACGACGTCGCCCCCACGAACGGCGCGGGTTAAATTATCTCGGCTAATTTATTATTACCGACGATTACCGTTGTTGTTACGCGGAAGTTCAACGCGCGCCTCGGGATATTTACCTTTCGATAAATGCGTTTGTGTCTTCGACTGTCGCGTGCATTCGTTCCCTCGTCTCGCGTTGATACCAACAACTAGGCTGCGTTATTAATATGATTTAGTAGATCTAAAAAAGGGAAGATTAGCGTTACGAGGTGGAGCTGTTATTGCTTTCGCGCACACGCTTTTGATAATCTTGATATACGCGATGCCCCGAGTCTGGACGACGTTGCTCGTGACGAATGTTTTCGTACATCGTCGCACCAAAGTCCACCGTTATCTGCTCGAGGTGCTTCGACTTCCCAAAATCGGTAGGGCGAATGATTTACCAGCTTCGTGCGTCATTTTCTGCTCCAATTAGGTAATGGTCTTAATCGCGGAGGAATCTTTGTCGATAACGCGCCGAAACAAAACGCCTAATCAATTTTTCTATTACTTAAAAACGCACGAATCCGAAACTCGTGGCGACCTTATTCGATAAGGAAAAGAGAAGAGAGAGAGAGAGAGAGAGAGAGAGAGAGAGAGAGAGAGAGAGAGAGAAACCACTCGGTCGATTCACCGATAGCAGCCTCGTCGGACCTTCAATTTCACCGCGTATTCTTAAAAGCTATTTTCATCTTGGCAGCCGCGAACTCGAACCTCCTCCGCTCCATGATACCGTCACCCGACAGCTAAAGAGATCCAGTGTTAAAGCAGCGTGTAAATGCCTTGGCAATGAACGCAACACCTCGATCTACGATCGAACCTCTTTGACCACCTCGGCGATTTACGTATCTCAATTTCAAACGCCGGGAGATAATCGAGCGAGTCGCGAGCTCTCTATTCTCGTGGCTATAGTGAACGCGAACGTATCCCCGATCCCCGACATCCTTAATCGCGTGGACGCAGTAGACCGGCTCGAAGGCTACGAGTCGAAACGCGTTGGTTCTCCTTTTCCGCGTCGTCGACGGCGTCTGGGCCGCGGAGGCGCAGCTCGACGACGACGACGTGGGTGGAAATCGCCTCTCTAGTCCCGGTGTGTGACTTTTATTTCGATCCGAGTCATTTCCGCTCGCGTCGGCGGTGAGCTTTGTGTTCGATATCTTTCTCTCGCTCGGGATCGAGATTCTCGCTTGGCTCGAATATTGCATTGTGCACTCGATACGATGGATGTCGGGGGATATTGCGAGGATCGAAAATTGGTGAGATGTCCGACGTTACCGACTTGGATGAAAGTTACGTGATTGCGTCACGAATCGCTCGGCTCTTTTATCATTGTGGTATTAAAGATATTATACGTTTCTTTTTCGATGTATTCATTTCTATGTAATTTATTGTTAAAAGCGTTTGTCCGTGTCGCGAATACAGACTCGCTCGAAGCTACGAAGCGTTTCGATATTTCGTTCCGTCGATAATGAAATCCTTGCATACAAAATTTTTCGTTCGTTTAAAATCATCTCGCGTGTTTCGTTCGGAATTTTTCTTTTTTTTTCGTTTTCGTTAAACTCGTGTTTTTCTATAATATATTTTAGCACGGATTATCCTTGCTGGCTTTATTAACGCTGGCTGTAAAATTACGATATTAAATTGATGATGTTCTCTGGAAAAATTGTACTATCGTTTATTGCAAACATGAGATACCTAATCAAAAACTTTCACCAGATGGTAAATCACTCGTTCGTAATTTTTAACAAAAATACCAGAAAAAAATAACGTTTAAAAAAAATTATTTTTTTATTGCGAATGGATCGATCGTTCGAAAAGACACACCGATCCAATCTACGAAATCCTTACAGCATTCGGGTTTCATCATCTTTTATAAATATAAAAAGAATTGGTATTTTTTGCTACTTGGAAATAAAACCAATTCCGCATGAAAAGCTATTTCTTTTATTTCTTCGCTTTCTTTGTGATTTATTTCATACTTATTACATTGTGTTGCGTATAGTTATAGTTAATGATCGATAATCAACGATAAATCGATCGAAGAACGGAAGAGAACTGAAAAAACCAGCGTGAATCTACTCAACCGGAATCAAACCCGGAACCTTTCATTTTCGCGACGGATGTTCTCTTCAGCTGAGCTTTCGATTCTTGCGTACTTTCTTTTTCGAATCTTATAGCAGTGTAAAATTATACACCCGAGATTAACTCGCTTATACGTACATCGATATTTAATTTGAATTCAATAGACGAGTCTTTTAAAAGATATTTGTAAAACGTGTTTTTTTCCAAAACAAAATAAATTGTGGCAAAATTTCGATGCATAAATGATTCCTAATTATGCCAACCACGAGTTAAAAAATTTGTGAAAAATTATCAATTGTTGTAGTTAAAGTAGCACTTAAGATTTAAAAATAATTGATAATGACAATTTGTACGATTTCGAATACGTTTCGAGTAGACCTGTAATTCTTTGAGTTTAGGTCAGAAAAAATTCATGAAATAATCGATATAAAATTATTTCAATTATCTATACCGTTTAATTATTCTAGATTATTTCAATATTATAATATAGTATATATTATAGGCTATGGAGATAATAATCTGCTCTTCTTATATAAGAAAAATGTACGTTTCTTATTTTATTATTAATCAAAAAAAAGAAAACGAAAAGAAAAAGAAAAATGAAATTCTCCAATCTACTTTTCTCGTACAAAAATGCCGTTACTTATTTAAAATACTCGTTAACGTGATTTATTTATCAATGCTTAAAGTAAATCGATAAGTAGCTGTTACTTTAGTAAAATGAAACTTACGATAACAGGTTACAAACAGTAGTTACCATTCTTTATCTATTCGATAAATGTTTATAAAAAATTTTAAATTTAATTTTTATATTGATTCGATTAGAAAATAAATCTTTTCTCTTAATATAATTTTCTTTAATGTGCTCGTAAATTGAAAAAGGGAAATTTTTTTATCGGACCCTAAAATTTGAATCTCAATAGTTGACGATTACTACCAACTTTACTCTGAAATATAAAAGTATGTATAAAATTATGATTATATTAAATATAATTTAAAATGCTTTAATTTTCTTATAGACAATTTTCTATTAAATATTTCAAAGATATATCGGTATGTTATCTAGATCATGGTATAATGTTATGCACTAGAGGATATTTTTAAATGGCAGCTGCTACAAAACGAAATTGAAAATAAAATACCTGAAAGGACCATTTTTATCGACCTTGGAGGATTATCTTAATGCCATTAATGTTTTGTTTTTTTCTGTTCTGATTCGTGTAATTAGGGATGTTTATCGATACTCTTTAAAACCAGTCGAATCAGTAATGTATTCTTGGATGTTGTTTAAATGAATATATTTAATTGCTCAATTCCACGTTCCAACTATTAATAAAATATCAAATAATTATTTAAAACTTCTAACATTAATATCAAAGTTATCGAATTTTCAATAAAATATACAAGAAAAATATAATTAATATTGTTTATTCATACATTTATATAAATTATCTAAGACGCTTATTAATTTTATTAGAAAAATAATCATTTACATACAAAAAAATGAAAATATCAATAATTTTCATTAAAGTATGAATAATTAAGACTTGTACGATAAAAATAATTAATATAGAATATTATAGTTTTCTAATAACTAATGATCACTCGTTATCGACTAAATAATATCTGCAATAAGTAATTGGATATTAGTAATATTAATAATTAATAAATGAAACAATAAAAATTTATCTTTAACCGTGCATATCATGATAATATTTTAAATTCCATTTAAATACTTAAATATTTTCGTGTTCAATTTTAAATTGAGCAAGTTAAGCTTTCAAGCTGTTTTTATTACTAAAAAAATATCTTAAAGTTAAAACTATAAATATATATATATACATACATAACTATAACTATAAATATAATAAAAAATTATTTGTGTTTAGATCAATCTTAAAAATCATGAACCAGAAGTTATTGCAGAATTAATTTCAGATTTTCTTTCAATAATTTAAAGAAAGGTAAGGAGAAATTAATTTCAGTTATTTATTAAAATTTCAAAATTCGTGTTTTATTTGCACATCGTCATGATGATTAGGTAATTAAAATAAATATTTTAATATAATAAAATGCCAGTCTATGAATTTACTGTTATCGAAAATATAAAAGTAATTTTTTACGTTATTATTACAATATAAAATGATTATAATAATAATTAAAAAAATTATATCACACTTCATTTTTTCTTTGAAGTACTTTCTCTTAAATGGTTCAATTCTATATTATTTGACACTCGAGATACGCTGCTCTAAATAAAAAAGAGACAGCCTAAAATAACTCAATCTTTATTTTCGTTGAATTCGAAACGTTTAATTATAATTGATAGATGAAATAGAGCACATTTATTAGTTCATGAAAAAAAAATTCAATACATCTTTATATGAATTAGTTCAAATTAATAGTTAAAAATTATTTTTAATAAGAGTTTTATTTAAAATACAAATATTTTTATTAATATATAAAATTCTTGTAAAATATTACTTTTATATAATTAGCTATCAATGTAGAAATGGAAATTAGTATTTAAAATATTGTATCGAATTTCAAATTTCCATATATAAATCACATGAAATATAATTTTATATACGAAATATAATATTCATTATTTAAAGTACTGAAACAAATATTTTATTCATGGTATGAACGAGACTCATTTTAATAAGTAAATAATAAGAACATTCAAATCCACCAACGATCGATCAATAGTTCCTAAAATATATATTTCTTAATAACTGAAACTGTAAAAATAAAACACTCAAAGTATCTATTCGATACAGTAAGCGATTTCTAGAAATCTATTGTATTATTTTAAAATTTTTTTAGATATATATAGTATTATAAAAAAATGTTTCCGGTGTAAAGAAAAATACCAATGAGTTAAATTTAAAAGTTAATCCAAGTAAAATTACGATTACCCTGACATCAACTTTAATTTCTAATTTACTAATTTCTAACTTTAAAATTTGACGTAACCACGACAGAATCGAATTCGCAAAGGTGGACAAGCTGAATATATCTAGACAAAAAATTTCTTATGTAACCAAGGCTAAAGTATAAAATTATATCTTGGAGACGAAAAATTTTCGAAACATCGACTGTTGATAAATGTCAATGACCATGTAACCTTACACTCTTAAGTAAGATTAATAAAAAAAAATGTCGATAGCAAAATGTCGAACAAATGAAATTTAAAACATATTATATTATTAGTTAATCGGAATAACGTTTTTTAAACTGATTAAGATTGTATAAAACGTTGATAAATTACGAGCGAAAACTCGAAAATACGTAACTTTTGATACGATTACACTCTAAAATAGTTGAACGATAAAAACATTTTTTAAATTAAAATTTAGATTTCTCTCGTGCGAATCCTATAAAGATTTACGATTATTATTAATTTTTAAATTTCACCACATATTTTACATATTAAAATACATAAAGTTTACTTTAATCAATATTTCTAGACTGAATCTGTGAAACGATTTAACAAAAATAATATTATACGAATAGATAAAAAATATTTTTAATTAAAACTAAAATAATAAATAATAATATTAAATAATAAAAAATAATAAATATAGCAAAGTTATCAAATAAGAAAGTTTTTGCTAAAAGTACTAAAAGCTCGGAAAATTACAGGAACTATAAAACAAAAAGTCCTAAAGGGAGCATTAAAATCAAATAAAAGTGTACATTTAACGATTCGTTGTAAAAATTATGAATACAAATATTTATTTCTTATTGCCACTGAATCCTTTGATACGTTACATTAAAAAAGAAAAGAGGAGAAAGAAAAAGAAACGCATCGATGCGAACGAAAAAAAATGTATAATATGCAAGTAATTGATTTTAATTTACAACAACATTCGTAAAAAATTACAAATTTAAACGCAAATTACATACAAACATACAATAAAGAAGAAATAAAGTTAATGGGCTTCTCAATTACTCGCGGAGAATAATACTTTTATTTACACAAAGGTACGCAAAATTTCTTTCTCGTTGTTTCATTTTGTGCATCGGAAATATCCAAGAAATATAATTTTATGCACATTTATCAATAAGTAGTAAAAACATCGCGACTTTTATACCGCAAACAAATTATTCGATATCAACACGATTTTTCAAAAAATCATTTTAAAAACCTAAACCATACTTTTTCCTTCCGCGCACTCGAATTACTTGGAACGTATTCAAGATACACTTGTTCCATTGTCACGAAACTCTATCTGCATAAAATTTGTAACGATCGTTAGTAGGAGAGACAGACGATATCTCCAAATGAACATCGACGTACAATTACAGGTAAACACTCAAAAACCACACGACACGGATAACAATTTCGAATCGGAATCTTCGTACAGAATCGAGTAACGACGCCAAACGATCGCTACAAGAAAAATCAAGAGCAATAAGAGAGTATCCGAGGAACCTACGCCTTCCGATCCGCGATGCGCTATACTCGAATTTCGAATCGCCGACGTGCAATCGATACGAGCACACGAGTCCACACTCAGCTGTCGGTGCCATGTGTGCGTGTGCGTCCGGCAATAGGTCCCGGTAATAACGGGAAAAGTAAATCGGATCGCCTCTCACTCTTGACCGAGGCAGGCTCAGTCGGGTCTTGGTGAAAAAATTCAAATTCCAACTTAACTCGCAAGCGTAAGTTCGTTGCACGTATGGAACGTAGTTCCCGCGGAAAATTGCGGAAAATTTTTTCGCCTTGGAGTGTGTTAAGGAGTCCGGAGATTTTCCTTGCATCGAGTGAATCGGGAAATTTCCTTCTTTCTCGCGGAAGGTGCAAAAGCTCTGCCAAGGTTTTCGGAGGTGGACGTGTTCGGCAACTTTGAGATTTGTAGATCGTTAGAAAATTATATTTTGGATAAGCCGCGATGATTGGACTACAGCTTTTTTGGTTCCTTGTATTTTTTTTTACAACGCGTTAATTCGTTGACCTTGACAGCAACGAAATTAAGCTCTCGTAACTTTACTTTACGTAAATTATAATTAATATTATATAACTTAGATCGATGAAAGGAAGTTGCGTATTAAAAATAAAATAAAAATGTGTGATAATAAAATATTGAATAAATGTGGTACGTTTAGTTAATGTACAGTGGAATTATGTGTGAATTTTCTTTCGCTTTGAAACGCGATACAAAAATGATGTATAATGTATTTTTTCTGACCGTATTTCTTTATTTTTTGACTATGGAAATTTAAAAATAGTATGCTCGATAAATCAAGTAATGTCAAAGTAGGAGGATTTTACGATACAAGATAAAGATATTTATTGTATTCGTTACATATGAATAAATTATATAATAAGATAATTTAAATACGTAATAAAATTATTAATCTCGGTTTAATTATTCGCGAATATTATTATGAATATTTTTCTAACTGATAATAAAGCAATTAATTTTCTTCGTTTAAATAATTCGTTCGAAACTTAATACCTTAATTTTCATCTATCGATTTATACATAAAATTTAGAAAATGGAATTTCAGAATAATTATATTTCAATTTAAATATTCTAGTCGTTCGAAATTAAGTATCAAAAATTCAAAATCAACCATACGGGATAAATTAATGTTCACACGTGTAGACGAGATAATTTAATTTTATTTTTAAAATTTTGAATCATCGAGTATTAAAAAAAAAGTATGTTGTAAGTTTGTTAAAAATGCAAGTAAAATTGAAAGTAAACGATCAGCTATTAATATAAATTAATGTCAAATTTTTAAATGAAATTTTCAATTTCAATACGAACGTAATTTTACGTAAGTCTTCATTATTAACTATCGATCAAGACTTTCGTACAACAGCGATACAACCACTTTATTTCAAATGACTATCTAATCAGCTACACAAGAATTCAATACGAGTAACTAACTCTAATGAAATTACTTTTATAAAACTTTTTAATATATAATCGCATAACGATAACTGCGATATCGAAAAAAAACTATTTCAATTTCCTTTTTCTATTAAAAAATAAGGAATTGAAAATTAGAATAAACTATATACAATTTTAATATATTACATAAATTAAAATTTTAAAACAAGTACATTTAAAATAGTCGTACATTTTATTTAAATTATAATATGAAGTAACTTTTTACTTACAATGAGAATTAAATATGTTGCCATACTTTCACATATTATTTCTAATAAGATAAAATATTATATTAATAATACAATGGTTAAGATTTCGCGATAAGAATCTATAATATCGTATTTTCGAATTAATTGAAAAACTTTACTTTAAAAAATTTATACACCGTGTCTTTCGCAACTTATCTAAAAGTTTTATACATACGTGAAAAACGTAATAAAAAAATTCAGAGAAAAAGACGATCCATAATTAAACAAATATAAAACGAAAAATATCTTACCGTATCACAAGTAAGCCATAACACAATCATATTATCATATCGCAATGGACCGCCCAATCCACAGCCTCCGGCAGTTCTTTGCTCCTTCAAAATAGCCGAATGTTTTATTCCATGCATTTCGAATATCTCCAATGACCTTTGGAAATTAATGTAATTAGAAGAAAGAGCGCCAAAATTTTATATAATTAATATTATTACATGTTAGGTTCGTAATTAAGGAGAAATTTAAGAAAATTTAAAGAAAAGCATTAAAATATTCGAAATAAAATTTATTTTTTAAAATATATTTCCAATGTAACGTAACGTATTTAAAAATGATTACAAATTATATGAACCTTCGTATGGAGGTTGTAACACTAAAACCGAAAGTTTTCCCCCTACAATAGTAATACTTTTGCTGGAATTAATTATCGAAAATTGATAAATTGAACCAGTCAGCGCTAAATTGCAGTATTAAGCTTTAGTCATCTCCATATTCGATTGACTCGATCAATTTATAGTAATTAATCGCAGCAAAAATGGTTAACCATCTATAAATTATACAATACCTGCAGTTTTTGTTTATAAGATATATTTAGTGGAATACAGAAGTTACAAGTAGTTTCTAAACTCTACGCACGAGTTCATTATTTATAATTATTACGGTAATAAAAAGTGTATTAAATATTATAATTCTCGGTGAAAGTAGAAGAAAAAAATTGCGGAAATGAATGTACACAATAAATTACATAAAATATATTATATTTACTTAAGATACTAAATATTCATTCGATTCTTGATAAATCAATTAATCCTAAAAGCATAAACAAAATCACCATTTAGACGTTGCAGATATCCATTTCAAAGTATATTGATTGCCGGTACCGTTAATTAATTAAATTTTAAGAAAATATACGATACAAAATCTAACTATTTAGAAGATAATTTTCAAGTCTAATATAGTGTAATATACGAGACTGATATTACATCTAATATTGTAAATCTATTTAGAAGGGATAATTAAAATTTAAATGTCATGAATTTTAATCCTTATTTTCTATTTAAATACGAAAAAATGGGAACGGATAAATATATATACATTATTACATAAAAACCTTTGAAATATAACAATAATGATACCAAATTAGTTTAATACTTTGTATAAAATTTATCTACGTAAAATACGTTATTCGATTGGAAGATAGAAACGTAAAACGATAATTCGACTGTTAGGAGTTTACATTTTAATTAAAATTTCAGTAATTTAAACAGCTGATTCAACGAGGAAAATCCTTATATATACGATATTATACGATACATAATATAGGATATAATATATTGTCTATAAGATAAAATTCTACCTTTCGAATAACATAAAAACCGAATGCTTAAATATTAAATTTGTATCTTTTAAAAATTAACAACCAGATATTAGATATCGTCGATAAGCTTTCCATAATCGCAGTATCGCATATTTCAAGTTACAAAATCGCGAAACTCTAACGAAAAAAATCCCAGCATCCCTAATTTCTTTAAAATATCTTTCTTTAAATTTTCGCGCGTGCAAAACGATTTCCGGACAGCACAACTTTAAAAACGTGCATCGCTGAATATCGTCAAAACATTTCTCGGAACGCCTCGAATAAAAATAGAATAAACAATCGGCGCTTTCGAGAAAGATGCAATTTAGCAGTAAATCGCTCGATGAGATGTATATCCCTCCCATTGCTGATTCGCAAAACAGATTCTTATCGACGCTGTTCCCTCCGTCTCTCTCTCTCTTTTCCGCTCGCCAGTCTCGTCGCGTAGACCAAGCAGAAACACTCGTGTGGGTTCGACCGAGCGCGAAATCGGAAATGCGCGCGAGCGAAAGATAAACTAATGAAAGTACGGCAATTAGCGATGCTCCGATGATTTAGGAAGGAAGTACTCGCGGCTAACAACTAAGCGTACGTCTTTTCGCACGTGTACCGAAACTGCCACGAAACGCTTTGACGCCTCCGTTCGGTAGATCTTGTCGCATCGATCGAGCGCCGCTGGTTTGTCCGATTTTTCGGATGCTTTGCGAGTTTTCCGCGAGCGTCCGAGTAAACGATAAGAGAGTCGATTTTAACGATCGAGTTTTCGTTTTATCTCCGAGTTATCGAGAGGGTCGAAGGGACTTTGAGTATGTAAACGTTCCGATCGCAATTTGGCGATGTAACGAAATTTGATTTTCATTCGACTCACGGAGTCGTCAAACCAAACGCTTAACTTCATTTTTCATTTCACAAAATTAGGTGTAATCATCAAAGAATATCCGATGCTTCCACTTTAACGCCGAGGAAATATAATTGGCGTCAAATACAGGAAATTCTATAAAATTCGAGTAAATATTTAATTAACGCCTTGGCGTTACACCGAAATATTATCGGTAACTAATAATCCATTCTTCTTCGAAGCTCGTTGATGAAAGCAAAGGTTCGCCTAACGATGTAAACTTGGCCCGAACCGCGAACGTAACGGTAAAATCAGTGCGTTCGAACACATCCAGTGATCGCACTATGAAAGTTCATGGATCTGGGTGTGTCGCATCGCAAACCTGCAACCGGCGGAAGTCATGGATTAATAAAGCGACCCGAGAAATAGAGAGAGAAATTTCCTCTCGGCTCGCGAGAAGGAGACGCTTTTTTCCCCCGTCGATGATCGCACCCACGCGACTCGTAAGCACACCTACGCGAATCCACCTAGGGATGGATAACCTTTTACGCGGCCAAGTCGAGAGTACCTCGAGGATTTCGCTTTGGTTGCGCTAATTACAAAATCCAAATTTAAAAGAAAAGCGTCGATCGAGATTTTCTCGAAACCGCGATACTCAACGCGAATACTTTAACGAGAGGTTGTTATTTTTATGGGTAATTACAACCCGATGGGGCTTATTTTGCTTTTTCCAACGAATTATCGGCTTGGAATATCTGTAAAAGTTTGTTTATATTTTCGCTTTGAAGGGGGGAATTATTGGTACACTGATAATTAAACGCCAACGGACATTTCTGAGTGACAGTTTGGAGCAATGCGTGTGTCGGATTTGAAGGATGAAAAATTAAGGATCTCGAAATAAAATAAAATAAAATGTTTACGTGTATTATGAATAAGGAAAAATTGATTTTTACACGCTGGAATATTATAATGAAGCAATGTCAAAACGATGGCTTATGAATGTATTAAATACAGTTATTTTAACATTTATGAAAGTGTACAATTTGTCAGATACGCATAGAAAGCGGCTTAGCCTTTTTAGATCAAAACAAAATGTGCAAACTCATACAGTGTTCCGCGATACCTGCCAAACCACTTTAGCAATCTCTGCTCGACTGCAAATCTTAACTAGAGTTAGTTTTCAATTAATTTTCATGTAAATTAAAAGCTACTCCAAATGAGAACGAAAGAATTCGGAACACACAATCGTATAATACAGGCTGATTTTATCTGTACATTCTTAGATCTAAAAAATTTTGGGTTATTTAATTCTGATTTTTCAAACGCTTTAAGTATACCTTAACGAATTATCAAATTGAATTATAAATTCTCCTTCGTGAAAATAACCGGTCGATCTTAAGAATTTATTTTCTTGCAGGATCTTTGATCGATGAAAGTATCCGAAATAATAGTTTTTACTTTGAATAAATTTAAAAGCTTTATTTAAATATCTCCGACTCGGTAACTTTCGATTCGCACGCTACTGTTTTATAAATCAAATTTTAATCCGCGTAAAGTACCGTAATTTATAGATTCTTCCATAAACGAAATTTCAAAGATATAAGTTAACTAAGTAAAAGGGTATCGTCGGATTTAGAAAGAAAAATTTTAGATTAAGATTTATAATAACTTTTATTTATATAGATTTTTTTTATCGTTACTAACAAAATGTGAGCTACCGATGCGGAGAATAATAAATTATCTATTACTAAAGAGTATCGACTACTTTTCGCAATAGTTTGGTGTGTTTTACCAGAACAATAAGACGTTGATCGATTTTTACTTATATTTCAAAAGTATCGAATAGCACACGAAGCCAAACATTATTTTCAATAATTTTTACTTAATGATTCTTTCGTGTATCGAACAATATTTAAATCGATACATTTTTTTTTAATTTTATATTCGATATTACTCGTTCCTTATAAATAGAGTATAATCTTAATATTTCGCATCGTCTTACATTTTAATAAATACATTATTATCCAGTTTATATTAACATTAAAAAAGATATTATACATCTAGTATCAGAAATATTGAGAATATTCAAGGACGAAATTATTTTCTTTATTTACATAAATATAAACGTTGAATATTTCTAGTCGAACGGGTTGTTTTTACCGAATTATTAAGTTTTATAGCTAAAATATACGTATCATAATGTTTAAGAATATTTTTAATTGACGTTTGCATATTATACTTATTATATATATATATAATTTAAACTTTTCCTTATTTACAGCACCTAAACAAATAGAGATTTAATTACGATTCTTTTTTTATAGACTCGTTTCCATAACGAAACCCAACAATTACGCATTTCAGAATTTACACGCTAAGAAAAATCATTATTATTTTTATCGAATGGCAGAGCTAAGATAGAAACTTAAAACGGAGAAACGTTAAAAAAAACCTTTGTAAGAAACAACGCTCGAAGCTAATAAGTTGGACAAAATAATTTTATATAATTTGGAAGGAATTTATAAATTAAACATCGATGATACGTCGAAGGAAAGGAAAAGAAGGATATTCGCGACGAAACGTAACGAAACCGTAATTCGCAAGTTGAGAAAATTTTTTTACAAAACTAAGTCCCGAAGAAACGCGCGATACAAACGACAGTGCACACGCGTAAACGTGACAAACGATTACATTTTGGTAGTTTTTACCGGTGATAAAGTAAATTTAAAGGCGACGAACGGTACAAATTGGTCGGTTATTATTACGAGAACCTATCGAGTTACGCGATAAATAAGGAATAAACAATTCAAGCGTAGAGCGGCGACGTCATCTTGGTATTTAGAAAAAGAGAAAAAGAGAAAAAGAGAAAATGAGAAAATGAGAAGAGGCAAAGATGACACCAGGGGAGAAAAAGTAGTCGCAATTTTAAGTATCGAAGCGAAATTTGTCGCTCGCCACGAAAAGTCGAACCCCGTACCCGCGACATTCCCACATGCGCGGTGCCAAACTAAAATCATGCAGTCCCGGTTCGCGGAGCGAATAACAAAGCCAAGCATTCGTAATAACGTTCGTTCGCTCGTGAACCGCAGCCGAGTGTCGAAAAAAGTTTCCTCTCTCTCGCGCGCGCGCGCGCAAAAAAAGCCCCGTCGTTGCGAGTCGTCGCAGCAAGAGAGCAAGAGCTGAGCGCAATCATTCAAGCATCTGTCTAGTCCGTCCTCGGCTCCGCTGCAGAGAGACAGAGAAACCTACGACGATAAATTTCATCGCATCGCCAGGTCGTTTACCCGATCCTCTCTCTCTCGCTCTTCCGAAGAGAAGCAGATACGGAGATAAAGAGATAAATGCCCGGAGTGCGACTATAAGCGTTGCGCTGGTCATACAACGCTAATTTTAATTTTTTTTCTCTCGCTCCTCTCGCCGCTCGCTTTATAGAAATAGATTCGCGCCTCGTGCGCCTCGCGCCAACTTCGACCGTCAACTGTCCGAAATAGACGAGATGAAGCGCGCGTATGCGAAGCTGTGGGTTCGTCGAGCGCCGTTGTCGTCGCGTGGGGGACGCGCGAGAGACGAGACCGAGGGCAAAGAAAGCAAGCGGAAAGGATATTCGTAGGAATGCGACTCGTAACCACTCGTTGCGCGACTCCCACGCGCCCTTCTAATCCTCGGGCTCTCGGTTGAGAGGAGGGAAACGTTTCAATGAATTAGGACCGAGAGGACTGAGGAGACCGAGGAGACCGAGGAGACCGAGGAGACGAGGAAAAGAGGTAAACAAATATATACACTCTCGTAATTATATTCCTCGAGCGAGGCTGAATGTTTAATAAATAGCGCACTCCGCGTTAAATCAGAGTAATTATCGAATACGGACAATTTTAATTTACAACCCAAGAAGAACGTAATTAGCGGTTGAGAAACGGAAATACGGTAGCGACCGTACAACAATATACGTGTGTACGTGACTCGAATAATTCATGTACGAGATACGATTACCGATGCGATTACCAATACGATTACCAATACGATTACCAATGCGATTACCATTGCGCACAAGGAGAAAGTTTATTGGCTAAATTATAATATTTAGACGCGAAACTGGTCCTTCTTACCGATGCAGTCATATTCTTGTAAAGTCGGCTGCGTTTTCGTTTATTTATTTTCATGGTAAAAAAGTGGCGCGATAAATAAAATTTACCGGTGTTCGATAGCGATGGTATTCGTTCATTTTTCTACCGATCCGCTCGATCCTCCATTATAATTACTTGTAAACTTTCAAATTATCCTCTTAATATCTTGAAATTAATTCACAGTCACCGATCGAAAATTTATTCCCCTAGCGATTATTCGCGTTAAGAGTAAGATAATTTATTCGGAATATCGCTTATAAATATTTGCGAGTACATTCGAATACACAAAGAAAGATGATTCAATAGCACCGATTGGATTTTATTATAACATTATTATGATATACGTGTCTCGATGTCGTTAACGTTAATCGCTTAAACGTAAGTTTTACATAAATCAAAGCATTTTTCGAGTCCTGGCCATTTATTAATAACGCGTCGACGCGATAGATCATTCAATAAAACATGTTGTATCGCGTATCGCGTCAACGATATTTTACTTCTAATAATAATAACTCAATTTATGCAGATCGAAAATATTGTAAGCCTCGATCCGCGTCTTTGCTCATTAACGTGCGATGAATATATTTTTGCGTACACCGAAACTCCGATTAAACTCGAATCGGTCTTACCAAGAATATCAAACAGTATCTTTCTTTCGGTATAAAAATTATATCCAACGATACGTTAAAAATGGATACTTATCTTTCCATTACGGCGAAGAACGTATTCACGTACCACATCGATCTATAATTAAGAAAACTTTTTCCTCGCGGTACTCGCCGAGTTATACGCCGCAATTATATGCACAATTATCCTTTATAAAAATGCGCGAACGTAAGCAAACCCTGAACTCTGTGCGCTCGAAAGAAAAATTAGTTTCCTATCTCGAATAATGCCTGCTTTATCAGCTCCGATTCGTAGCACGAAATGTCGAGTGCGTTGACTCGTGTCTCGAAAAACGGACAACACCTTTTCTCGTATCCGCTCGGATACGTAAATGGAAGGGACGAGGGAATAATAGACGACGACAAAGAATCTTCATCTTCGGGTTAGTCAGAGAAAGTCCTTTTACCTCCCCACAGAGTTTTCGGCACGCGCGTAAAAAATGCGTCTCCGCCTGGTCTGGATAAGTAAGACAATAACCGGAAATAACACGGTTTCGTTTACCGAGATAGAAATCCTTCGCGATCGTTTATCGTGTTTCAGTTCCTTCCCGCGACGCGTTTCGTTCGATTTAAAGAAGCTAAAATCCGAGACCTTTATTTACACCCCCTCGCCCCTCGTCTATACCCCGACGCGATAATTCGCGGATCCCGAAAAAACAAACGCGCTTTTTTATCTCGTTATTTCCTCAGGAGTCGTCGGGCATTCGGCGTAGGGTCACCCGCAGGCAAACCCGCTCTTATCGCGACTCCGCGATATGTTTGGGCGATAGTCGGACAGGTCGTATCGTCGATACTGCGCTAATCGAGCGTCAAAGTTCGCGGAGTTCACGCTCCGATGATACGGACACGCGTTCGCTTCGATTTCGTGGCTCTTCTGTGCTTTGTTTTGCGGTCTCCGTTACCCAAGTCCCGAGAAGTCGAAGGTCTTTCGTCTCCAACGTAATCGTGTTATCGTGACGTACCGATGCTTCATCTTACGAGTGACGCGATTTTTCTTACTTTCGATCGCTTCCGATTATCTAAGCGACGCGTTAATTATCCATCCCGAGGATACCCTGATAATTTACCTTATCTCGGAGTCGAGTGTTTACACGGTTATTACTGTATAAAATTTCACGTGTGTTGCATAAAACATACGCATACATTTTAGTAATAAATCTATTCGAACGCGGTGAATTTTTAAATTACAAGCCTCAGCTTAGAAATCTTATTCGAACGTTGCAACTTTATACATTTTTTATGTTAAATTTTGATACAAACAACGATAATTCCGTACTAATTATCCAACATTACCCTCGAACGCCAAGCACATCTTTATTCGCAGTACTTTTGATCGATATTTATCTCGAACGCTCGAAAATCGCGATAGCAATTTCGGATAAACAAAATTAAGCACGCGCGCTTACGGGAATACGATTGCACCGTTCTTTAAATGGGTCGGTATCGGAATTCCAACGACTTGACATTTCGTAGCAACTATCGAGTATATTCCGATCGAATGACCTACAAGGTGAATGGCTTAATTACAGGCTAAGATTCCGGGCTCTAAAAACGGTACGATCACTCGCGGGAAATTATTGCGCGGTGTTATCGGCGCTCGATGGAGAAGATGCTTTACAAATTTTAGCAAATTTAGTACGTAACGAGCAGTTTTACGTAATAGCCAAAGCACGACAACGAGCTCAAATTGCACGACACGGACGATGATGGTTACGACGGGGGAGAAAAATAAATAAAAATAATAATAAAAAAAAAGGATAAGTTACTTCGCGCGTCTCAACGTAATTTATACGAAGCGTAATATAAAAGCATTTGTCGGGATGCCGCGAAAGTAGACGGGAATCGCGAATCTAATCCCTCGTCGGAGCAGAGCCGCAAAGTACGTTTAAATTCGTTCCCTGGGCTCGCGAGACAAGCGGAAAAGAAAGGAAAGTAAAATCTGGATGAAAACTAGGATTATTACCGGTGTACCGGTCGGACGTAAAATACCTGGCTTTCATTGAAAGTCATCGCCGACGCTCGACTTACGTCACGAGTACCGCGACCGTTGGTACGTCCGCTTACGCTTCCAATTCCGCCGGTTATTATTTTGCATACGCTGACCCGATTTTCACGGAGCGGATAGACCAATGGAGAATGCGCGCGCGAAAAATGGAATGTACGCGTGCGTTTACTCGGTGGCCGAAGGCACGAAACCCACACGTGCACACACGTGAACACACGTACGAGGAATCAAAGGCAGGCCGAACGAGGCGATTCGCTTACGCAACTTGCGCGTAACGGAGGAAGAGAGAGACGGCGAGACTTTGCGAGCAGGAGAGCAGCGAAAGATGTTTACGCGGCTTGGAACAATCTTGTAAATAATGCCGCTCTCGCGTATCAAGAGAATGCGAGTGCGAATTAAATAAAGCGCATCCGAGTACGATAAAAATAAAAATAGATGAATCCCCGAATCCAAGTGTATTTTGCTAAACTTTAATTTACCGTTCGTAACGTATCTAATTATCCGTTTTATGTAGTGCAGCTAACGTTTTACCTTCGATCATTCGTTACGATCCCGGTGATTCTGCCAATAATACCGTAAGGATTTTACAAGGATTTTACAAGGATTTTACAAGGATTTTACAAGATTCGCGTTTTTTCAAACGGCGATCGATAGACGAGTAAAGTGGTACTTTCATTTTTCATTGCTTTATGCTCTATTTCTTAACGGTATACTTTCTTTTGTGTTGTAAACATTAATAAAAACTATAGCGGTCGGAAGAAAGTGAAGAAATATTTCGGAATATCTACCGGGTTTATAAATTTCTAAATATCCGTAACGAGCACCGACGGACGATTTCGATAGGACGAAAATTTACCGCGTTAAAAGGATCGTCGCTGCGTCACGTAAAAAATTTAAGTACTCGTGTTTATTAAAATATAACGACGACGTCGAGTATAAATTACGTAAATAGTCGATCGATTATTCGCGTCGGTAGCTGTAACGTCGATTACGAACGTTCCGTAATATTACCGTAATGTTACGTTATTCGATATATTCGTTGTTAGCGATCGATCGATACAATACAACGCGAATAATTTCAATGACAAAGGCTTAACTCAAGGATACGTTTACGCGTGCGAGCGATATTTACGCCATCGATAAACGCGGGAGAGATGAAAAGAACGGAAACGCTTTTCCAGCGTTGCAAATCTCTAATTTTAACGATCCACAGTTTCTGCGACGTATCCTCCCTCTTTTTTTAGCGAAGCCAAGGTTTGAACGGTTCGAGTCGAGTTTCTTCGGAAACGAATACCAAGGATGAGAAAAGACGACAAAGCAATTTAAATAAAACTCGAGCGACGCGTCCTTAATTCGTAACCTAGAAGCATCGATGCACCTGAATTTCTCATGATTCTCCGTCGGCCTCGCTTATCCGGAAAGCCGCGAAACGAGCGTAACACGCACATCGGCATCGAGCGTAACCTCCTTAAGGTCTTACGGCACACGCGAACGATCTTACGAACGCGCTCGTAAATCGGCGGGAGAACAGCGAACGGAGGAGGTTGACCCGTCGTCGACGTCTTTTCAATGGAAAAGCGACTTTCTCTCCGACTGGTCCGAGTCGATCGAGCGCGTAACCTCGACACCTTCACCCTCGTTCCTCTTCCCGAGCGTCTCTTCCGCCTGGGTTTTCACTGGGTCAACCAAAGCCAGGGGTTGGCTGACTTTGTTCCGATAAGCGGATACGATAACGATGGGATAACGAGGCAAGAGTCAACCGAGAAAATTAAATCAAAAAGTGCCGCTCGATTATCCGAGATCGAACACTCGTCGGTCGATGTTCGGTGTAAGGTATTTTGTTGGATCGGAGATAAGCCGCGAGGATAAGTCGAGGAATCTTTGCGTTGATGCAACTTTTCGCTCCTCGCGCGTTATATAAGTTATATAAGCCGAGGGAAATAAGCCAAGTACGCTACGATTGTTTTCTATTGGAGCGTCGCGAGCACAGCTATAATTTATAAATTTAAAGAATCGCATTGTTGAATCCAAGGGAGAAATTTACGATCCCTTCGGATCTACCATTAGGTTTTGTATCGATTCGAAAATAACGCATTTATCGAAGAGCGGCGTCGATATTTTATAGCTTTCCTTCGATGACAAAGAAATTGCGTTGGACGTAACGTCGAATTTAAATTTATTGTTCTAAATTCACCGTTTTTAAATTCGATGACGCTTCGTTCCGGGAAATTTTTTTTATTCGAGCGACCGAATCATTTTCGATTATCGTTCGAACGTTGCTCCCGATATGATATTTGGGTACTCCGAGTTGCATCGACTTTGCTTAAATTTACAATTTTGCATCAGCCGAGTTGATTTCGATAGCGAACTTTAACTTTTAATCACGCGGAGCGACGATTCGATATCTATAAAAATTTATATTCTACGCAAATTCGAACGTATAAAATGCATGGAAAAAAATTTCATAAACGTTGCTCAGCGTTTCCAGTGGATATATAAATTTTATAAATTTACATCTTATTCGTTACGATTTTAACTTGAGAATCTCTACTCTGCTCTATCGCGTATCGGTATTAATTTTAGCTTGATTTACATATTCATTTCTCGGTACAAAAAAGGGAAGTTAATGATCAAGTTTTAAACATTCTTACTTAAATTGGCTCCAATTGGCTCCAATCGCTTATACCGATGAATTAAAACTTAATTCTGATATTTATCGATAGAACTAATGAATTTTTTATAGCTTGTTAAAACTGTAATTTAAATATGATACCCTAACGAAAACAAAAATCATTTTAAAATTGATATTTAAATTAGATATTGCTAGAAAAGGATAAAACTCGGTATTTCATTCATGAATAAAAAAAAATCTAATAAAACATTCATATTTGATTTTAATCTTTTTGTAATTATTTTTCCACGATATTTAAATTTATTCGTATACATAAATCTATTTAATTTCTTATCGAGTGTTTCTAGAATCTTGTATTATACGCAAAATCACTCGCACGTACGGATTTATGTGCGCAATAACGTGTGAGTGTATTTGTGTAAATATATGTATTTTAATACAACTAAAAATGTAATCATTGAAAAGGTTCGGAATAAATTATACATTTTACGTACGTTTAATCGTTTGTTGTGTTGTTGTTGTTATTATTATTATATTATTATTATTATTATTATTATATTATTTTCTTCATTGTCTCGGAACAAGTTTGTAAATTTCATTGGATTCTAAAATACTAACCGCATTGAGTAAATAACAGAATAACGTATAGTAAAAACACGTAACAATTATGAAATTTAATAAAATACCATCTCGATTCGAACGAGTATAAATAAGTTAAACACAATACTTAATTTATATCCGCGCGTGCTTCGATTATTTTATCCGATTCGAAATTTCATAGACGATGGAAAATCCACTCGAACGCGAAAGATTATCGAGCCTTTCGATACGAAAAGAATACGTAGAAACTAAACCCGAGTTACGAATCTAAAAATCAAAGTACTTGCACGAGTTAAACTAATTAAAACGTGATTAAATACGATCGTTCTTTCGTTTTTGGCAAAAATCAACTGGGACTTATTTCATCGAGGATCGTAAGAATCGAGTAAAAAAGAACCACGCGAAATATGTATAATGTTAGGAAAGATAAGATCTAATAAACGCAGAAAAGTTTTGAATATAAAATTCAAATACGAGTTAGAACAAAATAGAAATATCAGGCGTTCCCGTTCAGTCCATCGTTCCGAGAAGCCTCGAGCGAAAAAAAGATCACCTCTACGATTCGGTGCGGATAAGAGTAATCATCGAGTTTAATCGTTATCAACGTTCGCTAATGAAACACTCTTTCGAGCTAACCTGCAATGTATGGACGGTGACGTTATTATCTAGATTCCGCGCGTCGCTGTCGTCCAATTTTGAATATAAATGCATCGATACAAGCATAACGGGGAGAAAACGAGCGCCGAGCGGATACATATATATTCCGATGCAACGGATCCGATTAGCGAAGTCGCGATGCGCCGAATGCCATTAACTACGATCTCTCCTTCCATCCCCGGAGCTTTCGTAACGAGAGAAACGAGAGTTGTTCGCGTGGCTCGGAAGATCGACAAAGCGCTAATCCCATCGTTTATAAGCGAAGACTCCTTTTTAGACGAATCCGGGCCATTATAAAATCGCGATACGAAAGAAGCGTTTGGTTGGTTGTGTACCGTTGGTCGGAAAATAGCCGATACCGGCGATACCTAGACCCGCGCACACGCACGCACGCACGCACGCACGCATGGACACGGACACAGTCGAGATTATTCGAGTCTGCCTTGAATCTCGATGACCCCGAGTCGGTCTCGGTCCGACATTCTTTCTCGACGCATCATCGAACAATCCTCGAATTTTCGCGCGGGTATATTTCGGTCGAAAAAGCGACGAAAGAAACGTTCGGTGCGGTCTTTTATTAAACGTACGCGAACGTAACGGCGAAGTTCGGTACGCTTTGTACGCAACGCCAGAGTATACACATGTACACTGTCGTCTCGTTTCCACTCTTCCCTTCCTCCTTCCTGTCTCGCTCTCTCTCTCTTTTTCTACGTCTAGTCTATTCTCTCCTTTCCTTGCACTCCACTTATGCTTTACGCAGCATCGCCCTCGCCGTCTTTTTATGTCTGCGTCCGCTACTTCTCTACCAGTTCAACTTCCTCTTGGCCTCTCGCTCCATCGCCAGACGCCAGCGTTAACGTTTCGTATTCGCCCTCGCTAACGTTTTCCCCGCGAAGCGACTAACGTCTGACTGCGCATTGGGGCTGCGTTGGATCGGAGCCAAGGACGGCGGGAGTGTCCGTCTCTCGCTCTCTCTTTATCTCTTTCTCTCCGGACTAAGCCGCTCCGCTTTTCCTCGGGCCCCTGAGCCGCGAGACTCTCGGCTAACCCCGTGGAACTTCGCTCTTTCGTTATTCCTTCCTCCTTCCTCTCTTTCGACCTTTGTACCGAAGTAAACGCCCATGCGGCAGCTTCTACTTCCGAATCCCGATCGTGACTTCCTTCCTATGCAAAAGGCTGCTCTAGCGTCTACGGACGAAAAGGGAGGGGAAAAAGCGCTGAGGGTGTAGATTTTATGAGCAAGAAGTTGTAATTAGTCTGAGATGGTAAGGGTTGAGCACTTTCGACTCCTTGCCAACTGCTCTATTCTTTTTCAATTACGATAAAGATATTTTTCTCGTTTCCTCGAGAGAGCGATCGTTATCCCGAGTAGGTGTGTGTGTGCGTGCGTGCGACCCCGTCCCTGTGTGTGTGTGGGTGTGTGGGAAAAGGAGGAAAGAGACAACGGACGGTGTAATTTTGAAAAATCATTGCAAATATTTTTTTGATGTCTGGTGGCGTTCTGATACAATTTTCGTGAAAAATTTGTAACGCTCTTTTACACATTTAGGTGATCGATCGCGATAATAAAATAATAGAGTTTATGATCGATTTCGTATAGAAACGAATCGAAGATCGTTCGATCGAGTTCAATCGAATGAAATTAAATAACGTTGAAATAATTGGAATCTTTTTGACGATACTCTTATAGTTTTACGTATAACGAATACATTTTTCTTTTGATACGTAAAGGTAACCACTGTTACGTGTATCTATCGATTTTTTTAATCAAAAACCTGTTTCGGCTATTATTCCGAGATGCATTCGAGGTATGTATTTCCTGTGCGTCGATAAAATATTTCGAATGTCTGAAATGATTTTTAGAAATCTAATATCTTAATTATTCCAATATTATACGATAAAATTAATTAAAATAAATAAATAAACTGTTTCGCAATTTATAAAAATGTACTTTAAAAAAGCAATTCGATAGAATATTAAGTGAAATTTGTAGAAATAATTGAAAATTTAATCTTAATCGAAAAGATCTACAATACCGATGATTAGACTGGAACAATTAATCATGCGCGCATTGATATAGTAGCCAATAATTATCCTACGCAGATCGATAAATCTGAATCAGGTGGAAAGAAAACAGGCTATAATATTCCAAGCCTTTCGCGCGAGTTCAGAAATTATTACTCGGAAGTTCAGGATACATTCAAAGGTGTCCATTCCAATTGGAACTCAACTCGAAATATGTCGATTTCCAGTATTTTACCAAACTCCTAAAGATCGCGATACTTTTAACAAAAAATTCTTTTCTCTCGAATCGCGGCTCTAATCAAAATCCATACGCTATATTATACGTCGCAGGGATTTTTCCTCTTTTATATTATTTTTATTCGTATCCAAATCTATAAAAGGAAAAGTATAATTTTACGAAGGTTTTCAGTTTTACGAAGGAAAAGCTTTTTTATACCGAAAAAATGTTTAACTTTCCGTCGATCGAATCGAACAACCCCTTCGCTTCGTCACTGCATCAACGTACAAAATATCGCGAAACAAATATCGCTCATCTATTTTAACAGCAAGAAAATGTACTCGTACCGTAAAAAAAGAACGTTTCCTTAGCGCTAGAAGAAAATCCATTCGGCAAACAGATCATTTACGTGCGTTATAATTCACAATACGATGCCGTTTCCAAAGTCCTAAAAAAGTCGTGCTGACCTCGGGTCATGAAAACTCCATTTTTACCGTTGACCGTGCAAAACAATAAAGAAAAAATGCGCTAGGAATCACCAACGGAAGTACAATCTATCAAAGGGAGATAAAATAAAAAATTTACGGCGCCAGGCAAATACGTTGAACACTGCACTATCGCATACGACACGATTTCATATAACGTAATCTGAGAGCCACGCGCTCACGTTCTAAGCATAAGGAGATTTCAAGCCGAGTAGATTGCATAAATGTATTTTATGCACTGGAAGAAATTACTCGAGCAATATCTGACTCCTGCTATTTTTTTCAATCGAGTGTATCGCTGAATCCTGTTTAATTAATGCGTAACGGGTGTCTATCAAATTTTTCTCTACGATATTTACATACGCGTTTTTTGCGTATTTCGTAAACAGTGTCTCGTTCGTGTAAAAAATAATGTCGTTGCAAACGTGGAAACACAAATTTTAAGCCGAGAACGAAAAAAAATTCTAATTATCTAAAAAATAAAATTCTAAAAACGTAACGTCGGAGAATAATTATAATTAAGTAATTTATATATATATTGCAAAAATACGTTATAAATGTTATGGAAAATTTATACGATATCAATAATATATTTCTTCGTTTAGGTATCATAATTTACTTTTCTTACATTATAAGACAGTTTTAAAGAATAATTTTAATGTAAAGAAGTTTTATTTCAAAGATTCGAAATATTTTTATAAGGATAGCTAAAAATTTTTTAATACATAAAACTATGTATATTTCTTGTACGTTAAAAACGATAAAAAGTAATACCATTTTTTAAAAATAAAATTTTTATCAAACGCTGTTAAGAAATGAGTGAAGTAAAAATAAAAAGAAAGTAGAAAAAGAATATATCGTAAAATATTAGTTGCGCAAAGAAGTTTTCAAAAAAAAAAAAAACCGCGGATCGTAAAGGCTTAAAATTATCAGTCTTATCAAAGAGAAGAAAAACTCAAATTTTGAAACGGATCTTAGAAATTAAAAGTCATCGTAAGGAAAATTCGAATTCAAATTTTTATCAAAGATAAAAGAATATGTTCGTATTGTATTATTACTTTAAAAGAAATCTTATAAATAAAATAATGTTCTAATTATTAATAAAAAGGTATTGAAAATTTAATTTAACAATTCGAATAATTTATATTAACAATAAAATAAGTTTCCCGATAGCGATCGATAATAGATATTATATCTGTCGATCGATCTGTAAGCGAACGGATACAGTAAGTGAATTTCATTCATTGAAAAACCGACTCGACACCGGTGCACAAAAATCCAGCTTTCGATTTTAAGAGCCAAGAATGTAAAACTTTACAATCGTAAGTCGACGTTGGCGTAAAAGATCATCGATTTCTCGGTGAAAATGCGTACAGTTTCCTCTCCAGTTCCAGTTTCTCGTGCTCCAATCGCGTTTGATAAACGACCGTCGAATTCTCGCAAACGCATTTGCATAATATATTGGAAAACCGCGGCTTCGAATCATCGCGTTATAACTTTAATGATAGATCGGCGAATAGACGGAGACTCGATCGGTTGTAAACAGACCGCGAATATTCGTTCATCTATTCGTCATTCATCATTCGTCTATTCGTTAACTACTCTTCTGTTTTCATCGAACTATATTAATTATATTGGTTATGCATTTCTATGTGCTGTAATATTAATTTATCTTATTAACACGGTACATATTAATTTAAATATGCCTTTGCGTTCGCTTCTCTTGTAATCGTAAAATTAACGATAATTAATAATTTCGTAAAACATTCTCCGGATACGAATGAGCTACGAGACTTTTGAGAGATGAATAAATATTCTTGCACCTCGTAGTTTGAAACCAGATAAAAATTTTTTACAACGATATGTACGAAAACGTTTACTTTAGGGCTGTCAAGGAATAATATTTAGATTTCCACGATACGATTGTAAAATAATGATTATTTTTAAAAAGTAGACTTTGCGTATACTTAATTTTATTATTGGAGAGAATTGAAGTCTTTTAATTTAAGCTTTGATATTTCCAACACCTTAAGTATTTCGATTCACGTTTGTTTAATAGGCAGTCATTAGTTATAATCAATCGGTAAATAATAATCTTTTATAATGATCAACGAATGATCATCGATAACTCATGGATTTCATAAGAGTGAATGTTAAATTTCTAGGGATAGATTAAAGCGAGATAGAGTATGACATACATACTCAAGTTAAATAAGCCGATGTTCTTGCAAACTTTAACGATAAAATAACCGAAACATTAATCAAGAGTGATAATATGGAAAATGTGCCAAGATGTTTTATTTTGATGTTTACATAAATTTTTTTTAGTAAGAGAAAAATTATAATAAAATATGTTGAGTAGATTAATTTAACTTATTCGTAATTCGATCTTGTAATATTGTGATTACGTATTCTATAAGGGTTTCGTTTTTTAAAACGAATCTTGATATTCATAAGACGAAAATTGCTTTTTTTTTCATTAGTCGTTTATCGATGGTAATGTCAGCCGTTTTACTTTATTAACATTGCAAATAAATTTTCATATTTAAATTGAAAATTCTATTACCTTCGATACATCAGCTTCGCGTTAGAAACTGTATCGAGTATTAATAATTGAATATAAACGAAAAAAAAATGTCGATACTCGATATACTACTTAAAAATGCATATAAACTTTTTTTCATAATTTTCAACATTATTATGATACGCAAGATTTTATACGTTAATAGAGCATTATTAAGAAAATTTAATTTTATTATAGAGTCATTATAAAATTAACGTTGGTTAATTTAATTATTAAAAAATATTAAAACTAAATTTTCAAAAGTGTGATTTAAACCAATAAATATTAATTTTCTTCATTGGTTGTAAAACCGTATTAAAATATGCAACGCACGATTACAATGTTTAAAAAGTTGAAGTAAAATTAATTATATAGTTATTATATTATAAAGAAAAATTGTATTAATAAAGGTTTCTCTCGAGTAAACATCATTATAAATTTTTGTAAATTATTCAACAATAAATTGAGTACCCAAATATCACAGACTCGTAAACTTATATCTTAATATAAACATTTTTATCCGTTTAAATTCTAAAACGCTTATAATTTACCCATAAAATTTATGCGACGTATAAATTTTTCTTTTCTAAAAACTGTAAAAATTTATATGAGTGTAGATTATACTTTGCTTACAAAAAAGTAATAAAGTATTCAAAAAACATTCAACGGTGTGTTCCATGATATTCAAAGGGGACGTATTGGCCTCTAAAATAATGTTACGCTTTTCTAGTCTTTATTTATTAAAAAGATTAGGGTTCTTTTAACTAAAATAAACAAAATACGGCGATGCTATGTACGTTGGTAAATTATTTTATTCGTTTCGTCAAGTCCATAGTTTACGATTACTAAATATAGATTACACATCACGGAACGAATCTCCGTAAAAAAATAACTCTAATTTTCCTTACTATTAGACTTTTCCCGTTACGTTCGATCGAATTAAAATGTTTAAATATAAAAACCGAGTAGAGTATTTATTAAATTCTCGAATTCTTTTTTAAAAAGTATTATTAAAATAATTAATACCAAAACGACTTTTATAATCGCAAAATAAATTACAATCGAATAATAATTACCGCGGAATTCATCTGGTAATTTTTAAACGTAGAGATAACGTCTAGATAACGATTATTCAACAATCGTTCCTTTTCCGGAGAGTAAATCAAAACTCTTTATCGAAATAAAGACCAATTTTTATTCAAAAGAGAAGAGAAGCTTATAAAATTTAGATCTGATTTCAAAAAGAACTTTCATGAAACGAACATTTATAACTTTTGTATCCTTGTCAGTTTGAATCCGATTAAACGTACGTCCGTGACACGTTCAAACCTTGATAAACTCGAGAAATCAATTTTTTACAAATTAAAACCACAAATAAGTTGGAGAAAATTTTATAAAAAAAAAAAAATACTCTAAAATATCGTAAACAGCGTTCCTACAATCCGGAGAAATATCCGCAAAAGAAAGAAAAAAAAACGAAAAAGAACAAAAAAAATAGCTTCGGTACTTTTAAACCCCAGACTTCGTTCGCCGTAACGAGAACAAAGCAAACCGCGGAACGACCGAAGGAATAATCGAATCACGTTACAACGCAATTGAAAATAGATCGAAAAGACCGAAACTCATCGAGAAAACCGCACAATTTTGGAATCCATAAGTAACCGGACACTCGTGATCTCGGCATCAGGTATACGTCGTCTCGATTTATTCGCGTTATAACGACTAGGAGAGAATCGTATATATAATTATCGCATAGCCGGATCGTTATGGAATTTATCCAGGCCAGGAACACGCCCTAACCAGACTGTGTTACGTAACGGTGCTGCACCATTCGGTTCCTCGTGCACCTTATACTACTTACACCACTTACACCACTTACACCGAGCAAACGCCGAGCGATATATCTCGATATATATCCACGAA
This sequence comes from Dolichoris vasculosae, assembly GCA_018907195.1. Lineage (NCBI taxonomy): Eukaryota > Metazoa > Arthropoda > Insecta > Hymenoptera > Agaonidae > Dolichoris > Dolichoris vasculosae. The sequence goes on from JACCHY010000021.1 coordinate 1,300,982, forward strand.
GGATAAGAGCCCTTCTTTTTTCCGTCTCTCTCTCTCTCTCTCTCCCTCGCTACGTTTTTTCTGGAGCACACGCACAGACACATAAATGAGCACCGGCTCATTTATTTACGCGCGTTATTTTCTCTTTGTTATCTTGATACTCTCGCTGCTCCGAGTATCGCCGGGGCCGTTGCTCGTGGATTATCAGAGTTATTTCGCATCAAGGAAAGGGGCAGGATCCTTTGGTTATTGTTTTTTTTTTTTTTTTTGTTGTTCCTTTGCGGCGGGACCCGCGTGAATAGACTTTGCTTAGATTTCGATCGCAATTTCGTGGGTAACGACGGCGAATAATAAACGTATTAATCAAGTCCTGGATGATTACGGTTGTGTGCATAATGCAGAACGATTTTGTATTTCATTAGGGCTGGCAAGTGAATTCTAAGCGCAAAAAGAACATCCATTTCAGCCATTGTATCAGCTCGAAATTTATACTAACGAAACGATACACTTGGGTTACATTTCGTTAACGATTAGCCCAACATTTTCTAGTGTTTTGTAAAGCGTTTCTCGCGCGAATAAAATGTTTTCGCGATCAAAGAATGACCAGTTTTAAAGCTGATCGTCGATTTACATTCATCCGATTCGCACCGTCGGAGATATTTCGGAATTATCTAATTGGCTCTCGTAAGGAACGAATTTGGAGAGACCGATATAAATGTTTCTACGCGAATTTTGTTCTTCGCGTTAAAATTGATAATACGTTCGCGAACTACTTGAAATATAAAATGGAATTTCATCACCTTTTTCTGTATTGCATGCGTTACCAAATCACCGAGAAAGTTAAACTTATCGGGTTAATAATAGTTGTGTAAAAAAGTGTAATTAGCCAGCTGAATTAGTTTTGTCATTTTTAGATCAGTCTATTATTTGACAGAGACAAATTTTCGCTAAACTATTTTTACATTGGTATAAATATTTCGTTGTTTAGACTAAACATTACGAGATCTACTAGGATTTTAAGTTTTGATCCAAATTTAAAACTAGTACGAGAGTTGAATAATGACAATATTCCGGTAAATCCATTCAATGGTCCGAAAAAACTTTGAACCGTATTCATTTTCGATTTCGTAACGATGTTTATATTCGTTCGGTTAACGTATCCGTAACGTTGACGAAGCATCGATCGACGCCGTACGAAAAAAAAAAAAGCTCGAGAAAAAGGTTGACGAACGTGATTTATCCGACAATTATCGATTATCGCTCAACGGAATTAAATAAAACTTGGAATTATACACGAATAATAATATACACTAGATCTATATATATATATATGTATGTGTGTGTGTGTATACAGGCGATACGCGAAAAGAATTATATCGCTAGAAAAGTCTCGTTAATTTTGCAAGAAACGTACTCTCAACTCGTCAACGGTTCCAATATAAGTCGGCTGATAAATTTCCCGTGTCATCGCGCGAAAAAGATTCTCCGCTCGAGAGTCGACACTTTTAAAACTGTCATTTTTTTTTCTAACGACGCATAGTCGTCTCGGCGATTTCACCCCAGCGACGATCCAGCGACTCGGCTCGCGAAAAAAACTCGAAAGGATAAAAAAAAACCGAGAAATAAATAAAAGAAGGAAAGGAACGTCGACGCGTAAGAAACGAAGACAGGAAACTATAATTCTAGAAGAAGCGGCAGCTACAGCGTAGTTACATCGGCAGCAACATCGGCAGCTACATCGGCAGCTACATCGGCTGCTACAGCGACTGCTAGATAAAAACGAAAGTTTTACGCTTGTACCATTCACGAGTAGCGTCACTCCTCGTCTTTTTTAATATCCCGGGCACGAAAGAGACGTGGACTCGGCTCGTTCGTGCGCGGCACCTGTCGTCGGGCTTCCCGAATTATTTCAAGGAGAAGACGAACGGGAGAGGAAGCTACACTTTCTCTGTCACTGACCTCCTCGGGTTATCAAACTCGGTTACATAGCCGGCGCATGCAGGCGACGCACAGGCCAGAATAGCAATGAAGGATAGAGAGAAAAAGAAGGAGAGACCCGCCGAGTGCAGTTTATACCGAGTGTAAAAGAGAAGACAACACGCGAGCCAAAAACCCCACGCATTCGAGAGCGAGCACTCGATAAAAATACACGAGCGTGTCTAGGCGACCCTTGAAAACGAGTTACGGTCGGAGATATTTAACCTCTTGGCACTTGCTCCGTGCTCCGGACCATTATCGACTCTGATTCGACGCAGCGCTTAGACCGGGAGGAAACTGCTACCTTGGTCGGCGGGACCTTTGGGAATTTAAATAAATTTACCAAGATCGGAGGAGGTTTTTTAGAGGTAAAAGATCGGCAATTTTAAAGGTAAAAAGGTAAGGAGAAAAGGAGGGAAAATTAGCTTCGATTACGATTCCAACGATCTCGATAACGATGGAAATTACCCATTGTCGTCCTGCGAAATGGGTCCGTTCTAATTTATAGCGAGGTCGAATATTATCCAATGATGGAATTACGATTTCCGCCGAGGAGTAAATATTCTGCAACGACTCTTTGGTGGAGGAACGTCGTCGTCGTCGCGGTTCGTAATTTAGTTTCGTCCGCTCTAGGCTCGAATCTCGAATCGATCCGATCGCCTCGTTTACACTACTCGAGCAAATATTAATTTTGAACGAGCTACTAATGCGCTTCTTTGCCTTGTTTCAACGAACATCGAGCTAATAATCGAGCGAGCTTTTTCTTACCTTATTTATTGACGGATTTGTTTGCTCGTTCTTTTCGGTTTTATCGCCGTTTAATGGGGTACGCGCTCAACGATCTATACAACGATCGGAGGAATGAAAAAATTATTTTCAGTGCCCGTGCAAACGTCTTACCTTACGCTCAGTTTCCAGTGGCTCTCGACAAAAATGATTTTCAAGAGTAATTTTTATGATCCGGCTCGCGTATCGTGGAATCATTGAATGAGGTACGGCAGTAGCGCGACTCGAAGGCTGTATATTGCGATTCAAACAAATGTGCGTGCAAATATAAATTAGGCGAAGCGAGTCGCATATAAGGCACTTAACTGCATATTCAGTCGGTGTATATACGTACGTATACAACGTGCAGTCAATGACCAGAGGTTTGTTTGTAAACACTACGCTTTAATGATTATACCCGACGTTGTCAAATAAAGAAGTTTTTATTGGCATTGCGTGATAAATGCTGCGCAATTCTTTTTTCAACCGTTGTTAAAAAAATCCAAGTGCTGTATTGTGTATTATACATTGCAAAATATTAAGGAAAATCGCCCTAACAACGCCTTATTATCGTTACTTTATAAGAGGAAAATACTTTTAATCGATGCTTCGTTAATATTGTATCGAGCGCAAATATTCCGATTTATCTTGGTTTGAATTATCGAATTACATAATAATCGCAACGAGTTACGTAAATAACTAATACAATATAAGAAAATCGATTATTTTTAGGTACGCTCGATTAATGAGCTAAACTTATTTCATTTTTCAAGAATTATTTTAGATATTTTAATGAAGCAAAAAATACTTATTAACGAGAAAACTTATGTAAGCGTTTCATATTCGCGCTGGAATCATTTATAGAGTTCTAATAAATCTCGAATAGAATCGTTCGCTGATTATTTGTGATTCGAGCGATAAAAAGAATCGATGAATACGAGATGTTAATTTGTCGATGCGTGGAAAAAACGGTGAAAAGAATTTAACGAAACTTCTTTTCAAAATCTCTACCAACGGAATAAGCGAACAAGAATAACTAATCCGTTTTAAATACGCTAATAACGTTTTGCTTTAAAAATTAGAATGACTTCAGTAATGAAAATTTTATTTATGACTTTATTAAAAGATACAATTATTATTTTAATTATATATTACAATATTTCATATTCATATTAATAGATTTACATTTTCATACATTTTAATGACTAAAAATATAAAAGAATTATAAATACATAAATATATATAATGAATTTTTTAAAACAAATTACAAATTAATTTCTAGATATTAAGATACATAATATTTATTTATTAATTTATTATATGGAATAAACGATGATATTCGCGAAGTATAACAATTACAAATTTGAGTTTTAATTAAATTTATACTTAAACAAAAATAATAATAATAATAATAAAAGTCTTTAAACGTTAAATCACAATCATTGCCAACTTTCCATTATAAAATAAAAAATTTTAAAACCGTATTAGATATAATCATTTACATCTTATTATTAATTCCTTTTCTTTTCTCTTTTAATTATTATTATCCGCGTCTTATTTCCTTTACATCCATTCGATTTCCTCTCACCTTCGCATAGTTTTACCCAAGGATCATTTCAATATGATTTTCTTACTAAAATAATAATGTACGATATTCTTTCACTTTCCATTTAAACTACATATCTCATCATTTTGACATACATGATTTGATTACGCTATTAATATTTTAAATAGAACAGAGCTCCTATATACGATAATTACATAGTTTCCATCAACTTCCGCTATCCTCGTTCAATTTTGTCCTAAATATTATCCTTGGCATTTTATTTGCGAATATATTAAATTTTTGTTTTTCCCTTTTTTGAATATTTTTATATAAAATCCGAGTTTTCGAATCTTATAATTAAAACAGAAATTTCAAAAAGTTACTAACTAAATAAAACTATATATCCTTAAGTGTTATTACACTTAATTTCCCGGATTCTCTCCGGCTTTTCCGTTTCAGCTATTTATTCTTTTTTTTCTTTCTTTTTCTAGATATTTAACTTTAAAATATACTGTTCTTTATCTTTTTTAATTTATCAACGATTATATACTATGATATGCCTCATTACCATATAATCGCACTTTCTTTATTGCGTTCATCAAAACTTCTACATTATCATTAAAAATTATTTATCTGTTTTTATTAGATCAAAGACAACTACAAATGTTAACGTTAGCATCGTATTAACCAAACTTTATACAGATCTTTTATTAAATCTAGATTACTACAATCTCCAATGTTAATTTAAACAACAAAATGATATCGTACGAACTCGTTTAAAGTCATTGTAAATTCTAAATGCTATTCGACTTGATATTCTATTAAGGACATTTATATTAATTTAATTACATTTCAAGATACTTTCGTACCACCGCTACTAGAAAATAATAAAGAACTTCCTTTTTATTTAATATCTGTTTAACTGTAAACTTTGATCACTCGTTGTACTGTTTTGCCAAAGTACATGGTGATGATCGCCAATAATCTTACTGCACAGGAAGTGAGCCTTGCTAATAATAACATGTTAGATAAGACTTTACAACTTGTGGATAGTAATAATATGAGTATAATTATTAACTTATGATATCTTCCCTCTTTCAAAAAATTGAAATTATCATCCAATCTCCTAATTCTTAGCGTTTTATCTATATTTATTTAAATAATACGAACAAGTTTATAATTTTTTTTTAACATAATTCTATGCATGGACATCTTTCAATCTTATAAGTAAATTCGCTCTTAAAACTTCCTTTAGTCCTGCCTAATTAAACATTGTAAATATATCTTTTATACGCTTTTCTAAGCTCTTAATTTAAAAAAAAAAATTAATTCTAGTACGAGTATTATTTATCGAAACTTATACACGCATAATAAGTTATCGCAAAGTTTCTTCTCGTTTGTTATTTTTGATATCGTTCCATTTATCTTAAGTTATTCGTATTTGACAAAATTAACTTTCATAAATTTGTACGTGATATTTTTTCGATCGTCTACAATTTCCTTTCAAAGTTTTCTTTTAAAATTATTCGATAAAGTTTAATTACATTTTACACGTAATTATCAAATTATGCTTAAATTAGAAACATTGAAAAACTTGAAAGAACTTTTTCGCATCTCCAGACCATACGAATAAAAAATTTTACGATAACTTTGCACATATAACTACAAAATAAATTTGTTCGACATAAAACAGTTGATAAATTTTATACTCGATTACAATTAATTGATAGAACGGTATCATAATAAAAATTTTCTTATCGTCGATGTACATACAGAATAATTAAAGCCAAATATATTCGTTCGGTAATTGAATATTTATCACATGGCTACAATTTGAATAACAAAAATTAAATCACACATTATCAGAAATAAGACTACGGTAATAAATTATAACGTTTCAAAGCAAAATCGTGTACATCATCGATATTCCAAGAGGCGCCGATAAAGGAAGTAACGCATATACATATAATTGCCTCAGTTTTTAAGAATCGAACTTTCAAACTCATCCCGTTAGTAAAACCCAAAAATAAATACCCATAAGGTAATATCGACACGTGTAAAAAGCCATTTCCTGCGAAAGGTCACGAGTACAAAGGAAATCAGGCTGCCTCGATTAACAACCATTAGAGGTTTGGATCAGGCGTCGCGACGACGTTTCACGCGACGCCTTCTTAAACGAAACCGACGTCGGCTTATACAAACGACGTATCATCGAACGCCAGCCACGTTTTCGGCTGTCAGTCGACTACTGACCGTTGAACCCTGAGCCTAGGAACGTAGTCACCGCAACTAAATCTTTCTATGCCACCTCCCCACAAGGAGTAAGGAATATTGATTCGGTGTAAAATAAATGAAAGGATAATATTCGAAATTCGTTTATCACGAGTGAAAAACTGAATTGTGTATTAATCAATGATTTCATTATTTATTTTATTCTGAAATAATACCTGATATGAACAAACGAGAATTTATAAATGGATAAAAATAGAAAAAAAATCAATTTGAATTAGTAAAGTACGACAGTGATATAAATTGATAATACATCGTTAAAAGAAAACTAGCAAAAATAAATAATAATTTAATTCGATACGCGAGAATGAAATGCAACCCGCTATAGAAACAACAATTGGAACGCAACACAAAAGATTGTCACAAAAGAGAAAAAGTGTAAATTTACATTTTTCACCAAAATGACACAATAATAGAAGAAATATGAAAAAAAATCGATGAAAAAAAGAAGAACGGTCGAAAGTAATAATATCAACAAATATAAGAACAATTTAACGCCATCCAAGGAAATAGAAGCGCACACGTCAACATCGGTTGGCACGTGCGAACTGAAAAACGATAGGCAAACCGATAACAAACCTCCACCCATAAACAGAATATACCAAGAATCAAAAGACACAATAAAACTAATGCACACAAACACAAATATTAAAGATTCTACATAAAAAGAAAGCATACACACTAATAAATACGTATTATATATAAAAACAATAAATGATTTTAATAACACCATAAAAGTATTAAAAAGCACGAACACGAATTACTGAGCATTTACACCGAAAGCGGAAAAATATCTTGGAAGTTTTGAACAAAAATTTCTCAGAAATAGAAATATTAGAAGAACTAAATAATCTACAAACTTCTGAAATTCAATTTATTAAAGTATCGTGTTTCACTACACAGAATTCAATTAAAAAGTAATATATTACTCCCGAGTTATATAATCCAAATTTCATCAAATAGTAACGTAATAAATTTAACAGCATAAAATAATTATACTATCAAAAATAATTTGAGAAAAAATAATCTAAAAAATATATTATGCAATGCCACAATTTCCAACTTCTACGTTGCACATCATTTAATTGTAATATCCAATACAAATGTGTAAAATGCATTCGCCAGCATAAACCCGGTGAATGTAAAGTCAATAAAGATGCAAAAATTTAAAATAAAAATCTATACTATGTAAATTGCAAAAATTTCGGATTCCTTCCTTCGTACATGGATTGCCCAAACATATTAGAAATAAAGAAAATACAAGATGAAATTATGAAATAAAAAAAATAAAATCGATATTATTAACGAATAGGGAAAAAAGTAATACCTACAATATCCGACGAAAATATGAGAAAAGAAATAAAATAGTACACGACAAAATAATACTCAAAGGTATACGCAAATACGCAAATAAAGATAATAATCAAATATTTAACAATATCATGTAAGTGATACAGGAATTAAAAGAAAATTTAAACAATACAACATCGATCACGAATAAACGAAGCTATAGAAGCACCAAAGATTAACGAAGGAAACCTTTGAAAGACATTTTCAATAATATATTCCCTATAATATATCCCTATAATATAACAAACAAATAATACACAATCATAAAAAAATATATTGATAACTTCGATCAAAAATATTAGAAACACTTAAGATTATATCAATAAACGATAATTTATTAATATGATACCAAAAAAGATATAACTTATTAAACTTAATAAAGAAACGAAAACCAGATATAATATTAGTATCGGAAACAAAACTAAAAAACACACAAAATAGAATTTAAAAACTATAATATTATTGACAGGCCAAACTGAATTCAGGAAGGACGAACAGCCATATTAATAAAAAAAATACAAGTATATCATAATTTCTAATAATTATTTAGATAATAATAAATTATAATAATAAAATTAATCTAGAAAAAACAATAAAAATAATCTATTTATAATATTTGCATACGCGAAAAATGTAAATAAATTTAATGCAAAATTCAAATAACTATTGCAAGTCTAGATTTAGAAAAAGAAGAAATTATTACATAATAACAAGTGATCCGTATGTAAAACATTTGCCTGGAAAAATAACACGAATAATCTTATCCCAATGGACAATCATATATAAATTTATGCATAATATACGTCATAATTAAAGTAACTAACAAATGTATAAAATATAATTAATACAAAAGAATATGATAGTGATCATAAGGCATTACTTATAGAGGTAAAATTATCAATGCAAAACCTAACTACTAATGAATTTAATAACCTGTACTATAAATTTAACTTTAAAATAACAAACTGGAATAAATTCAAGAAAGTTTTAATAAAAAACTGCCAACTGGATATACAAAACAGCAAAAACTTACAAATAACGAAATAGACAACTACATCGAAAAAATAGGCAACCACATAAATCATACCATTACCAAGTTAGTACATAAAATAACGACAAAAAACTCCAGTTATATAAACAAAGATATAAAAAACTACAATATAATAAAAACTATATACTATGACTAATAAACAGAATTCGTCAAAATTACAAGGACAGTAAAAAAGAAGAATTTTACACGTCCATAAAAAAATACCTCGAACAAAAATTTTCAGAATCGGTAACTTCTGAAGTAACAAAAAAAAACTTCCCAATAAATGATCAAACAATAACGTTTCCCAAAATTAATTCAAAAAAAATAAAAGAAGATACAAATATACCTCCACTAACAATACCATATAAAGATATTACAAGATTAAGGAAAGTAGGAATAAACAACAAATACAAATAAAGACAATATAACAACTGTGTAATAACCAACATCAGATATAAGCTCAATTTTTTAGGATTACATTATTCTAACCGGATAAAGAAATCGATTACTTTATTCATGATACTAAGATAAATAATATTTTTAATAAGTTAAACAATAAAAATCATTAAGATTTGATAACATATGAAATATAGTACCGAAACATATTCCCGAACAATCAAACATTATTACATAATATTATTTAACAACGGATTACACAATATGTACTTTCCGAAAAAAGGGAAAAAAGCAAAAGTAATGTCAAAGCAAAAAAATAAAACCAATACATCGCTATCCAATTTTCGACCTATAAGTCTTCTACCAAACAGAGACAAAATAAATGAAAAAATAATTAATCGAACCGTGATAAAATACTGTAATAAAAATAACGTAATACCAGAAAACCAATTTGGATTTAAACATAAACATTCGACGATACACGTAATTAATAAATTAACATCGGATATATGCGATAACCAAAGAGTAGTAGTTTACCCAATAGACATTGAAAAAGATTTGACATCACTTGGACCGAAGGTATAATTTATACATTAATAAAAAAATTTTTCCTAAATCTCTGATAAAATTAATATGGAATATGATAATGGATAAGTCATTTATTACAATAGAAGGACACAACGAATCAAGCCTAGAATTCACAGTAGAAAACGGTTTACAAGGCAGAGTAAATTCTCCGATACTATTTAATATATACGATATTGATATTCATCATTTATTTGATTTTAACAAAACATTACAAAAACATTCGATATCTTTTGCAGACGATTTAATAATTTATGTTTCTGGGAAAAACACCAAAAAATTAAAATCACAATTACAAGAATTGTTCAACAAAGTAAACGATTATTGAAATACGTGAAAATTAAAAATGTTATAAATAAATGTTCCACAAAAAAATAGTCAGATATTTAGGATTACATCTAGACACAAAATTAAAATATAATTATCACATAAAAGTTCATCAAGGAAAAGCAAAAACAGTATTTTTAAATATAAAAAATTATTTTATTCCAAGCACTCAAACGGTAGAATAAAGTATTACGTTACCAAAGACTTATCGAACCAATCCTAACATACGTTTGCCCATCTGATACAATATAACGGCACACCAAATGGAAAAAATAAGAATTTTCGAAAGAAAATGTGTAAGAGAATATTAATATTAATTATTTTATGTTAATAACGATATAAAAAAAATTTCCGAGTAAATAGACACATAACACAGAAAAATGAATACATAATTATATAAATAAAAACAAAACTCGTTAAAATTAAACTACTATTTAATTAATTCTTAAAATGATTAAAATTTTAATATATTCTTATGTAAATAAATATAAATACCTAATTTCTCATATTTATTACATCATTCCCGATTCCTCTCCCACACTCTCACACACATACACAAAAATCATAAAAAAAACGAATGCGAAGTTTTTTTATATTACTCATTTTCCGTATATAAATAAAAATGTAAAAAACTTTATAAAAAAAAATTTGTTCTCCCGTAGCGAATTCACACGCGTACGGAAAATAAAATTTTATTGAAACTACGTAAAATAAATAATAAGACTATAAGCCGGCGATCGATGTACAATATCACAGCGTATCAATCACGAGAAATAATTATATGCAAAATCATTGTTTATTACGATTGAAAAAAGCCAACGTATCTAATAAATATCGTGTTTATCGGGTTGAAATAAATAAACATTAATAAATAAAAAAGGTTTTAGGCCTTAGCGCGTGATTCGAAACCTTTCATACGTGGCTGGCAATGACGAAGTAATTGGGAAGGCGCGACACGTGTTGGAACGCGAGAGCGTAATCGAGACCCGAACGATTAATGATTATCAGTAGACGGCGGTAGTATTGGCGCCGAGATAAGGTAGCCAGTGTACGAGCGGATAGAACAGCTGATTATCCGAAATCAACCGCGTAAGCGCAAATTTAAAGAGACGTTTTATTATCGGGTAAGTCGATGCTTAATTGCTGCGTCAGGTTTTTTTTACTTTTTTTTTCTTCGTCTCTTTATTATATACCAGAGTAAATATGCGATCGAGGACTTTCTTTCGCTTATTTTATACAAAGGTGATAATTGCGTTCTTTGATATATTACGTTTTTAACGTTTTATTCGAGCGGATGATTCATCGGTCTTTTCAGCTTTGCCTCCGGTAAACCGAATTCAAATTTTACCCTTTCGAATACATTAAACATTTTATGGAGAAACGGTGGTAAAACAAGGATCGATGGCGATGCGAATAAATACCTCGCCGTGCCTTTTATTTACAAAGTTGCGATCCTCCAGCCGAATTTGAATAATCGAACGAATAATCCCCGCGAAAAACAATTTTCACCCCGAGCCTAAGCGCGAGAATACGGAAATTGCTGGATCGCGCGCGAAGAGAAAAAAAAATGTATACGCGATTTCGGGCGCCATTCGACCACGAATTCCCGGTCGCTCTTAGTTTTCGCGTTGCGTTATAGGTCGGTACTTTATATGCGCCTTTGAGCCGTCTAGACCGGATAGCGGAATATATTCATCAAATTGAATCGGTCATTAAGCCGGCAATACATCGCCCGGTAAATCGCCTTTGTATTTTATGAAAACTGCGCGCGGGTGTAGTAAACAGCCGACGTACGTTGGTTGTGCGGATGCGACGACGGAAAGAGGAGGAAAGAGGAGGAAAGAGGAGGAAAGAGGTAAAAGTGGGAGAAAAAGGGCGCAACGAGTTTATCTCGAGGGTCCTTGGAGATACGCGCTCGTATTTATCGACGACGTTGCAACGGCTCGTCCTAACGATGCCTGCGAGAGAAGAGGGAGTGAGAGAGCGAGGGAAAAAATAGAGAAAGCACGTACGCGTGTTCCGAGCGACGAAAGCGCGTTTCACGGCTGCAACTCAATTAAGACCCGTTAAGAGCCTCTGTAAACGCGTTCGACTCGAGAGCGAGTCTTAAGCTTTTTAAACGCATTACACGCATTTTTAACCGGGATAATTGATCGACAATGGTATTAGAATAGTAGACAATGTTGCGCGGACGACGGGGATTTTCGATTATCGACTGTGCATTTCCCTTCGAATTCAAATAATTCGGAGATCCGTTGCGAGTTTGTGTACCGCGAGTGTAACTTTCGATGTATAAAAGGTCCGAAGCGTACGAGTAATTCATTGCTAATAATAATAAATGTAATGCGTTCGGTGCTTATCTTAATTAACCATTAAATAACTAGTTTTCAAAATTTTTCTATCCTATAATTTACGCGTATATACCGACGGTCTCCGTTTTCGAGTTGGCATTTACCCGTTTTTCTTCTTCCAACGTGTCCCAAACGGATTGCGTTGGCGAGATAAATTTTTGCGTTGATATTCGTTTCCATTTGTCTCGCTCGGATACGATTTAATTATTTTGACCGATCGCTGTAAGTTACGTTTGCTCGGTTTCGTATCGCGAAATTAAGCAGAAAAATATTGTAAAACGAATTCACGCGTTAAAAACTATTTAAATCCTGTAACGTTGCTCGTAAATAGATCGAATTCTATCGGTTAGTATTCCGATGGAATTTATACAATTTTATAACAACCCGACTCGCGTTAAAATAAAGTCTTCGATATACGATTCTCGTAATCATAAATTACGAGAAAGAATATTTAATTATAGTTTCTGCTTTTTTTCCTGTTTTTCTTTATCTTATTTTTTTTTTTTTATTTGCTCAAAAACAAAAATTCGAATGGAAAACCAACTTTCGGAATTTACCGAAACGACATTCTTACAGACCGGATGTAAATTTCTAGCATTCGCTCGGAGGTTCGACGATCCGAGTTGATTTGTTTTTCGCGTAAACTTATTAGTCCGGCACTGAAATTACCGCGAGCAAGGCGCAGAGAAAATCGCAATAAAAACGGCAACTTGACATCGTCGTTGGTCAGAGGAAAGAAAGAATAAGCGTAGGCGGTGCGCATTTTTTGGCAGAGTTTCAAACAGTGATTGCGAGGGCTTGTCTCGACGAGACTTGTCTGGAATATCTTTGCGTTGGCTTCTGCGTATGTTTCTATCTCTATCTCGATGTTTAACCCACCCTCGTTCGACGTGAATTTTCCTTCGTCTGGAAAAGACAGAGAGATTACGCGTTCACCTTAGGGAACGTTTACCATTTGATGTTTTTCCCTGGAGCTTCCGTTCGGTTCGATAATTGAAAAAATTGCTTATTAAATTCGATCTTTGCTCTTTTCGGAAAGTCGGGGATAACATTTCAAACGTAAACTTTGCATTCTTAACACTGAAATACGCAAATTTGCCCTTTCAAACTTTATTTGTATTAAAGCAAGTTAAAGACGATTTTGAAGCCGAAATTCTATTTAAATGTCGTTGAATGTATTACGAAAATCGTATCGCGTCAATTTCGGAATGTAAAATCTAAGACTATTTAATAGCCGTCGCTTTTTCGTGATAAAATACAAATAATTACGAGTATCGAAAGAGAAAAAACTTTTTTGATTAAAAAGCATTGTCTAGGATTTTAAAGATACTATTTGACTTTTTATTTTATACCGAAGTTGTGTATTAACAATCGGTGATATTTATTATGAAAAGTACTTAAAGACAAAAATAATTTTTTCGAATAATATAAATTTGAGACCTAATTTTCGAGGAAAACCAAAAAAATTCGTAATACTATCTTCTCGGAAAAAGTTAAATTTAGTTGGTTAATTTATTATCCATTATCGATTAAATAATAAATGGCGATCGATATTAATTATGATCAAAGTACAGAAAATTAGAAATCCAAAGAAATTAGTGATGAGTTTATTAATATCTAAAATTCTATCCGTGGTTTTTCAAATTTTTTTTACTAAAAAAATGTATTACGTTTTAATCTTAAAATATTGTAACGTGAAATAACATATTTTTCTTCGATAGCTTTTCCTATAAATCAATAGTATTCTATTCGAGTGGATTATTCTTTCGCCTGGAATACTTTAGCTTAAAATATAAATAGCTTAAAACATCGAAAATATAAAGGATTTTACAAATGAGATTTACTCGAATCACATTACGTATTTGTAAAAATAATACCGTAATGTTTCAAAATACTTTCATGTTTCTTTTTCTTTGATAAAAACTTTATTCGAGTTCCAAAAATGCATTTTTCACTCATTAAGTTTTACCAAATTCTCACCAACGTATAACCGCAAACATTCCAGACACTTATAAGCTAAACAAATTGTACAAGATTTACTTCGGTAAGTACAAGAATATCATATTTCTATAAAGTATCGAATGAATTACTCCAATTTTACTTCCGTTATTCTTCGTTTAATAAATTCATATTATACAATTTTTTATCTAACTTACGGCAGTACGTAAAAAAAGCTTTTTAATTCCTAATCGTTCGCATCAACTAAATTATATGAAAAAAATTATACAGGCTATGATTTAGATAACCGAATATAAGTGGATTTCAAAACGTAATCGTATCCTTTTTGCATTCGGGCATCGGAATAAAAATACAAATAGTTAAATAAAAATTCTTTCGAGCGGTTGCATTCGATGATTCGTCTCGAGAGATCTTCGATACTATCTTGCTAATTTGCAATTACTAGAGTAAAATGTGTATCCTTGATAAAAAAAGAGTTGTAAATTTACTATCCAAATCTTCGCGTAGATCTAAATTTATATATCAAAATCTATTTTAACTGCTTAGTATGAAATCCTCTTAGCGCGTTCAAAAATTCATTTGCTGTACAGGAATACAATACTAAAAATAGCTCGAAATAAATTATTTTTCTTAATTTATGGCCTAGTCTGAAATTACTCAAATGATAGAAGTACACGAAGTTCAACATAATTCAATTTTACTAAATTTCTTATTTTACATATCACTCTAATCTTTATAACTCCGTTTACAACAACGATAAATTATAAGTTTATCGACATCTATATTTTAACGTTTTCTATGCAGTTTAAAATAAAATTTAAAAAATACCACGTAAATCTACCTGTACTAGTTTTACTTCGCTCTGCGGATCGTACCGAACTATATATTCAACGATTCCAAGTCGAAGTTACCGCAGTGCTCGAGGCTAAAGACAACTTGGAGAAAACTTCGATGCAATCGGTCGTACCGCGTAAAAAAAACAAGCCAAAGGAGAGCGAAGAATCGAAAAAGAAGCAATGACAGTCGAAGCTCTGGCAATATAAAGCGGAAATTGAAAAGAAAAGTTCGAGCGGAAGTACGATTAAATTCTTCTGTCTACTGCTCGACATTGCAGTCGTCTGTATCATTATTCTGGTAAAGGTGGATTAGATCATTCGGTCCCGGATTCGGTAAGAATAATGAGCTTTTCCTTTCCGTCTCCAAATGTCGTAGACTATTTTCCACAATTTTCGCTTGCAAGGTGTCCGTAAATTTCTTTTATAAGCAATATTTGAGAAGCGTAAAATCTCGTAATGCGATTTTTCTATTACTCGTGTGATAGATTATTTCATGGCTTTAATAACGCGTACATTAATAATAATAATTGTACATTTTACACGTTTGAGAAATGGTTTATCGACGTTCCTCTACGCTGCAAATAATTATTTACATTTTAATACGTTTCCTTGCTCCTCTATACTTTAAAATAGCTAATGAAATAATTTGCGGCAGTTCAAGAGGTAAAATTCTTTTCTCGGTTCTCGAGTAAATCGAATATTTAAGTTTACTTAAAAAAATTAAGATAATCAATTATAAACAATTTAAAAGAAAGCTCGTTTCGTTTCGTGTCTACGAAACTCGTTACAGCTTATGATTGATGAGATTCAGCACTTGTTATCTTTGAAATGATCTATTATCTAGTCTTGACGTTTTTATTTACTTCGGAATAAAAAATTAACTAAACGTTACTTAAAAGAAATCTCGAAATATGAAAATATATCTTTTCTGCAAAAGTTAGACCGTATTAAATTTTCAACTCGAATAAACTTTTTATGAAATTTATCGTAATTAATTCGCTAAAGAACAATAAAAACGATTAAAATAAATTTCAACTTTTTTACTTTTGAAGCAATCGATAGTCAACGTATATATTTTATTATAGTAGTCGTACAACGTGTGAAAATAGTCTATAAAACACACACATGTACAGACACAAGAACGCGATTAAATTAGGACTCGGGAATTCTTTGGGGTTACGATGAGGATGTACTTAAAGAGATCGGATTTAGGAGAGGTTTGGTTAATAGAGACACCGAATGTTTCACCAAAGTTAAAAGGCAATGAACCGCTGCTTTTCTATGGTCGAGTCATAAATGTCGTTTTTGCGATGTCCCAATGTTATGTGTTCGCGTAACGAAGTCTCCGTATAATATCTGGATGTCGATCATTAAAAAGATAACAGAGCTAATCGAGACGCGTTAAAAGTAATAGCGAAAAGATCGCAAATTTTTTACAGTAGATTTTGGATACTTATTTCCGAGTTCTTGGATAAACTAGAAGCATTTCACATTTAACGATTATTCCTTACACAGATTTTCGGGAGGATGTAATTTTTTAAAATAGCTCGAGATAAACGGATAAACTTGTACGGTTACTACGCGTTACAATTTTCATGTCGTGGTATATCGCCGGGAAAACTTTGGAGTGACGCTACATCCAACCCCGGAACATTTAAACACCTTCGTTAACGTAAGTGGGATGTAATTAAACATGCACCGGATGTTTTGCCAAATGGATACACGTACCAACGTCAACACACGTTGCTTTAGAATTTTCTAAACACGATTACTTATCCCAAAGTACAATTCGTTCAAACTATTAACAACTCTCTCGAAACCAGACGTTAACCTGAACTAAATAAAGTTGACGGTACAAAGAGGCGATTGTTTAATATCAATGTCGAGATTAATATCGCTTGAAAAACGTAAGATTTTCATTGAATGTGTTTGTAAATACATAAAAATATTACCATTATTCCATCTCGCTTATAAAGTACTTTAAAATCAACCGACACCTAAATTTTATCAGTTGTAGGATTTACTAATCATTTCCGAGTACGAACCTGAGATACGAGCAAACTTGTTGTCGATCTCCTTTAGCCGGAAGGGAAATCCGACGAAAAACGCCTGATAATGCGATTATTCGGAACTAGAACATATCACTTTTACTTCTAATACAAATAATATTATCGAATGACCGCGTTTACGAGTATCAATGAGTAACGATTCTCGTATCGTCGCGATCGTACGCGATTAAAATTATGCGCATACGTGTATTTGTACAAACTTTAAACTATTCGATGGCCACGTTGGATTTAGATAGAAAAAATAAAAGCAGCTCGTAACTACGTAATTTAAATATATAATATACGAGGGTGAAACGGAAAAATTAAGTACCAACGAAATTACTTAAAAATATTCGGGATCGAATAAACGATAAGTACGTATAATTAAACTCGCGATCTCGAACTAAAAAGTACTATAATAAACTCTACATTTTTATATTTATCCGAGAAATAGAAAAGCAAATTTTGCACCAAGATCTTCGCGAATAAATGTACTTTTATCGTACAATTTATACGAGGTTCGAATATTACATACTTAACTCGTAATAAATATCCAACGGAAAACGCACCAATTTCATCGAGCGTCCAATTAAATTATTTAAAACTTACGAGCCCTTCTCCTCTCCGGAATGATACAACGTGCAAATATGTATACGGAATTATTTGCTTTCTTGGGATCGAGTAAGCGCCCTCTGGTGTCTTTAGGAGTAGTCGCGCAAAATTAATCGGTACTCGATATCGCGTAGGTGTACGAGCATTTATAAATTAATAATATGCATCGTTACGCGTATTATAAATATACGTACGCGCGCGGCTTTTAAGTACAAAAAGAATCTCTCAACGAAAGAGAAATAATAAAATCCAGCGCAAATAAAAATTAAATTCGAAACAATAATAACCTCGTGATTCTATTATCGATACGATAATTGAGCCCAATTGAAAAAGTACGAATAGATTACTTTTACGAGAGTGAAAATAAAGATAAAAATAAATGACGGAAATATTTTATTTTCCTTTAAAGAAAAAGAAAAGATATATACGAGTTAATCTATAATCATCGCGAAAGAAAAACACTTTTCATCCGCATAGCTACGAATTTTTTGAAAATTGGTTACTTGCCAAAAACTAACCAAAATTTGCACATAATAATTTACGATCTTTCAGAGTGGGAAAAAAAGCAAGCAATTTTTCAAAATTAAACAGCGAGTTAGAAATAGTACTGGGAATTTAACAATATTGATTATCTCTCTCTCTCCCTCTCTCTCTCTCTCAACCTCACGCATACACAGCAAAGGCACACTCGATTGAAACGAGGAGACGGAAAAGTGCCGAGCGCAGACTAAGTTGGGAGAAAAGGAGATACAACTTGACGAATGAATTTAAGTGCCCGGTTGGAGGAGGAGAAGGAGGAGGAGGAGGTGGAGGAGGAGACGAAGGAGACGAAGGAGAAGGAGAAGGAGAAGGAGAGGCGAACTGGCCCGCGTCCGGCAATTTGCGGGAGCGATAAGAAACCGAGTGAGAGGACGACTAGTCGTGAAGGGAGCAGAAGCAACATCGGGAAAGGATCCTTTGGGCGTGTCTCGGTCGGCGTGGCGGTGATCTCGGCCCCGAGAAACCTGCTACCTACTTTATTAAAATGCCGAGGCAGTCTGGAACGGTAACAGCCGGCCTCTGTGATACCTGATACAGAAGCGTGGCTCGACGTTTTCGCGTCGGTTTTTCGGAAAAATTTAACGACCGCGGCTCGGGGACGTCGCCAATCTCGGGGGTGGGGTTGGACATATTTTTCGATCGTCTCGGGCTTTCGGGAAAAATGACTGGAGGCTCGGAGATCGATGTAATCGATCGCTCGCGATCCTTCGCTTGGATTCGAAGGCGTAAGACTGGTTCGGAAAGTATCGCTCGCGTTAAAATCGGTACGGAGGAAGAGGAGCAGAAGCAACAGCGGAGGAGTGTGAGAAAATAATTTACGAGTATTACTAAAACTTGCGTTTAATTTAAATTTCAATTTCTACGCTAAAAAATATGAATTGAGAAATCTGATTCTGGATCGGCGTTATAATTTACCAACCGTAAGAAAACGTTCGTTTTGCCGTATCGCGAGCCTCGTGACTCGTAACTTAAGGATTCGCGTTAGATATAAGCAAACTCATTTGTCCGTGGAGGAATAATTATCGAATGTACTGTTTTTGCGCTTTGCAACAAAGTTTTCGTTTTTGACGAGCGATGAAATTATAAAGTCATTAAAAATAACAGCGACGGCCATAAAAGCTTTTCGTATTTATCGTCGACGATTATTTAAAATTCCTTTTCAATTTATAAACAATATGGACGATCGATATCAGAGATTAGATTTTTGCACGGATAAAGTTAATTAAACTCTACAAGTTTACGTTTAAAAACGAACTTTTTTTTTTTTTATTTATCCAATAAAAATAGAAATATTCGCAACTTTTACGAAAACGATTTCGACGAAACGTCGAGGCCGTCGTTTCTTACGTTTATTTTCATCGAATAACTCAAGATGTCGCTTTTCCTCCAACAAAAAAAATGATCAGCCGTAAAAGATAAGTTTTAATTCGCTTTCGCGCGATGCTCGAAATCCAAAAATCCAAAGAATTTATACACGCGAGCAACGGAACTTTGAAAAAACCATCGCGAGTAAATTCGAATTACCAGCGGTGATTAAATTCATCAAACGAGTCTACTTTTCGCGAATTTGCGCGAAGGCGAATCTTTTCGCGAGATCGAGAAGAATCCGATCGATTCGATTTATAAATTGACTCGGGAGGAAGGTTGAATTATATAAGGAATGGATGCGCGAACGTTGGAAAGGTTAAAATAAAGGTATCGAAAGTTTTGAAAAATGAAGAATTGGAAATCTCTTTCTCTCTCTGTCTCGCGAATTTGGTTCGGTTTAAAAATCTGATACTTTTTCCTCGATATTAGCATTTTATCGCGCAAGCGACGAAGTATTTAGGTTCGACTTTAAAGAAATTGTAAGAAAATAAAATTGCCACTCACTTAATAATAAAATTCTTATTAAAAGTAACGATCGCGAAAGCCGAGCTCGACGTCTATTTTATCCGAAGTAAGAGAATTACATTAAGACGGCAATAGGATACCGACGTTTTCGGGGGAATTGATTGTTTAAGAAATTACGCATCGTTATCGCGGCGCGGATCGCATGTAAAGAACGATATTTATACGTCTATTAAACGAAATTATCGTAGCATTAATTTCAGTTAAACAGAGGAGAACAGGTTTGCATTTCGTAAAGTAACGCGCGTTCTAAGCCAATAAAAATAAAAAAGGCTGCAGTACATAAAAATATCATACGTACTGGATTCCATTAAAATCTAAAATTCAAGTTTTGAGGACTCGAATAAAATAATTCCCTCCGCGCTTAAAACATCGTATTAAAAAAGTCGCTCGGCTAAATATGCGGAGCACATATCCCATGTTGTAAAGTACGGATAACGATCGACGGCGATTTCCACTTTTTATCAATAGCCTAAGTATCCGCTCGGAATAATATACATAAAGCGTCCTTGATGCAGCGGTGGCGAGTTCCCTCGCATCCGAAAGGGAAGCGAGTTGGTACGCGGGGGCAGACGAACCGGGGACGAACCAGGGACGAACCAGGGACGAACCGGGGGCAGATCATCGCCGGTTACGCAACCAACGACCAGTTGGGAAACGCCGGGTTTTCAAAGTCGAAGCCGCTTTTTACGTTCCGAGTCGTTGTCGCGGACTTGTGCACACAGATGTGGTGGCACTTTACGAGCGACT
Organism: Dolichoris vasculosae; assembly: GCA_018907195.1. Lineage (NCBI taxonomy): Eukaryota > Metazoa > Arthropoda > Insecta > Hymenoptera > Agaonidae > Dolichoris > Dolichoris vasculosae. The sequence goes on from JACCHY010000021.1 coordinate 1,322,215, forward strand.
GACCCGCGAACTCGCGCACACGTGGCTCATGAATATCGAGTACTCGGGGCCCGTCGTTTATTATTTTCCTTCCCGATAGTCAAGGGCAGCCCCCGTCAACGCTAAAAATAAACCGCGGACCGAACGACCGAGGGATGTCCTCGTCGCTTTGGTTGGACGCCTCGTTATTTATGGAAATTTCGATGATACGAGCGACGACTTTCACCTTCGGCTTCAACGCCGTTATCTTAATCCACCGATGTTTCGCGTACTTTCGGCTAATCGCTGCCACTTTTCTCTCTCTCTCTCTCTCTCTCACTCTCTCGGATGAAACCTTTGCCGAGCGGATTTAGGTATCTATTTTTGAACGAAGGAACCGAAAATCGCTCAAAATGACTTTTTCGATCTCTCGCGGATCGCGTGACGAGTCATCGATCTATATTTCAATCCGAAATTCAAAATCTTTTTCTCCATAGCGCGCGATCGAAATGATTTTCACTTATTTCTCGTATTTCGGATATACTTTATCTCGGCGCTTTAATATCGATATTCTTGAAACGACGCTAAAACCTTAAATCGACTTCGATTCCATAAAATGTATGAGCCACGAGCTATCAATGTCAAAGATATTCATCGTACCTTAATCCTCTTGTGATAAAACCGATGTAAGAACGAGCGGGAACTTTTCAGCTTTTAAGCCTCTACCGATTCGAGTCGATTCGATTCGAGTCGATTCGAGTCGATTCTCGTGTCTGCGTTGGACGAGTTTTGCGCTGAGTGCGGAAATTCAAGAATAGAACTCGAGGATGCTTTTATAAATATTTAATTGATGGCATAATGTCTCGTTAATGTATATGGGTCTTTGTATTTTTAGAAAATACATTTGTTAGGAAAGATTTATTGTTTACAATGTTGACGATATTTTTTTTAATGGTTGTCTCTTGATCGCTGCACTTTTCTAGTTGCATTTGTAAAATTTATTTATGTGCGTTTCGGTATAACTTGAGCAATTTCTGCCCTAACTGTTATTTTACGATAAAATTTTATTATTCCATCGTATACTTCGATGAAATATTCATTGTATCTACGCTTTATTAACTTTACATAAAGATTTAATCATCCATCGACTACACCTAATCGACAGGGGCACATTTTTATTATTCGTAACGAGTAAAGTTTGCTAAAATCAAAGTCTTTTTTAATATCTGTCTAAAAAATAACGTGGCGTTGCTTCATTTTAAAATAACACCTTCTTTTTATCATTTTTTATATAAATCCTAAAGAATTTATATTAAATAATGGTGAATAGAATTGACTTAAATTTGCATACATTTTTCATTGTCCAAGTATAATTTGATTTACGTCGTTTTCGTTTTCGCGTGTAATTTCGTGTAAATTATAGAATTTAGATTTCAGTTTTCTATATAATTTGAGCTTAGCTAACTGACGTGAAAATTATCGGCTACACCGAGTCGTAAGAAAATTTATATCAAACGGTAAATTGTAGGTTAACTGTCCGAAGATCAAAATGAACATAGTATGTTTCAAGTATTGAAAACCGAACAAAGATAATAATTATCCATCCGTTTGCTACCTTCTTTTTTTATTTCGATACCCATTTTCACCGTATTAAATTACGTTCAAGTGGTAAATACCAAAGTAGGAGCGCATTCTAACCGAAACGAGATCGATTTAAAAACGACGAGATTAATTATTTCTAAACGTTTAACATTTTCTCGAATGTCGATACAATAATAAATTAACCCACTATAAGTCCCCTCAGATTTGATTTATACAAAGAAAAGCGTCGATAGATTAGACACTGTCGTAAATTTGAGTAATATACCGAGTCTCGATTGTTACTTCTCAATAATATTTCACTGATTCGGCAAAAATAACTCCAAATTTGTGGTGTTTTTGTATCGTTCATGGAAACACGAAAGGCTCGAAAAATGATGAATGAGAAAGAGAAATTTCTACACCTTCTACCCTCGGACCCAGGATCCGAGTCAGACAGCTGCGATCTTCCATCGATCACCAAATTCGTGTTTAATCTTCGCATTGAAATTAGCAAAACGCACTCGAAGGACTCGAAGGAAAGAAAGAGAATCCCCTCCGATTTTGACTCGCGCGCGTTAATCGGAAAAGGTTAAACCGCTAACGAAAAAAAAAGTTGAAATTTCGGTCTCTTTGCCGGTGAATGTGTTACTCCGTAATGACGTCACTCCATTGTAGTCACGCGTCTTACCAGACGTTATTTATCGCTATCACATGCTTATGCGACCTAGTTCAAGCGAGAGTTTACTTCGACTCCGCTCGGATATTTCCAGAGCATTTCGGGGCGTCCGAAAATAGTAATTTCTTTCAACTTCATTTTCTCCCGTGGCAGCCATTAATTTCCAAAAGAATGGAAAGTCCCAAGCGTGAAAAGTACACACGGGCACGCGATTAAAAGCAACGCTTCCAAGACGCTGCGAAAGCAGCTGCGAACCTCGCTTTTCCTTTCATTTCCCGGCCGGACCCGCAGCTGTGACGCCCGCACACCGTAAGGCCCCGGACAATTCGAGTGTCCCCGAACACCTTTTTGCAGGCTCGAGGGAGGGGAGCTAAGCACCTGCCACGCGCCACAGGACCAAGTCGTGGGCGGATTCCGTAAGGATGGGGGCCGATAAGTTTTCGAGTTCGGCTTTGCACCGAGGGATTCGAGCCTGATGAATATTGATCATCGTTCTTTGAATGACAATGGAATCTATGAAATCGAGGATCGAGGGAAGACCATGAAAGCGATACAGCAATATAAAGAGGCTTTGAAACGATAACGACCTAATTGAAAAACATTTTTCGATGAATTAAACAGCGAATTTCCAGCGACTGTAAAAAAGAATGCTTGAAACTGATATTGTAATTAAGAGCGAGGCGCCTTTTTTTCTCTTTTTTTTTTTTGTAAATCGTGTAATTAAACCGGTTTTGCGATACAATTGTCTCTCGACACTAACTGCTATAAATAAATATAATCACATTTCGATTCGGAATTTCCAAGTGGTATTCGATATTTATAAATCGCTTTCGCTGATATTTGTTCGTATCGTTTCTTAATAAGGTCGTAAATATACTTTATTATTCAATTTAGTATTCCTTTATAAACTTTTACGTTAACGTTTCGTACAACGAACAATTATAATTTATAACGATTTTGATTTTTTTTTTCTTTTTTTTTTATTATTAATACTAGCGCTCGATACTCTTGCTAATTTAATTATAAATATATTCGCACGCACGGAATTAAGGATTCGAGATAAAATTTTCTATCGTTCCAAAAAACATTTTTAACAACGACGTTGTGTTTTTTTTTTGTTGTTTTTTTTTCATCTCAAATAAAACGCGGTTCGAGAGCTTACGAGAAAAATGACACTCGACCCGTTAAGCCAGGTTTCGAATAAACCCATTATTAATCCATTTTTCTTGGCTTCCCTCGAAATTTCCTACCCGTGTACAACTATTACAAATAATTGTTTTCTTGCGGAGGAAAAAGGAAATAGGCGTTCTCCGAATTCGCGATCTAATATTTCGATAGCTTCTTTTTTATAATTACACGTTTACCGCGCGTAATTATCGATGCGCTTAAATAGTACTTTAACGTACGAAACTCATTTATATAAAAGATTAGAGATAACCAACCAAGCGAACAAATTAGAATTCGGTCAGAGAGAGGTCGGGAATATATCATTGGCCATCTCGAAATGGCCATTTTACAAGACAGCGAGGGCCATCCACTTATCCGACAAATGATTTACAGGCTGATCTCCGGATCGGCTCGTAAATTACATTCGCGAAATGCTGCGTACACTGGAGGCCTATCACCGATGGCGTATGTGTCACGTGAGCGAGCAAAGCTTGACTTTTCTTGTGCAATTGTCGGACGATTCGTATATATGTAACTTAGTTTCCTGCGGAAAGAGGCGAAGGATTCGCGAGAGACTTTTCGACTCCGGCTAATTTTCTACTCGTAAATTTTCTCGATTATGACGTTTGGAATTAAATTTATTCCTTTTTAAAAATTTCACGAGTAACTCGAGACGAGTTACGGCGAGCAAAAAGCGTCGGTGATATTCGAAAAATAAAGTACGCGGTATTATTTAATTTATTTATCGCTCGATCGACGACGATATTTCGGTCGGAGAAAAATTTTACGCCGGGACATTATTTTCTAATTTACGTTTATTCTCACGAGTACCGAAACATTCGATATTGTCGAACGCGTAAAACACAATCTATTGTGTTTCCAACGAACGTCGCTCTGTTATAGAAATAAAGTAATCGATCCGTTGCGGCAAACGTTATTTTCGCGTCATAAAAGAGGTTATACTAGCAATAGCTTTCACAAAATACAAAATCAGCCAACATTGTGAATGAAACTTTCAATTATACCGAGTTCTAAGAAGAAGACACATTGCGCCACGTACGCATAGATTCTTTCTCGGTCAAGTGAACACGCGTGACTACTTTTGTCGCTACCGAAAGTTCTTTCGCTTTAAGAATTTACTCGATGTGCGTTGTACGAACGATGCCTTAAACAACGGCTGCGAGAGCAAAAGCCCCGAAAGAGAAAAACTGACCGGGTCACTTTTTGTCGTTCTCCCGCACCGAAACCGCCAAAACTCCGACGACGAAAGTAAGAACGCAAGGCTCTTTTATCTGTACGGTATTTTCCATATTCGTGTCTTTAAATTTTTCAGCTGTTTGCTTAGAATTTCAGCGAATTCTGTTTTCTTTTCTTTCTTTCTTTCTTTCTTGCTTCTCAAAAGTACAGCTAATATCCAACGAGGGCAAAAATGTGAAAAGAAACACATCGATCTTGTGTTTAGTTTCTACTTTTATCCTTCCTTCAACGTACAAACGGTCTTTTCCACAATTTCAAATTAATAAAAAGACGATCCACTTCAAAAATCTCTTCTCTGTATTTTCCTTATTCGTTTCGCTTTCAGCCGATGAATCTCCGTTTGAAAAGTGTCGAGCTTAACTTAATAAAATCGTTGCATAATTCTATTATCGATCTCCGCGAATGTTTTGAATTGCAAATCGACCAGGTGAAGTTGAAGTGAACGAAACAAGTGGTAATTACAAGGGGACAAAGTCTGGGGAATAAGCCGTACGAAGAAGAACTTCCAAGTCCAAAGTATACACGACTTCCTTACTTACTTTCGATGTATGTGGCTTTACTCTCTCGTTTTCTCGTGCGGCAATATCACCTGTCTAGTTTCATTGCCAATGTATGGCCTCTTCCGCCCAAGTTTGTCACTCAAAATTCAGTTACTGTTGGTAGCGTTCAAAATTAACTGTTCCGTTCAATTTGAATATCTTCAAGTTCGAAACAAGATCGCTTTAAGCTTTAATATCTTTTCTTGCGGAATTAAACAATACGTTTCTCTTATCGTATTTTCGATTCGAATATAAATGCCTTGAATTTGGCTCGATGTTAACGTAAATTATAATAATTCGTACAAGTTTATAAAATTATTTCTATCTGTTCGTTTCGTTTTACTTTTTGATAAATTAGTATTTTGCAGGACTTTTTTGCAACGTACGGTAATTTGACGATTTTTCGTATAATCGATCGACGCAGCCAAACTCGATATTAATTTAGAATGAATTCGTAATATATTAATTCTATAATATGTACATTCATTTGCATAAGTATTGATATTATTTTAAATCCGTATACATAAGTATATTATATGAAGCAATTAATGTTGGCTGAATAATACAAGAGTAATTTATTTTCGTATATTAAGTCAAAAAGACATTTTAAAGAACGGATGCGTACAACAATGTTCAACTAATTAATAATTAAATATATTTGATAAACGATAAGTAAAGCATTTGAATTTATAACTCGTAAGAAAATATTTATACATTAATATAATATAGTAATATTAATACACACTATTAATTATTTTAATTAATCTTTTGAATATTCTTTATGTTATATTTCACAATAAATTTTAAGGTATAAAAAATCTATTTCTCGAAGATAGTCTGCATTATAAACAACATTTTAAATTATAATTTTATGAAATATTTGAACATTATGCGCTTTAATATTATTTATGTCGACATAATATCAGAATACACATTTTGCATACGATTTAAATATTTTCACGTTTCAAAATTAATATTAATGTATAATTATATATAATATAAATTCAAATGATATTATTATTTAAAAGATTATTAATATAAGCATTTGTATAATTTTTAAAAGTTTATTTTAAATTGTAAAATTTATTCGTAGTTAAAATAAATTCAAAATGTTTTTTAACAGTTGTTTTTTATTCGTACCATACGATTAATAATATAAATATTAAGTAATAGTTATTAATTCGTACACTATCTAATGTTAACAATAGCATCTAGATAAAATCAACTATATTATATAAAGTGGATACAGCTTCTAATGTTTAAAGAAAAATCATTTTTTATGCTCGTATTAAAAACTCTGAAAAATAAAACAAAATTTCCAAAAAATGAAAAGTTAAATCTGTAAATTTATAAAGAAATATATCGAATTAACATATTAAAATATTTTTATATCTTTCGATTTTGATCTATATTTGATGGATAAATTAAATTTAAAAATAATAATAATTTATGAATCAAATCTCGTTTAGTTAGGCTTTATATTGGATTATACACTATATTAATGTGTTTAAATCATATATTCTTTCCATTTTATAAATTTCCATACATAAATTTCCATTCTAAAATTCTATACATATTAATATATGTATTTAGATAAGACTAAAATTTGCAGATTTTATTTTTTATACGTTATTAACTTTAAGTTCAAATTACAAATAAATAAAATTTTATCCTTTTAAAAAGAGAATTTGAACAGCGAATATGTAAAGGAAAAGACGATACTTTCAATATTTTTCATGGTTAATCAATTATTTTTTATATTAAAAATCAACGCGTTATCACGAAAATTCTTTTATCTTCCTTTCAATTTTTTGAAACGTTTAAAGTGATAGATGTTTGAAATGTTTTTAAAGTACATAAGAGACGAGTAAATGTAATGAATGTTTGGTAAAAAAGAGAGAGAGAACGAGAAAAAACTTTTGTGGATTGGTCCGAACGAAATGGAACTTTAAGTATTTTGCAAAAACAAAATTGATTTCGTTTATATGTTGAAAAAGACTAAAGACGAATTTTAACGACACCAAACGTAATTTTAGCCATTACCTAACAACTGTGTTTTAAATCTTGATAAAAATTAAATATAATGCATCGATCGCAATTTTTAATCCGATAATTTGAAATCTTTGTTAAGTGTTTTAAAATCACGACATTTAATTTTTAATAATTGAAGTTGATTTATTTATTTCTTGATATTTTTAATAACTCACTTTCTACGGTATCGAAAAAAAAAAATATAAAACGAAAAATTTTACTTTACAACTGCTTTTATCATTATTTACCATCTATCGTTTTAAATTATTAAAACTGACTCTAATTATACAGTACATAAACTATAGTAAATATTAGCAAATATTTATAATTATAATTTTACCGAGACTCGAACTCGAATAAATAAATTTAAATCGATAAAATAAAAGAAAATTGTATCGAGTTTCTAAATAAATTGAAAAACTAGAAAAGCAAAGAATAAATCGCTCGAACGATGTATATAGTTTAGTATTCTATATCCTCTTAAACACTGCACTAAATTTAAAAGCAGGTAGACAACCTTTTTATCTGACGTCTACTTAATGATGATTATATTCTAAAACCAGCATTTTAAATTAGAATCAAAGGCTTAACATTTTCTCAATTGACTATTAAAATTAAGCAAAATTAACTCGTGAACGGAAATCGTAGCATACTAATGGTATTTACCCTATTATTAGGTCATTTTGTTCATTGACTTTATGCTAACGAAAATTTGCAAAATATGTAGCGCATTATAAATTTTAATTTTAACAAATGATATGCATTTACCATACATGTATGTATTTTTTTTTTACGCGTTGTATAATAGAAAGATTTTTATGTAACTTTGTATCCTCGTAAAAATTTCGCGTACACTTTTTAATTAAACTACGTTACCTTTTACAAATCAGACTTGGGTTACATAGAAAACAAACTTTGGTTATATCATGGGTATCTTAAAATTTGTACAGTTTTCATTTCGCACAAAACTCGTTAATCAAATAAAACGATCTGCGATTATCCAATCAATAACTTGGCGCATCCATACCCAATTTTTTCATTTTTTTTTTTTCATTTAATTAATTTCATCGGTGTCTCCATATCCTGGATTCGCCGAACTCAGGTATTTAGAGTTGAGAAAAAGTTACGACAACCGATGTTTCGTAATACGTGGGATCGTGCTCCCGAGTTTTATAACGCGTCCGCCTAACTTTTCGGATAATTAATTATTCAAAAGCTCGTGAACAATAAGAGGATGAAATTAGCCATTTTCAATGAGGTAGCGCAATATATTCTCCAATTATATATCGAGACTCGTATACACGTTTCCCCGTGCGCAATAGTTCGAATGCAATTTAAATAGATTGTTATTCTTTACGGTTGTCTTTGGTGGTCTATTATTTCGCTTAACCGTTCTTTTAAACTATTGCTTTCCATACTCTTTGCCAAAGAAATTTACGATGCTCGACAATAGGTTGACATCGGAGTATTATATTTTTCTTCTCTCCGAGACTCATCCTCGATTTGGAAATTGTCGAAACATGTTAATTTCTCTACGTATTCGCGTAATATTTCCTTGATAATTATTTATAATAGTCGAAAGCCTTGTTAGATAAAATTATGTTCTGCCTTTCTATACAAATACAATGTGTATTAATTCTAAAATTGAATTTAGAAGAGACGAGTTTTCATTTTTCATACTTGCAATTACAAAAAAACTAATTTTTACTGTTAATGTACATCTGTACGATAGATACAAAAAATTATAAATACAATTATCGTAAATTATATATTACCAAATGATACTAGCAAGTTACTTATAAAATATTTCACAAGCAGTGATATTCTTAAAATGTAATAATAAAATACACGTAAATCTTTAATAAATAGATAATATCTTCATCCACTTTAAATCTAAATGTATAAATCTATATATATATATATTTTTTAATTAGTAAAAGTAGACATTGTTTTCTAGCTTGTAAAGAGATTGAATAATATATATAATTTAGTCTATTATGATAGCCAAAAATATACGGTGAAACTAACCTTATGACTTTTCGCTTGTCATTCGGATGAAGCCGTTCGGCCATTTCTGGATCCACTTCCTTCAATTTATTGTGCAGTTCTTCGTTACTAATGTCATCGATGCGTCGTATTTTTGAACAACTGTGTTCTGTGTCAGTATTGCATTCGTTATTTAATTTTATTGGATTATCTATAAGTATTTTCCACATGAGGGCCTCGATATAATAGTTTGTACCACCAACTATTATCGGTGGTTTTTTATTTTGTATAAGATTATCGATCTACGTTCGTTAAAGAAATTAATAAATATTAAAAACTTGTTTTTATTTTTCTTTACTTTTATTTTATTTAAACCGTTGATCCAAAAAAAATTGCAAATCTATGCAATTTCGTAAAATATTCAAAAAAAAAAAAAAAATTTCAGAGCTTCGACTATGCAATTAAGTAAGTACACGTTTACTCATTAGGTACAAGTAACAAAATAATACTCGGTATAAAGAATTATATTGGATATTTCGAACGAGTGGGTACAACTACTGAAAAGGTATACTTTATGATAAATGCAGCCTCGGCTCAAGAAGGTCCGATTTAAAGAATTTATTATTACTCAATGTGTGATTAGACGAGGAATAAAAAAATAGGAATGAAAAATCGAAATAGAAAAAATACAGTTATTCGAACGCGAAATCTTTTATCTACGACTATACCGCGATGTTTTTACAGGGTAGAAAATCACTCTCAACTCGAGAGTTATTTTTTTGAAAGACATATATTTACACGTAGACTAAATTTCTTAAGAAAACAGGCTCGAATTAATTTCCACGGTAATGGGTACTTTTAAAATCTAGCGGCACTACTATAAAATTATACGTTTAGAAGATAGAATTAAAATTAATATTTAATTAAATGGGAATAATGATTTTTTTTATTCGAAAAACACTTTAGCCATTTGCGATAATTTTGTAAAATATGTTGGAAGGCTCGTTTTCTTCGTACATTCCTTTATTTTGCGATATAATTTATAATTCGATCGACGGGGATTCGAATAATTTAGAATAATTTCGAACGAAAGTCGAATGAGTTTGGTTGTTTGTACGACAACGAGGCGCCGTTGAAGTAACATTTTCCCCGGCTCGAAAAGAGTAAGTAACGCGATAAGAGTAGCCAAATTTGAAACGAGTTACGACGTTCGAATGGAGTAATGAATAATATCCGGATGCAGAAACGAGGCAGGAGTAATCTCAGCGGATACGTACCAGAAACTAATGAATTTAATTGGGGGGAAAAAAAAAAGTGGAGCGATGCACGAGCTCAGAAAGGATACGATGGGCAACGCCCTGTTCTTGAATTCGTAAACCTTGAATTCTTCGAGGGGGTCGACGATGTCTAGCATGTGATGCTTGGCCAGCAGTTGTTCATCTTTCGTCACTTTGGCGGTGATGATGTCGAGGCCCTTGTAGACCTGGAAGAAGTCCCGGCAGTCCCGGTCGGTTATCGGGATTCGGCGAGGATCGTAACGCGGTTTGGAAGCTGCGCTCGCGGAGGCTGTGGTATCTCGGGTCACGCGCGCATGCGCACTTAGCGGTTTCGCGTTGTATCGGGAGATCTAGATGCTCGAGGAGATAGTTTGAGTGGCATATTAAGAAACTGACTCTTTAAACGACTTGATAAGAGCCCGAGCGCGTGATCGATCTCTCCGAATAAAATTCCGTTCTTTCGGGGCGAATTTAACAGTAAACGAAGCTCGGATTCACTTAGAGTACGTAATATTCCACTTTACGACTGTGACTTTTATCAATTTACGATGCCGAGGAATATTAAAGATAATCTTACCTATCGTAAATTAAATGCATTCTTTAACTTTCCAATTTAGATTTCCCGGGTGAAAATCAAGGATGGAAATTATGCGTACGCGTACTCGAACGTTCGCTTCGGAAAATATTACCGGCTTCGATAATACACGAAACTCGTACGATCGATGCGATAAATTAAGTTATTCTTAATTGCCTGTTAAATCTACGCATTTTTTGTATTTCTTTTTCGAGTGATGTCTTCATAAAATTTATGGATATTTTTTTTCGACGAAAAAAAGACCGTAATTTTTATTACTTAGGTATTTTGTAAGTAGTTATTTCAAACGTGTAGTCTTTCAAAACTTTTTTCTTTTAATTTTATTCTCGCTACTTTTTTTTATGTACTAATATCAAATTTTTAGCGCCGATTAATCACAGTTTTCAGAATTGTGATTTTATTTACCGCGTTTGAAACTTTCGAATACGCGGTTAATTATTTTAATCGCTATAAAAATTGTACTACCGTTGAAAAATTATAATCCCTGTTCCAACGATCGAAAACTGTTTTATAAAAATTCAACAAAGAAGATATACGGACATTCGAGGAAACAAACTCGATTGAAATCTTTTCACGCGTGTACACGAATACATCCGCGATACATCCGTATTCACGCGTAAGTGCATAACTGTCTATGTGCACAATGAGAGATCAAAGTAGTATTCACATTCGCTCAACGCATCAGCGGACTTCAACTTTGACACCTATTCAACGATAGGATCTCGAAGATTCTCGGACATGGGAGAAAAACGTATTCGAGGAGTATCACAAAAAAAAAAATAGTATTCTTGGCCGTATTTTTACATAGATTTCGATTTCTACGTTTCTTATTACGGAATCAACTTCTTGTAAAGATTTCTACTTTATTCTTTCCTAAAGTTAAAGACGACTGAAACTATGTATGGAATAAAAGTTTTTAAATAGGTTACGTTGTTATTGAAACGAGAAAGATTTTTTGTGCATTAATAACTTACGCATTTAAGTTTTTAACGCACCTATAGCCATAGATTCGGGTAAAGTTTGTTAAAATTACAGTCGAGTTACCAACGTAACGCGTTCGGGTGAAATATATTTCGTTTCGTTAAGTAAATTACACGAATATTAATCACGATTCGAATACGCTCGTTACACCGGCATAAAAGATTCGAACTGAAAATATTGCGCTGCGAGTTTAAATTTATCGATAAAGAAAACTATCGCGATATTATTTATCTATATTTTTTATCCGAATAAATCTAAAAACTACAACCATTGAATCTCCGCAACGAGTTCTAATAGTTCCGAACGTATAATTGAATAATTAAATCCACGATTTACAAGTAGTTATAAATAACGCGAGCTGTAAATTTTATACAATAACTGAAATAACAATGATTTACGAAGAAAACTTTTGCTTTTCAAGATAAAAACTTCGCTCGTATTTAGGAAAGCGTCCGTTCCCTCCGATTTTACACCCCGCATCGACGTACATTTGCATCTTATGGCGCTGCAGACGAGTCGACTTCTCGGACATCTCTTCTCGGACATCCACGTGTATCGCATTTATTTTTACAATGTTCTCTGTTATACTGCCAGTCGATATATTACCGCCTAGGATCTTCTCCTCGAGTACTTTCACTCGGGGAATGATGTTTCCCTGGCATACTAGTGACAACCGACCGAATGGATATTCGACCCCCACTCTAAAAATCTCTCCGCATGAATAACTAGCCTCGACGACAACAGTCGATTGCCGCATATCGAAGACGCAAACTCTCCTTGCGTATAGTCGTATTATGACAAAATTTTATTGCATTATAGATTTAAGAAGGCACGATATCGTTTATGAATAAAAATGTAATTAATTTTGAAAACTCCAAGATTCTTTTTACGGCCTCGCTAGAATTTACAGCTGTAATATAAATTACGAAGTATCTTAATCTCTTTGATATTTATTAAACTGTGAACTAGAATAGTTTGCCCAATTTTATTGTGTTTGAGTTCCATCATATTTATATAACGTAACTATTTATAGCTACAAATGTTTCGCAAAACTAATGTAATGGAATACATACATATATATCCGATGTTAATTTAAAAATGAATTTGAAATTAAAAAATCTTAACTGTACAATCTTTAAGAATTTACTAGGTTATTAGAAAAAATAAATTATTTATTGTAGTTAATTACTGATTTATAGATATTCCGTAACTTATTGGTTTCATTTAAATAAATTACGATTCTCCATATTTATTATCAGTTTTTTGTAATAAATTAAATACGAAAATTTTTTTGATAAATGCATTCTCTTTTTTAGTAATATAAGACATTACGCGATGTATTCGTAATTATTGATTAATATTTGAAATAAATAAAAATTGATCGCACCATTGATGTATAAAATGCAAATTTATAAAAAAAATATTTTTTCCTTCGTTTGTAAAAACGAAATTAAAACGAATTTAAAACTTGAATTTTGCAATTATATAGTAGTAAAAAATCAATCTATGAGATATAATATAACAGTTATCGTAATTTATTGTTTTTATTCGAAGGAACAGTTCGGAAAATGTGACGACAGAAACGAACGTGAATAGCTTCGAGTAACAACTTCGATTAAGGTGAGGAAACGAATGTAACATAGAAATAAACTTTTAGCAAATAGAAAAAAACATTAACAAAGATTATAAAGGTTAGATTTATCATTAACAAACAATATTTTATTATTGTACGACGGCAGTAGTTTAAGTATTTGTTAATATATACTGCTACATGGTAGATAAAAAGAAGTAAATGACTTTTACAACGAACTTAAGAGCAACAATTTTATAAACCATTCTTCTTGTACATAAAACTAATTTTAAAAAACTTTATTACGAAAACAGAATGAAACACATCTAAAGATATAAAAACGGGATAAGAAAGTTTGTACTACGATATTAATGAAAAAGCTATTAAGATTAATAAACTTAAGCTCTCGAGTCTTAAGCTTTGATTATTAAAATTACGTATTACAACTCAAATAATGTATAAAAGACCCGTCAAATATATCGGAACGAAGACGCGCAGAATCAGGTAGGGAAATTATTTTTCGATCGATAAAATTCATCGTACAAATATTTGAGAGTGCAGATTATGATTTTGATAAATTTTAATTTACGGCTAAAATCAAAACTTAAGGATGAACAAATAAGAGTAGTAATCAAGATAGTGAAATGACAAAAATTTATATATAGGCAACCTTACGAAAAGATCGACAAATATTGAATATTTGGATAGAAAATTTAAGCCTTTTGTAGTATTGTAAAATGTAAAAGACAGAGAAAATGACCATAGACAAAACGTAATAAGTCGCCATATTAAAAAGATAACTTAGTAGCGTATACAAATGATCTACTTAGTAAATGGAGAAACTGTTTTAATCAACTATTGTGGATATACGGAGACTAGGCTGTAATTGAATTTGAGGTAATGTACATAAATGAATTTTATTTAGAAAATTTTAATTTCTAAAGAGTTTTTATCGCGTCGAATATATTAAAATGAAATTAATAAAAGCAAAAATTATTGAATTAATAATTGAATCAAGAAAATAAAAGCAACAGCAATAATCTTTTATGTATGTGCATTTATTTATATTATATATAATACAGAAATTATACTCGATAAATTACAGGAGTCCATTATGATTTTAATCTTGAAATATATTGTATAATATATTGTATAATTATAAAGGTAAGAATTATAAAATCATTTTATTATTCTTTTTATATTGCAAAATTTTATCCAATATCTGTTAATAAAATTAAATTTATATAAAAATATTATTAGAAATTATCCATAATAAATTTACTACGATGATTCGGGAATCGATTATTTTTTCCTAGCGAAATATTTACCGGAAAAAAATAAAAATTTCGCCAAATACTTGATAAATTATCTTTCGATGAAGTACGCAATTCCTTTAATAGAACAACAAATATTATGAAATGATTACGTTTAAGGAATGTACATTTTTTATTAACAAATTATTAAAATTCCAACTAATTTTATATAATTTGAAAAGAAATGAAGAATATGTGTACATAAGATTATATAATATCGAGGTAGAGAATAAATATTATAAAATTGATAAAATCGTGTCGATTGAGATTGGTTGAACACAAACTTGGAATAGTAATTAAAGAAAAAAATAAAAAGTACTATTATTAGAGAAATATTTCCGAAGAATCTCCAAGTAAATTACAATTAAAAAATTGGAAATAAATTAAAATTAAGATTTAAAAGGTTAAATTATATCCGAATACTTTAAAGACGATTTAACTATTATTAAAAAACATTCGCAATGTTTATTAAAATTTAATCATAAACCGCTCTAATTAGCCACTTAAAATCTGTATTATTTCGCTACTTACAATATTTTAAATTTACATTAACGTATTATCGCTTAATTAGTTTAAAAATCATATTTACATATTATTACGATCGTTCGCATATTATTCAACGAAAATTCATACGAGGATCGGTCGAGAGCTAATTACGTAGTCATTACACTACTCGTACATTTTTTTTAGTTTCGACATTGACGGACAACGCAAACTAAGTTTAATCGATATCTAAGAATATGAAATTTATGTAAAACGCGTATTTCGATAATACGAGAAATCTATTAATCGATACATACCGAAACGGAATTATTTATAATTTGGTATTATTTTGGACGAGATCCATTATAAATCGATTCGCTTAGCAAGCGAAAATCCCTCGACGTTTTCTCAAAAAGAGAAACGATAGCCAAGTTGGCCATTATTGAATAATGCCCGATGGAAACGACGAAGCAGCGGAAGATCCGCGGGTTTCAAATAACAATATCGCTTATAAAAATATGTCTTTATATCATTAACATTTATCGCACGACGATAAACCACGTAAAACTCTGACGTAAAATGCTATACGAGCTGTTCACTATAATTAGTACTACGAGCACGGCAAGTAAAGATACGCGTATCGAACATTCCTTCCCATATGAACGGCTATACTTTCAAGAAGAAAGAAAGAAAGAAAGAAGGAAAGAAAGAAAGAAATAAAGAAACGGAAAAAAAAAACGCTGAAAGAAGAATAGCGTCCGTGTTCCGACTGCGCACACGCACGAGTGCATGGAAAATCACACTTGCACGCATTACCATGAGATTTAAAAGGAGAGACGTCCGCAAAATAAAAGAAAGAGAGGAAGGAAAAAGGTGAAAAAGTGGAGAAAAAGTGGAGAAAAAGTGGAGAAAAAGCGGAGAAAAAGCCGAGAAAAAGCGGATGAAACGGGGTATAAAACGACGAAAAGCACGCGCCATTTTACATATAGCTATATCGCGAAAAGGAAGAGGAGAGGAGAGACTCAGAAAGAGAAAGAAAAGTCCGCGGCGTGATGGATGCTATCTACGGGCGCCGCTCACGTCCTTCCACTCTCGGGTACTCTCGGGTAGCGGCAGCGGCAGCGGCAACGGCAACATTCCTCAGGTCCCGGTCGGTCGGACTCTCCTCGCGCGGCAGGTGACTTAACTTCTCCGTGAGCTCTTCCCGCTCGACGACCCCATGCGAGGCGGTAGCTTGGCTTTTTAGAGAAAATCGGCTTGGCTCGCGGCGCGGGAAGAGCCCAACTCGGATTTGCGTTTCGGAGGGGATGTTTCGCGAGATTCGTTGATAAGGGATTATTTTAATCGGGGCTGCCGAGTCAAACCGGGATTTACGCGGATGATTCTGACGAATTTACGAGTGTATCTCAAAGGCGCCTTTCAAATTTATTATTGGGAGAGAAGTAGTTTATTTGCCGATGCGAATTAATCGCTTTTGTCGCAACCACTCGCCGAGATATCGACGACAAGTCCCTTCCAGAGTTCTTACCTTATTACGCTACAGAGAACTGATTCGGATTTTCGGATTTATCATAAATCAAAGCGCCTTTTTTTACACATTTTTTTCAAACCACTCTCTCTCCCTCTCTCTCTCTCTTTCTTCCTTCTTTATTTTTCGACCCGAATCGCTCCTCGATGCGGCGTCGAGGGACAAAACCAATCCGTGATATTATTTAAGTAACGCGATCTTCGAGGAATCGACGAGTTTCCAACTTTTCCCCGCGACGAGCGCAACCATAGAAATTTAAACGGTGCGTCGATATTTCCGCCGAGAGTTGCTCGCGAATGTTTGCTTTGAAAATTAAGTTAAGAATCGAACGTTGCGTAATTAAGTGCGTTCGCTCTTGTTATTACGTCGATTACGAAAAGTACAAATCGACGTTCGTAAATTTTGCATCGTTTTCGTTTTTAAAGAAAGGCTCGACGCGGAAAAGGTGAATCTGGGAACGGTGAATCGTAAAATACGACTTTGAAAACGACGGTAGTAAGTAAATTGGGAAAGGATCCTCGAGCTAAAAGTCGCGTTGACTTTTCTTCAAAGTCCCGACGCCGGTGTTAATTATTCGAGCGCGAGCCAAGGCTGTCCAAATCGTTCCCAGATTTCCTCCCCTTCACCCAGACGACGCAGCATCCAACGCAGCACTCGCTCATCGTAACTCGATCGGAATACTTTCGTTTCTTTCAGGGGCACGCGAAAGACATAAAATATGACGACGTCGCGAGTCCGGAGCCCTGAGCACAGCTACGCTCGCATGTATATATCTCCTCTCGTGAAAACAGGTTTTAAAGCCGAGCGAGAGAGAGAGAGAGAGCGAGAGAGAGAAGGAAATCGTGGATGCGACTAGCCGAGAGACTTGAATGGCCAGACTCTAGTCGTTGCATCGCGCGTTCCGCTCCATTCACCGTATACTTTGCGCGGCCACCCGAGGCTTTTCTTCTACGTACCGACTTCGCGATTCGCCACGAAGTTTCTGTCTTTCTTTCTTTGTAACCGGCTCGGCGATCAACCGGAAGTACAGCAAAAATCAGGGTGCAGACAATACAGCTGATTCTTCGGAGGTCTCTCCTACGGTCTCTCCTACGGTCTCTCCTACGGTCTCTCCGCGAGCGAGTTCTTGCGCGGATTCTGCACTCGCCGTCGCTCGCTCGAAATATGTTCCGCGATCGGGTGTTTTCGATAAATTCCACCTGTTGGTATCGCCTATTAGCTGAAACGGTGTTCGGCTTATCGCTGGCTGCGTCGTTAGGTAGCGAACGTTGTACCCGAACGTTACGTTTTAAATAAATTCCCGAGAAACTTTTACAAATTCTGGTAGATAGTTTTTAACCGTGCGTTCGCGTATCTACGCGCTCGAAAGAAAAAATTAACGTGTTACGTGTCAAAGCGCGATAACGCCTTCGATATATTGCTCTATCGACTCATACCTGGACGCGTAGCGCGTGTACCTACGAAACAATTAATGCACATTTGTACGTTCATTTTTTTAATATCTAACGTACATCGTGTATTACTTTGAACATTTTCGATAATGCCTTACAAGCTGATTATATTTCTCGATAAACTATGAAAACCGAACCAACTATGTATCGGCTGTTGTTCTTTTATCGTGAGAACGTGCAAAATGATTGTTTAAAATTATTATCGAACCGGAATACGGTAAACGTGTTTTATATTTACAAGATAAAGAAACGGATTCTATTGTACTTTAACTTTTTTTGCCATGTTCGGCTAATTTAAAAACACGGAGTAAAATTTTAAAATCGAATTGCAAACGCGGTATCGCGACTAAAAATTCAAGGGCTGAAAGATACGATCGACGAGTTATTTAGACGTTCGAGGCGCCTTTCAAAATATGGGAAATTCAATTTTTCGTATCGAAGATAAGTCGAGAGTTTTTAAATCGATAAACTTTGCGAGAGCGTCAAATTATGCATCGATAGCCTAAAATCCTATTGAAAATTATTAATTTTAAATACGCAGCCCGTAAATATCAAACAGTTGCATCTTTTAAATCTCTTGAAAAGTATTTAAAAACTCTTCTTTATAAAACTGCGTTGAATTTTACAAAGTTGAGTTTTTTAGGAAAAGTCGATCGAGCCGTGCTAATTATTTCAACGGGCAAGTATAAATTTGAAAGCCAAATGGTTGATGAAAAGAAGACGTTGAAAATCGTTGCAGCTGGGAAATTGTTTCCGATTCAACGCGGCAGAGAAATTCCGAATTTGAATTATCGTTTACAGCTACGAAACATCGATGATGTTTATCGCGTGCAAAAAATAAAAGTACCAATCGTAAATTTTGCATTTAATATCCGGGTAATATCTCGGTAAAATCGCGGTAAAATCGCGGTAAAATCGCGGTAAAATCCCGGAGAAATCCCCAGAGTGGTAAAGCTAATCGCGCTCTTTAACGCTCGCGATAAGCAAATTGTTCTAAATTCGTCTTCGTATTTCCCCGAGGCGATGTCTTTAAATCTCGGTAATCGCGTTATTTTTACGGGGGCGTATACACCGCGGAACGTCGGAGCGGAAGAGGAGAGCCGTGAACATCCTAACGTTGGATCGTGTTTCCGTTGCGCGGATATTTAATCGTCCCGTTGACGCGCCGTCAGCACCGACGATATCGAGAAACGCGTCATCGCTCGTCGAGCGAATTCGAGCGAAGAAGACTCCGTCCGACGAATTCGAACGGGCCTGGCTCGAGGTTCGGAAGCGCGCCAGTAACTCCAGCAGTCATCCGAGATATATACAGGCTGATTGGAACCTCTTGAAATAGAAAAGCCGAAGTGATTTTATAGTGAATATGTATATAGAATATTCGGTCTGGCCTCGAAGTAGGGAGAGACAGACAAAGAGAGAAAGGGGGAGAGAGTGAGAGAGAGAGAGAGAACGAAACGATGATGGAATTAAAAGCGGCTCAAACGGAACTTCAGAGGAAAAGAGGCGGATGCGAACGAACGTAATAAGAAAAGTGTAGAGGAAACTCAGCCAGATTTATACCAAAGTGTATACTTTGATCGATAAAAAGATTTTGTGGAAGCTCGTAGTAAAATTCTTGTAATGTTGAACGTGCTTGGGTTATTTGGAAATCGACGCGTGAATTTAAACTCGTGGACGTGAAATATCGAGCCTCGATGTTTAGAACTTTTCTACCGATGATTAATTATTATCTTTTCTTATTTGGCAACCATTCGGTACTAACTTTACTTCCCCCGAGGTATAAGTTGAAGTTTAAAAAAAATCTTGGACAAGTTCCTAACTTTCGTACGCCGACGAATAATTGCATAAAAAATACTACGTATAATTTTCTAATATATAAGCTATATTTATCTAGATTATCTAAATTTGTATTAGCAACTCTAAAGTTCATCACCTCGTCATCGCAAGAAAGCTGTCTTCTCTATTCTGTGCCAAATCCATTTAGGATAACTTGCCTATATTTATCTAAATACTTGGAAATATTTTTATATGTCTACACGTGTGTTTATATATATATACATATAATATATAATATATATGTGTATACACACACTTATATTTCTTAAATTACTTATCTTCTCGAATACATGGGAATTTAAAATTTTCCTTTCAACTTATCCCGGAATTATTTTCCATTATACGTGATTGAGTTAATTCATAGATTAAAAAAGAGAAACACTCGTATAATGAATTTAACGGATCCATGTGGACAGAAATACTTCACCTAGTTCAAACGATAGCTTCTTCGCTCCTTACAATGTTCATATTTTAGACCGTTCTCTAAAGCAGAGCTGATTAAGTGCAATAATAAATTCATAAAGACAGGCTTCTTCTCGTATTTATGTACGTCAAATATGAGTAACGCTTTAAGAAGCTAAAACGTTTTCTAGTCAATCGTTGTAAATATCAAAATGCGCAGTGTAACGTACACTTTTTAACGTAAAATTATTACTACTGTTATTTTTAATAAGTACCGATCGTACGACGTTGTTTATGAAAAAAACAACGCGTTTAGATTAAATATTTATTTGTTAACGTAGACGTTTCGATCGGATGTGTCCGACCAAATTCAAAAATTTGTCTCGATAAGAGCAACGTTGGTACAAAATTTACTTGTTATAACTTCGCGGGTACCAAAGTTTAATGAAAAACGCTCTTTAGGACCGAGAAATAAATTTTAAAAATTGCAAATACCGCGTAGATGGTTTTTGAAGTAATTGAAATTTCACCGAACTCTGAATATTCGACCGGCGCTTATCTATATTACTTTTACGATATGTATTCATTGATTTTTTGTAACTCGTTGCATTTGGCTTCGACGTTGAAACATCGAGAGGTATTTCATATTTAATTCAAACAACATCCAGAGCCACGTAGAAAAAAATAAAAAGAAATAAAATCATCCGAAAGTTGGACGTTATTTAACGTTCCAAATATCGGATATAATATTTAGAACGTTGTAAAATGTATCGAACGTTGCGTAACTTTGAACGCACTGGCCTTCAAAGGGAAAAACGAAAGTCGAAAAGAAAATGCTTAAGAATAATGGGTTTAAATGTAAAGTTAAACGAGGGGACAAGAAATGAAGATAGAATCGAATAAAATATCGAGAGAGATAGAACGACATTCTTTACGAACGATTAAGATACGCGTATGCGGGGATCTTTGATTCCTTTGGTATCGTGTAATTTATCGGTAACGTTCCCGACTCGAAAACGCGCTTTTCCCTATAATATTACTCATTTGAAACATCGAGAATTTACAACTATTTTTTTTAATCTAATTTAATACACATTATATTATAAATTACTTTACCGGATTAAAAATGTATTATTAATGTTCGCGCAAGCTCAATATTTTTTCCAAGTGTTTTATTTAATTATCCAGTTCGTGATCGCTCCAATTTTAAATTGTTTTTAATTTAAAAATAAAAGGAGCGCATTTTGTTGCTTTGTTAATAAATTACTGGTCAGGTTCATAATGGAAAACCATGACTGAAGAGTAAAATAATTACGGTACATAGAAATGATAATAAATTATTTAAGGTCTTAACTCTAGCGATTCTCTCTTTTTACACGGTGAAGATAAATAATATTAATATCTACGAACAATGTATATATGTACTTACGAATGCGCGCGCGTGTGTGTGTGTGCACGCGAGCGTGTGTGTGGAGGGATATCTATAAAGCAATTTAACGAGTTTATATAAACATTCGAACGAAACGTATATTTTTTAAGGTAATAATCAGATTTTTGGGATCAAAATTTTTACCGCTATTCGATATCTATTTTTACTTTGTTCGAGTTATTAAAGCTATTCGAGGGTAAACATCCGAAGCTCTGCAGTGAAATTCAAAACATTTCGAAAAGACCAAGTGTAGAGGCAAATAGTAATACCATTGGTAAACTTACGCTTATTTCGCGCTTGACTTAACGTCTCTCGCTTTTCGTGCAGATTATATATTTGGCAAATGTTTGTAGGGAATTATACGAGTCGGTATTTATCTCTTAGAAACGTACTTTTTATCTACTTACAGATTTATCCGAGTGTACTTTTCCGTATACGCGCTACTATGTCTGAGTATTTCTGGCTTCAACGTTTAATAATGCTCCGATTTTTAACGAATGCGCAGCTGAAAGTACGAAGAGAATTGCAACGTGTGACCGACGAATGTTTTACAGCGATCAATTTACGGATAAAGACATTAACGATGTGAAACATAATACAAGAAGCTGAAATATCGAAAGCACCGAGAATATTATTTGAAAACCTTTTTAAAGCGCTTCTTGATTAAAAAATTTCTCTCTATTTATTACGCGCTTGCGAAAATTTTTAAACGATTATTTACACGGATAAAGTATTAAATCTTAGACGGGACATCGAGACTCGGATTCCAAACTTGTAACTCCGAGTACGAGTGATCAAGGAGACATCGAATCGAGGCTATCGATCGATACCGAAACCAAAATTGATCGAAGAAAACGAAGTACTTTTGAGATCGAAAGGATATTTGTCAAGGTGTAATAATCCGGATACCATCGGACGGTCGGCAATATTTAGCAGCGATTATAAAGTCGATCGACCATAATTGTTTCAAAATAAAAATTAGGGTCGACACCCCGACCGAAAGTATCTTCGGTCCTAATCCCCGAGTATAAATACGGTGTCGAATACGCGAACGATGACTCCGAAACGCAGCGATTAGTTTTTAGGATAAATTTGAGTAGAGTTAAAATTGCCGATCGAAAGTAACGAGTACGCGTAAAGTACATTGAAAAACGGACGAGCCCAGAGCCCCGAACCAAAGAAAGAAGTTTAGAATGGTTTATCAAGGTTGTCGTTAAAAACTAACGACTCGCTGTGACTCGGCAATAATACGAAATATAGTTACAATGGCAACCCCGCGTTATTATCGTGGCAGAGATAAAAATCCAAGGGACGAAAATTGTCCCGAGGGGTTCGACGAGTAGTCCAAAGACTCGGTTCTTCTGAGAAATTACCGGCAACCTCGTGCTCTGAATCAAGTTTCAATTAATATCGAAAAGCATCGTATTCCTATTTACGACGAGCTTACAAATGAAGAGCTTGGAAGGAAACGTCTAAGTGGATACACGAAGGATTCCAACGCAACTTTTAATTCAAACGCTTAAATTCGAGCTAAAAAATTGTTGAAATCGCCGCCTACATTGCTGCAGGCATGTTTAAGAAGGCTATGCTGCAATTTTATTAATGATGTAGTTGTTGGGCATTAATATTGGCCAGCGGAGCAAAATATTCGCTGACAGTAACGACGCGCAGCGACTTACGAGGAAGGAGCGGTACCGAAGAAGCGGTAAGAAGGAGACTCGGATTGATCGTAGACTCGAGGATATTCAACAAAATTAATTATACGAGGAAGCTGAAGGCTCGTTGTATGGACCTCGTATAACTGATTAGCATTGGATCGCTGTAAGTTTGCTGTAAGTTTCACCGACTATAACTTTTTTTCATCCATCGTCCGTCAAACTATAAGGCAATTAAATGCGATTTTCGTTATTTTTCTTACCGGCGAAAATTATGAATTTTATTTGTCTCGCGAGTTTTTCGAGTTCGGTAGCGACTCTTTCGATAATCACTTTGAACTTCAATTCGAATCTATCCAGACTTTCGCGCTTCTCCCTTTTCAAACGCAACGTTTCCGCTTTCGTTCCTAATCGCTGTACAAAAAATATGTACAATTTTTAACTTATAAAATTTGTAACAAATTCGTTTCAGGTGTGTCATTGCATAAAAGTATAAACGTGTATATATATATTTGTGTGCGGGCGTGTAGATAAAAGAACAACGATTTCTACTTTTACTTAAATTGCGATTCGTTTGAAATTTTTATAAATAACTGAAACTATATTATACGTAAACTCTCCTTAAAATTTATTTAACGGATAAAAACAACTTGATCTTTAATTAGCGTGTGTCCGTGTAGTCATGAATAACATTTTTAAATTGTGTTTTTGTATAATACATACAAAATTTTAATGGAAACAAGATTTTATATCCGGTTACTCGAGAATTACATAAATTCTACTTCTATTTCCAACGCGGTTGATTATAATTTTTCATGTAAACAATTTATCATTTTAAAGTTATTCGTTACAGTTTTTCACTAGAACCGGGAGAATTTTCTAATTAAAAATAGCTTTATATATGCATGAAACGCGACGCTTGAATCGTTCAAAAATAAAATATTGGCATATAAATTAAAAATACTTTTTTTAATAACATCCGTTTCGCAAAAAGTCCTTATTTTGAATTTATTCCGCGTTTTATAAAATAACTTTTTACAACCGAACCGAATCGACGTTTAAACGCGACTTTCGTTCGCGTCTAAATCGTCGGTGTCGATCGTTCGCGAACCACTGACCTACAATGCTATTAAAATACTTAGCATCCGATCATACTTTGAACAAGCGACCATCGAAGTCTCGTTCGAATCCGTAAAAAGAAAAAATGTGTGTCCATTCCCGCATCCATCGATAATAAATGTATTTCAAAGTAATTTTTTAACTCGTAGCTTCTTCTCCGGTTTAATTTATACGAGGACTTTTACGAGGACGCTGAGTAAATTTGAGTTTTATACAATTGCCTCGATTTTGATTTCCTAAGAAAACCGTCTCAAGCGGTAAAAATAAAAACCAGGGCCAACGAGTCCAGCAGATGTATTTTAATAAAAACGGAAAATACACGATCGAACAAACAGGAAAAAATTCTCATAGAGCAGAAATTTCTAAGAACGCATATTTAACGGATACAGTCAACAGTCCCTCGTTCCACGGCTTTACGCAAACGAAAAAAAAAAAAAGGGGGGGAAAAAACGTCGAAAAGTTGGAGGAATCAATGACGGTGGGCTAAAAGGTTGGAGAGCCGCGTTCGATACGAGGGTCGAGCATTAACATACCAAAGCGAGTTCGGCGAGCCCGAGAGACGTGCAAAAGGTCGCCTTCTCTTTTTCTCGCGCCGCGCAATATGAATGAAAGTGGAAGTACAGAAAGAGAGAGAAGAAGCTAACGTGCCAATGAAAACCTCGTATTCTCGTCCTTGGCATTGGAGCGCGCACCGAGCTACGCTGACGGAAAGCGAGTGTCAGTTATATACTTATACGTGCGATATATAAGTGATACCGTCTCTCTCTCTCTTTACACTCGCGTTCTTAGCTACGACTTTTAAAACGTAGTAAGAGCGCACGAGTCAAGATCATCGAACTTGAAGATATCGCTGGTGACTTGTACTTTTTTTCGTTCAACCTAAGACGAGGGAGAGGAAGAAGCGCTCGTGCCTCGCTTTACTATATATATCTACCTCGTACCAGCGAGACTCGTATTCGAAGGGAACGTAAAAAGGGGAGGACGCGAGCATTAGCCGGAAAAATCGCGATGGAATGCGCAGTTTCCTCTTGGTCGCGATCCTCTTTTTCGAGACGGCTTAGGTTTCGAGGCTACGCTTCCAAGGACAAGAACAGTTTTGATAAGGGCTTGGTTTATAATACTTGGTATAACCGAGTTTGGTATTGTATCTATAACCAAGGTGGCTTTTTCGTTTCGTGTCGGTCGCTGGGATGTGACGCAATTGTGTTTACCCTCTTCGGTCGACTGCTAATTGAAAGTTATGTAATGTTCATACGATAATCCCTCGTTAAAAACTTCTCAGCGGCATTAGAAATACGCTCGAGTTATTCGAGAGCTTTCGAATAAATCTGATTTATAATTACGCGAGAAGCTCGCGATCGAACAAACGAAAATAAATGTACATTTTTTAATATTTAATAATAACGTATTTCGTACCGACAACCCTTTTTTATTATAATTACTCTCTGTCCTTTCGTCCTTAGCTGTCGTTGCATCCTTGGAATTAGCTTTGTTGGACTGTTACGAATAATTCTTTGTTACGCGGTACCGAATCGAGCGAATAAGAAATAAGAAATTCTATTTTTATTTGTTTTCTCCGAGTTCGCGTCGAGGCACCGAATCAACCAGACTTACGAACGAGAATGAAATAATTTCTAATGATTTTTGTCGGAGTACGATTGTATTTGTACGACGACGTTTCAACGTAAACTTCTTACTCGATTCGCGTATCGATAAACGAAGGTACACTGGTTTTTCAGTTTTTTTTTACACGGGTCTTTAAGCGAAATTCGATGTTGGTTACAATTGTTTCGTTTCTGAATTGTACTTGCATAATCAAGAATCATCGGATAACAATGTCACGTATTTAGATTGGCAATGCTGACCCGTCGAATATTCATGAACGACATTCCATCCATGTGTTTTTATTCATTCGTTTAATAAGTCACGAGTAAATGGAGTAATGGAAAAAGTTATTTTCGCGCGAGATTTGTCAATTTGGTCGATCCTGATAATATATTCGTAACGTAAGAACTTTTATCGCGTACTTGTACTTTGGAAGTGCACTTAAAACAAATTAATATGCTACGGTAATTCAAACATTTTGTAACGAAAAATATTAAGTCCGAAATATTTCGAGATTTTGATAACGTTTATTTTACCGTAACTGAATTTACATTCGTAATAAATTGTAACGCGAAAACTTTATTTATCGAATTTTACCATAGTTTGTAGGGTAAACTTTAAACTAAATATTGGATACCATAGTTTTATTCTTCAAATAACTGGTTTTTCAAAAAAATAAAAATCTTTCGCTACAATTTATAATAATAAAACATAAACCAAAAGTATACAAACTGAAAAATCATAAAATATTGAATAAATTTTATTTAGCGGTTCGAAAATAACGAACCGAGTAAAGTTATTATTCGAAATATTAATTATTCCTCGAAACGATTTACAAGAGGGATAAATAATTCAAAATAATTCAAATTTTCGTTGTTATCAATGATTATCGTTATTTCGTTTATTAAACGAGATAATCAAGATTTTTGGAATTTTCTTTACGCGAATAAATCTAATTTCAACGTACGCGTACGTAATTTTTAAATTAGTTGTTAAATATCTGTCGAAACGCTCTCAACTACAAATAATTGTACAACAAAATGAAACGGACTTTTTAAACTGGATAAGAGAAAAACAATAGTTACGTCTCGAATTATCAGCTTGGAATTATTACGTTAATACATGTACACAAATTTGTACTTTCGTAACAAGGTTAACCATGATTACGATATCAATTCAATAGTTATTTTGCATGGAAAAGAACCTGTAATATCTATTTTTATAAGACTGGTACTCCTGTTTCGCCGGCTTTAAAGTTTTCCAATCATGTCCATCATATCTTTACGAACGCGCGTTCGTAAGTTTGTCGCGCGTATTTTCGAGTATCGGCAAATTAATCCGTCACTTTTATTTCCACGTATTCGTAACAAGCATTTTTACAATCGCAGGTTATTATACTATATTATATTATTACGAGCGATTTTTATATAATAACTGCCCGCGTAAAAGGACAGGTTGCCAAGCGAGAAATATTTCACTTACAATGTAACCGTTGCATTATCGTAGATCGAAGAAAAATCGGCGGTTGCACAGTAATACGTTTCCCGCGTTCCATTCGCTATTTCTTTACAAAGAAAACTCATTTACTCGACGATTAAACTCCCGATAAATATCGTACGACCGCGTTTGGGAAATCTTATTTATAGAATATACACCTACGTTCTTGCAATCGCTTTCCTCTCTCGGGTAAAAAAAAAAAAATAACGAGGCCGTAACGAAAAGAAAAGCAGCCTCTCAACGCGGAACGTCGATACAGCGTAAATTTTCGAAGCACACGTGCTAGAGACGCGATGCGATGAAGACGAAGGTAAAGTCCAAGCATACGTTAGACTTGCGCTGGTCGTTAGCCCCGCAGATTCCTTCTAATTGCTCGGAACGTTAAGTGAACTGTCAGACGTGCGCCTACGAACACGCGTTAAACTCCCTAAGAATGACTCGCGAGCGTTAATACACGAGGCAGACCGCGTAAAAAATGTTGGTCGAGAGGAAAAATGCTCGCTCTAAAATGGCACTGAACGATTTCA
The DNA here is from genome assembly GCA_018907195.1 of Dolichoris vasculosae. Lineage (NCBI taxonomy): Eukaryota > Metazoa > Arthropoda > Insecta > Hymenoptera > Agaonidae > Dolichoris > Dolichoris vasculosae. The sequence continues at coordinate 1,350,678 of JACCHY010000021.1, forward strand.
CGATTTGAAACTTGGGAATCCCCGAGTGGAAAATCGTTGTTGTCTCTTCGTTTAAAATTCATTTAACGCTCGCTTGCGCAATTTTTTCGCGGAGGCTTCGATGATCGTTTATTTATTTTCCAGGACATTTATCACCGATGAATTAAAACATTATTCGATTACGCGAAACATTCCTCGGCGCTGAATCGTAAACTGTTGGACAAATTATATTTGTAACGTTTAAAAATGTGAACGATTTAAATAAACTACGTTGTTGTCGAATGTTCGACGAGTGCAATGTTTCCTAGCCCAAGATTAATATTGAGCACCGCAGCCGTAAATAATTATTTATCGAAGCTCGATCGAATTACTTGTAGAAAAATTCGATCGTAAATTTTATCTTTTATGACACGCCAATGCTCTTAAGAATTCACACTTACAAATTATTGTAATTAAATGACGTGCCTGTCACATTAACTATTAAGACTAAGCTCTCTCCAAAAAAAATATGATTCTTATTAACACTTTAAAAGTATTATAGTGATTTATATAACGTAAAAATGTAAACACTTCAAGCTTGAAGTCTATCTGAAGCCTGTATCAAATTTGCCGGTCAAATAGATATTAAAAAGAGATAGTTACTAATACAACGATGCGGTTAGTTATATCTCTATCGAAACTTCATATTACCCTAATTGAAGTCCATTTTTAAAATAAATTTATTATACGATAAGGCAGGAATTTAATAATTTAATTGTTATGTAAAAGGAAACTTTAAAAACATTTTTATCGGAATCTATAGCTAAATTAGTTGGTATAATATATATCTCTTGTTATTTTCTACAAAAGTAATAAACGTATAGCAAAATAAAAAAATTCCACCCGAGTAAAAAATACATGCGTTAATTACTTATCGAATTTCAAAATTATATATATAAAATTTATTTTTACGATAAGTCTTTTAATTGAAAGGAAACTATCGAACGATAAGTAAATTTTTCTATTTTATTATAATGGAATTTTTTTACAAATGTGTATTTGAATAATCGGTAAAATTTTAATGTATGCAGAAAAAAAAATTTCAAAATCGTCTTCATCGATGAATTTGTAATGAACTTGGTTAAAGTCGCTTCAATATTTTTGAAGTAAAGGTCGGTACATAAAAATGAATTAAAATAAATTTACCCTTTACTTTACGTAATTTTTTGATGAACGATGAAGCTTTAAATTTAGCGGAAGAATTTCAGAATTTATCTGTAAAAACAAATCTAAAAACTTCTCTTTGCTATACCTTTTAACTAAAGTTAAATCGATTTAATGTAAAAACAAATAAATTACAATTATAGAGGTAAAAACTTCGAGTGCGTTTTTTTATAAATTGTTGGCATTAAAAGGAAGTAATCTCAAGATAGAAAGATGAATGTTTTATCCGGTTAAGCTTCTCTATAATGAACTTTTATCGCAAACCGATCGAATAAAGAATTTTGATTCAATTGCATTAAAAATTTATGAATCAACAAATAATCACGATCTTGACTTACGTATAATATTTCTAAATAAAACGATAAGATTTAGAATTATATTTTAAATTATAGCGTTAAATACATTATTAAAATCTGATTAATCGAGTACTTATTCGATTATTATAAATTTTATAATTATAAAAGCAGTATTAAATTATTAATATACGATTTTGACAATTTTCTCTTATAAAAGAAGCTGAAAAAGTTTCTTCTTATAACGTTACTTCAAAGATAATAAAGCAATCGGCTTACGATATTTATGCATACACAGTGTAATACCTAATATCTACGAAATGGCCGTTAATTCATAATTTCATAAACGATATTTATACGAAAAAGAAAATCAAGAATTATGTTGGTATAAACTTGAATAATATTATCTATACACTTGAATAAACTACGGTAATAAAAACAGGAATGAAAATCGACACAAAAGATACTTTTATAATAATAAAACGAACGAGTAATTTTTTTACTAAACTATAAATTTGTTTGAAAATCGATGGGAATTTTATAGAGACGCTTTTCCGAATCATTATATAAAGTCACGAATTCCGTTATATAAATAAAAATCGATAGTATCAATTTTCTCGACGAATCACCGCATATCATATTACAACGATTTTCTTTAAATACAAACGCGGACAAGGAAAATTTTCTAAAACGACTTTGACGAATAAAGACTCGGAAAGAGTTCGCAAAGAATAGTTCCAAGATATTTCAAAGAAGTATTCCCAACCATTAAAATGCATCCATAAAAGCGTCCAAAACCCTCCGAAATAATATTAAATTTTAAGCCCAACTTTGCGAATATTTATTCCATCCGTAGATCCTGAATTTTCGTAAGGAACGAGCCAAAAGAGAACGAAGTAACGAGGAAACACGCAGTCGATCGAGCATAGAAAATAATTTTAAAACGGCTTAACGAGGTTATACTTTCACAGCGAAGCTCGTAAAGAAGTCCTTTTAACAGGTGCAGTTCCTCTTAGCTTGAAATCTCTCGCGAATGGAAAGAGAGAGAGAGAGAGGGGGAGTCCAAGCTTTAATCGGTCGTTGGCTGCGCTCGCAACGCGATTATAAAGAATTGCGCTGTGACCGTGACCTTGGGGCTTCTCTCTCTCCTCTCTCTCTCGGATTCGCGTTCATAAACGTATAATTTGACACGCTATGGTAATTTAAAGAGAGAATGATTAGGACTTTGACGAATTGCCATGGAGTTATGTACTTTTTACCGAACCTTACTCGTACTTATATATTAACATTATTTACATTTCAAATTGACTAACTTAATTCAATTTTTTTAATAGGTGCGAGGGCCGTTGAAAAAAAATACTATGTTTTAACCGTTTTCGATGCTTAATTACAAAGATTCCACCGAGTACGAAGTAAAACTTGGCGAAAAAAAAATATATCGCTTCCGACTATATTTAATACCGCGTTTAAAATTATAATAATAACTCCTAACCAGTCCAAGATAAGACGTTATAAAGAATAGGCTGTATTTAATAACGAAGACGTGTATTTTGATGAGTTGTATAATTAAAAACTTCAATTTACAAAGAATAAAAATACTCGTCTTTTAAAGAAATTTAAATCATAGATGTCGAAAGTAAAATACTTGACTAGTCATCTCGATTTCATTGTGACCCATATATTCGCGTAAGTGTTTTAAAGTCGTTTTTAAATATGTGTATTGAGTAAGTTTGATAACAACTTTATATAAATATTTTTAGTATCACCTGTATTTAAAATCTTTTTTATTCCTTCAAAATAAACTCGTGTGCCAATTATCGTGTGCGTTGTAGCGTTGATAAAGTTTTATTATTTTACACAACTCGTTTCCTCCGTTGTTTTTCAAAATGTAAAAAAAACTCTATAGTGCTTCGATTTTCGAATTTTATAATAACTGCATTCCTCAAATTAATAATAAGTCAACCGTTACCGAATATCGCAAGTTGGAGGTGACGGGAGGTCGGTTTACATATATATATATATAGTATTATAGATAGTAGCTCCAAGGTTTTCGCGTGCGATGTAAATTCCATCCGATGCATGGATTCCCTCTCGCTCCGCTTTCCGGAGAGAAGTAAGAAATCTAGTTAAACATCCGTAAATTCTTTAATTCGTATTTTAAAAATGTATTCGACTTATCTAACAAGGAAATTATACGAGTGTCGGGCCGGAGGTATTCGATCAGATAGCGTGGAACATAGCTTAAAAAAAAAAACATAATGTCAACGTTGTACGTTATATAAATAAAAATTGATACCTTTTGAAATGGTAAAAAGCGCTGTAGCTCTATAAACTCTAAGATTGTAACTTTGCGTGTAATTACAGCTGTGTAAACAGCAATTGTAACGTTCTAAATCACCAATTGTCGTAAAGGTAAACTGTGACTATCAGATATACGATTATCGTAAGACATGCAACTACAAATTTTTATCTCGCTCTACGGCCGTGCGAGTAATTATCTCAAACGTTATTTAAATCAGAAAAATTGTGTAGAAGACGCGAGTTTTAATTTCACCTGCGTTAATTATCACACACGATCAACTCGGAATTAGGGTACGACCGAGTATCTCGAACCCGCGGTCGAAGCATAAGAAAGAGCGACGTTTTTATTTTCGTGAGATAAAGAACTTTGGAGTTTTTGACGCTAGTTTACTAGTTTAATAATAACGGGATGTGTGTCGTTTCGTACAGCATTTTATTACGTTAGAAATGTTTAAATAACTGTTTACGAATCGCCGTCTACGTTCAAAGTAAAATTTCAAATTATCGCGCCGATAAATCAGATTGTATAAGAACAAATTATAAACGCTACGTTTAATCTTTTAATACCAACAACATCTCTCGCGTAGCTCGTGGACCCGATCTTTAAAATTGTTGAACGATCTATTAAAATTAACGCGCGATCGGACGAACGGAATTTAGAATTCGATCGCTCAACCAAACATTTCTCATTTGCCAAGAAAATTCGCTTAAAAATAACCCAAGGTCTAGGTTCAAACGAAACTCGGTCTAATAAAAAACCTCCGCGTTGCAAAGGTCGCGAACTCTTCCCTGACATTCCTCGAAAGCGCTACCAACTTTTTCTCACGGTAAAAACGCGACGCCCGAGGTGTCGAGGCAAAATCGATTCGACCCACACCTACGAGAGAAGAGGACCAAAGGCGACCCATCGATTCGATTAAACAAATAAATTCGAGATGTCCGCTGCAGTCGAGAGGAGAGGAGATAAAAGGAAGGAGGGACGGAAGGAAGGAAGGAAGGAAGGAAGGAAGGAAGGAAGGAGAAAGGGTCGAAAAAAAATCCACGCGTCGCGCGAGAAAAAAGATGTTACCCGCGCTTAGATCAAAAGTCGATCGATCGCGACCTTGACACTGAACCACACACGCACACCGATATTCACACGCGCGTGTCTGCATAATATTCGAGCGAGTCTTTCGAAATCAGAATCTTCAGCGCGCGCTTAACCCGCGCTTCCACTTCTACTTCGCAACTATTGGGAGGACGGGAGGAGAGGAAGGGAGACTCACCAGATCTTGCTCTCTTACACAAACGAGCTTACGTATGTGCAAGTGCGTGCATATTGGATCTGGTTAGAACCGCTCGGACGTTGCCGAAAGAGGCGAGTTCGGCGACCGGTTTAGGTTCACTTAACGCTGTGGGAGTGACTCGGCCTGCTGCTCGAGAAATTCCTCTCCTCGCGCGGCATAATGGACTCGAACCCCGCCTGTGATAAAACACGACCAAGGCAAATTAACGAAATAATAGTTGGCTCGGTTTAAACCGGGATCGAAAATTAGCGAAAATTGAGAGAATCCTATTTCACGGGGAATTTTCAGGGGGAATTTTCACGGTGACGAAGAAAAATCGCGAGAAAAGTCGCCTACTTTTTTTCGAGCGATGGGATATTTCCAACAACTGGATATTCGTAAATAATTTTGCGACGTGCCAACGTCTTACTTAATTAATTTAATGGGAAGCGTCGCTGCGAGCGTCGAACGTTTTAGGCTGCGTCGAAGGAAGGACTTATTTAGCGAATGAATTACTTTATAGCAAGGTTGAATTAATTTGCGATTACCGAGGAGAAAATTACGTCAGGTACGATAACCAAAGATTCGAAACTTGCGTGGATCCAGTCTTTTTCCGTGCGGAGATTAAAAAGTCGAGAACGAGATTGATTCCGAAGATTACTTTCAAATATAATTTGCATAATTTATTAAAAATTTATCTTGGCGAGATGCTTCGATAAAAAATTTAAAAAGTCACATTTATTGTCATCGTAAACATCCGCGGGTTAATACGAAAATCAAAGATCGTCGATATCGCGAAATTAAAAATGCACGGAAAAACCTTCGCCTGAAAATGATTTCGAATTTCATCGAGCGTCGGGAAAAAAATTTGCAAAGTCCTGCAAAGGTGTCGAGATCTTTGAGAAGATGTAAGAAAAAAAAGGGTGGGGCCGAGAATCGTAGGAAACATCGCTTTAAAGTTGGCCATGCGCGCGAAATAACTTTCGCCCTAGACAACTTACGGCACATACGCTTAAATAACGGAAAAACGTGGAAGGAAGAAAACCGTCGACGTGAGTAATCGCGCTAAGAGGAAACGCGAGCGCGCAAAGACCGAATATACCTTTTCCAATACAAAAGATCGACCTTGCGCGACCGGCGAAAGCTCCCGAAGCCTCGTTTCCCCCGAGCACCGCTAGACATAAGAAAGATAAAGCGGTGAACGAGCGACTTTGCAGTATACATTTGGCAGAGATGCGCGCGAGCAATCAAAAGTAAAAGGAGAGAGAGAGGAGAGAGAGGAGAGAGAGAGGAGAGAAATTTTGGGCGACGCGGCAGGAAAAACGAAGAACCCGTCGCTCTGGACCTCAGCCAGGATCTCTCAAGTAGATAATGTACGTCTGGGAACGGCGAGACTCGATCTCGGGGCGGCTTTTGACAAACGTCCCGAACGAGCCTCGAGGCTACTCTTTTCGTCGCTGCGGAGGCAACTTCGAAAGTGTGTATCGCGTGTACGCAACGATGGACTTTTTTCCCCCGCTCTATCGCAGTCCTCGAAAGTAGTGTTTTATGAATTATTACCCGAAACTTTAGGGCGGTAAGGATACGTTTTTATTATTTTCTTTTATATTTTATTACTTTTCTTTTTCCCAAAAAAATCGATACTCGCGCGACTTTTTATTCGAATTTTATCGACTGGATACGTTCCTTTTTAACAAACTATTTTGCTGCGATAAAAACTTGATTGAACTTTTTTTTTTTTTTCATCCTTTTTCACCGTTTTAAATTTTATCCAACGCATTTTACAGAAAAACTTAACATGCGCTATCGTAGCGTAATGACAACTAAAATAACCGACTATCGAGGATGATGGGAAAAATTATCGGCAATAATATTCGAACGTGACTTGAACCAGTGTTAAAAATAAATATAATTTTACCTTCTCGAAAACTCTTTGAAAAGATTTTCTGAAATTGCTGCAAAATGTGCAAATTTTAAAATACGAAAACATCGATTATTTTCCCATCGATCGCCGATTTCGGTATTTTAAGAATATTTAAATAAAGTAACCCAATGATAAATATTTTAGAAAATATTACAACTCGATATCGACAATTTTATAATTTATTAAAATAACGATTGAAACTCGATCGTATCATTTTTGTAGTGTTGCGAACAAACACTTTGATAAATTGTACGTATAATTGATAACGGCGAATATAAATTTTTACCTCGATCGATCGAAACTTTAACTTCTTTTTATAATTTACTCGTCGCGAACTATTTTTTTCTATAGCCAAAATACGTGCGATCATCGGCTGAAATTATGACTAGTGAACGCTTCCTATATTATTTTTAAAGCGTACCTTGTTGCAATTTCAATGCTCGTAAAAGAAGAAAACTATTAACTTCGTGACAAGTGCGGGATATTTGATTGAACTCGAACGTAAGTTAAATACGAGTTTTTCTAAAATGTTTAAGAAAACGAGATGTAAAAATGTATCTTTTCAATGGAATCGTACTATTTTAGCTTTTCAACGAATCAATTCTAATACTAAAAAGTTATAAATACTATACTATTTATAAATAAAATTCTTACAATGAGAAAGTTATAAAAATAATTATTATGTAAGTGCCGAAATCGTTTTATCATAGCGAATTAAATACAATATAAATCCTACCTGTAAAATAAGTAAGGAATTTCTAAATTTTTAATTTATTCGAGTTTTCAACTAATATCATAAAACTAAGAGGGCCAATTAAAAAATGTAGTAAGAGATTATCCCCCTTCGAAAAAAAAAAAGAAAACGTAAAGCATGATTTAGATACTCAAAGATTCAATTTCTAGGATTTTATTTGAGAAGGTATAAGGCACCTGTCGTTTATCGTTTCTTCATCTCTCTGGATCGGATTCAGGTAGACAATCATGTAACCTTTCGATATACGTATACGTACATTCACACGCAAACGCGAACGTGTGAGAATATTTATACATATACACGTACACATGTTAAAAGAACAAAGTTCACAGTATTATCTCTAGATTTAGTCGAATACCTTCCAAGAAAAAGTGTGAAATGACGCGGATTTTGCTCAACGATATTTGATATTACGATGATGTGAAAAAAAATCTATCGATACTTTGTAATAACGAATACGATTAAGTCTAGAATCGGGCCCTTTGGTTTCTTTCATAGACATTTGATTATGTCAGAGAGATCAAGATTTACGGCTGTAAATTTCTTACTAATCAGTTACAAAAAATACATCAATGTCTTACTTAATGTGATTAAGATACAATGTATAATCTTCCTCTCGATATAAGTTTCGCTTACGTTACGTTTTTTTATTGCTTTTATTATGAAAAGCGTGGATAGATTTTTAATTACACCAATCGACTTAACAAAAAAATGACGGCATCAAGGTTTTCTTGTAATTGTGATACACGATTTAAATACTTCTCGATTAAAATATGCGGTTAGAGTTCGAATGCATCGAAAGATCTTTGATATCTCTTAAAAATAAAAATTAGCGAATCAAAGATCAACGATCGAAGCACAAAATACTACAAACTATTAAAGTATTTTCTTTATATTAAAAATATATATGTACATAATCTTTTGAATTTTAATTATCTTTAGACAGAAAAAAAAATTATGGGTTTAAAATTGGTATATAAGAATCGTTGGTCTCCATAGGCCGCAGAAAGGAAACTCTAGTACCTACCGACTACATCGTCCGTGACTGTTATGTGTATTTCTTGGAATGGTCTTAATATATATTCTAATTTTGTACTAATATATTTTACATTTGAATATTTAAAAGAAAATAAAAATGACTTTAAGGTTATTCGTTATCTTTCAAAATTCTTTTAAGTCTTCTTTTTTTATAAACTTCTTTTCGTACTACCAATATTTTTTTAGCTACGTTTAGCTACAATATCGTTATTAGTACAATAATATTAATTTACATTTTCACGGAAAACCGGATTACCTGTTAAATTGTAAAATTATCGTTGTTTTGTGAAATTATTAGTAGATCATCGAATGTTGTACAAAAACGTATAAATGTTAATAAAAATTTTAGTTTTGCAATTACGTTTTATTTGTGAAATACGTTACCAATTTTACAATATAATCACATAAAATGTATTGCATTCGTAAATTAAAATATACCAGAATCGATGCGAAACGATAGCAATGCTAATATTCGTTTCTTAAATTTGCATCGAAGTAGGACAAAAAATATATACGATGTCGCTTACGACTCGAACAAATGCCATTGAGCAATAAAAACGAACGGATGTCGATCGATCGATCAAGTTATTATAATGTTCAAATTCCTGTTAACTGCTTAAAAGTAATACTTTCTTTAAAAAACCATAATAAATCTAAACTCATACACTAATAATGAGATACGAGTCAGATATCCTCAGATATCCTACCCGGAATATACGTTTTGTGGTATTCGAAAATTTCCCTTTTTTTCTTTACCACGTTATACAGAAAATTAACTCAAAGTAACAGATTGTTGCGAAGGTTACTAATAAATCAATGAATACTAAATTATGTAACCTTTTAATTATGCTACACACACATATATATATATACAAATTCTCAGTTTTACAGATTTTACGCTCGAAACGTTTCGGAGTTAATTAACAACCGTCCACTTTTTCCTACAAAGTTTTAGAAAAGTTTCTTTCCCAATAAATTAAAATTTATCGATATTTACTGGTGAATCGTAAATGTAAAGACTTTGTACATTGTTGTATATTTATTCTTGTATCTAACGTAATTTACATTTTTTTTAAGTTTACAGATGTTTGGCCTTATCGCGAATAAACTTTATTTTTTTTAATTTTATTAAGGCGATTATCTCATAATCTTTGTACGAGTTTGCCTTCGACAACCATTTTGTCAATGTTTACAAAGTCTCTTGTGCAACGGAACAATACATATTTTTAATTGTGTACACGATATTAACATACGCGTATAATCTAAAATTTCGTAAGTCATTATTATTGTTCTAAATATACATTCGAACGTATATTTTAATACGCGTTTAAAAACCTTTTCCAATTAATAACGGGGATCCAAAATGCCTAGATTCATCGCGAGGAAGACAAAATTTTTATATATAAATTAAAACCAAACGTTTATTCAACAAAATAATTACATTACTTTAACGGGTAAATTCTCGCAAGCTAATTCGCTTACGAAAGACAGAGAAAGAGAGAGAGAGAGAGAGAGAGAGAGAGAGAGAGAGAGAGAGAGGAAGTTAAAGCAAGTGTGAGAAAGCACTTTACAATTTCACTATCAGTCTCGCGAGATCTCCGCTCGAGCTTCAAGGGCCGATCTCTTCTCGTGGACAAAGCTTCCTTGAGGTCGGCCATTAAGCAAATACGGACGGACGAAGGCACAAAATCCTTGGGAAAGCTTTTCAAACTCCGAGTCATGACAACAACACTGGAAAACTTTGACGGACGGAGACGAAGGTTTAGGCAAAAATTTAGCGGCCGGTATTCGATTGCTTTCTCTTTCGGTCCTCGAAATTGTGGCGGATTGCCAATAAACAAAGACGAGTAAAACAAAAAAAAAGGTTGGAATAAATTATAACTCGTCGCTACTCGATACCTCGGAACAAGTAAAATCTCGAACGTTACTTTAATTTAATCTCACGTAATTTTCAATCCTGATGCATAACCCGTTGCGCGTCAATTTGTAACGGGGATTCGACCCGACGCGATTCAATAGCACCGCGAGTTGATGCCACTCTCGGATCGGGAACTCGTGAATGCAACGACAGAGATATTGGATGGAGTCGCGCTTCGCTGGTACCGTCGATCCGGGAAATATTCGCGAGGCCTGAAGACGTCGTTGCAACTCCGCTGCAGCCTCACGAAACAAGTCGAGGATATTTTGGCGGCCGAGCGCAATTTATAGAGCGCCGTGCCAGAGTTGGAGTCCGGACCACCGGAGCGTCGCAGAGGTCGCAATTAAGTGGATGCTGCAGCAGTCGGTGGACCCCCGCTAAGGGATGACACCCGGAATCGTCCCAACGGTCGAAGGAGATCTTCTTGATTAGCTGTGAGAAGTAGCGGAACTCGTTGGATGAGCCAACCTCATCAACATCATGAGGACCGGAACCATTTTTTCTGCCCGACGAGCAAATCTCCCAGCTTTGCGATAATTTCCTCCCGAGAATAAATATGTTATTTTTCTTTCGCGGAACTTACTTTTCTTGCGAGTCGTATTTTCTGGAAGAGGATCGAAGTTTCCGACGCAATGCGCGTAAATAAATTATTGGATTCTTCGCGAGTTTTTAATCGCATCGATCCATGCATAAGCTTATTTTTTATTTTCATGCATCTATGCTTTTATTGGATAACAACTAGAAAAAATGCCAAAAGTTCAAGCTTTCGATGCCAAAGTTTGGAGTTAAAATTAAAAATAATATATCGCACTGGTGTATTTTATAATTCGCTGCTGATCTTATTTTCCACATAATTTATGCGATCGAACGATATAAATTTTCGTTTTTTGCAAATTAAGTTTTTAAAAAGGTTTGATAAAAGAAAAACTCGTAACGTTGGTGTAAAAAATTTTAAATTTTAAGTACAATTTTACAAAACTGGCCGTATTTTTATCTATTTTACAAAACTTTCACGATTGTAAATCTTTTCGGAACTTTTAAAAATATGAATATTTTTGTTGATCTACCGTTCGAATAGGAAATATCAACTTTGCATCGATTCGAAAAAAGTTAAATCGTGACTTACTCGAATACTTTTGCGAGATCGCAAACCGTGTAAATACGAATATCACGGGACAGGTTAAATTTACAACGCAATAATCATCAGCGAATGGAATACGTTTATAAAAATAAAAATAGAAGGGAATTTAAAACACAAAAATATCAAACTCTTTACGAACCATGGATAGAATAGCTTCAACGACGAACGGGTAATCCAAATAAGTCCGATCGAGCGACCTTGAAAAACATAAATCCACTAAAAATGACAAAAAAGTTGTTTTCGATGAAAGTAAAAAGGAAAAACCGGATGATAATAAAAAGCGTTCGAATGGGAGTCGAAAAAAGAAGGACGCGCGATCGTCGTATCGTAAAATGCATTATCGGTGGTCAGGCGTTAAAACCGACGACTCGATGGTCATTTCAACGTCGCTTTTGTTACGCAAAACGCGACCCCCGTACGTAAACGCACACACTTGGATGCGCTATACGCGGCAATAGAAGCTAAGGTCGTTGGCCTGCACCCACTACTCGACTGCAACTCCAACCAGAGCCAGACATTTTCCTCGATTATTACGCACATCGGGCATCTCGACTCTTCTTCTCCCGTATTTCCTCTTCGCACCTTGCGCGAGTCGACGAGCGTAGCGCGAACGAGAGTCGCATATGTACACTCGTCGAGTGTCGGTCGATTCCGGAATGGAAAAGCGAGATGACGTCGCGTCTTTGGAGACGAAGAAGAGTCCGCGAAAGATCGGATTAATAATCTTCGGCGACGACGACTACGAAGACGACTACGAAGACGACGATGGAGCGGTTGATTCGTATGGAAAACAGAGAGTTACGTCACTCGGTGGTAAACTGAGTTAAAAATCGAGGAGTCGCGTCGATGCTGCTCCCATTTCTGCTTGTAATGTCTTTGTTCGTGGTTCTGGGCTCGCTAGACAAAGTAACGATATGGAACTTGGATAGTAGGTGTCGATTCTTTGGAAGGAAAATACGGATTCAAAGAATAAGTAAGGTCGAGAGGAGAGGATCGAATCTGACCGTCAAACTCGTAATTTTAATAGATTACGAGCTTCGTTTCTTCGCGATGGATTTATTCGATTATTAAAGAGAGAGAGAGAGAGAGAGAGAGAGAGAGAGAGAGAGAGAGAGAGGCTTCGAAAGAAAACCGATCCAAGAGAATAAACAAGGCGGATTTAATATTTCAGCTCAAGAATTTATGAAAATTATGCGTCGATAAAAAATACCAGGTTTAAAGTCCCTCCCGATCTTGTGAATACATCGGCACTTTTTTATACGTAAGGAAGACTGACAGCGCTAAATAAAACAAAAGAAAAAGATTACGTCCGAGTTTAAAGTTAATCGTTGAGATTATACAGGAAGCTCCTTCACCTTCCTTCAAGGTTGACAAGATCTCGATACGTCGAATTGCGTAGTACAACGTCTAGCCTTTAAACCACGCGCTTTTTACATAACCAACCATGCGTCGATTATTTTGGAAAAATTTATCACCGTGAATATCTTAAATTTTGATACGTCATCGCATTACTTTATATGCGTTACCTTAACGGTGTACGTTTAAAAAACGCCTCGAAATCCAAATTTCTCTAGTTGCTTTATTCGTATAATATTATTTTTAAATTTACTTACGGAATCGGAGGATTTAACCTTTCGATTTCGACCGCGTGACTTTTATTACGTTTAAAATATAATAAAGCCAAACTTTTTAAAAAACCGAGGAATTCGAAATAAATATACGATACGTTATTTCTCGTTCGTTACTACCACGGCATTACACAATCGCTAATTTTAACGAAGTTTCTAATTTTCAATCCAATTTGTGATGTAAAGTACGCGTAAATTACGCATCGATTTCCATGTGGTCCAGCAACGAGAAAAGGTACAAGAACCATAAAAGAGGTTTTTAAAAAAGTTTTTTAAATAAGGCCTCGGACCGTTTGTTATTTAATAATGTTTTTCATCCCGGCATAAATTATCCAAGGACTTTTATATCGCGGCGTGAATCGGTAGAATGCCAAAAAAGTCGAAAGGAAGCGCGAGAAAATTTTCCCACAGCCGGCGAAACTCCCTTTCGTATGGAAGGAACGGAAAAATCCGGGGCAACGGGTAAGTTGTAAAAGCTACGCCGTTAGAAAGTAAAAAGAAGTAAAAAGAAAAAATCGAGGAAAATAAAAATAAAACGAGATAGAAAAAGAAACTCGTAAAAGTGGGTGGGGACAAGCGCCGATACGCAACTCCTGGCTAATTAAATTTAAAGGGACGCTCTCCCGAGCTGCGGACGAATGCTTGTATGTGTCGACGGCGTTAATTCCGTCACATAATTCTCACGCGTCAGCAACCATACGACGTCAAAACGATTTCTCATGCGTATCACGCGCACGAGGCTCAAGCCGGGGGCCAACGTACTGGAAACTCTTCCAAAATTCAAGGACTCGAGCAGCGAGACTCGAACAGCGGCTCACCGACACGAGGCTTTTCAACACTTTCGGGACGTCCGACTATTTTCACGGGCTCTTTATTCGAGACGAAATTATATTTATGCGCGGATAAAGTGCACGTGGAGTGAATTCCTCGCGAGTGGGGAAGATCCAAGCCCAAGCGAGGAAAACAGTATCGACGAGTTCGACGATTATTATTTCTTTTTCTTCCTTTCCATTTTACTTTTATTTATCGATGTGTAACTATTTCAAGGTCGACTCTCGGATACGCACGTACGGCGTTTTATGAACCACGATCGTTCGGGCTACGCGTTTTTAGACCTTACTATTTTCAGAATTTACGAAAAGACGTTTTTAAAGAAGGTTCTTATCGATTTTATATTTGTTTTTGGTGCGATCGATATTTCTTGGGTGATACAAATTTTTCGAGGTGTTTTTTTTTTTTTTTGCTTTTTTGCTTTTTTTTCTCTCTCCACCGATACGAAAAACTACTAAATAAATTCCTATTTCGGCGATTTATTCGAGATTGTGAATTTTTATTTATTTTGGAAGTGCTAATTAAATCCAATGTCGGATTCTACAGATTACTAATAACGGACGACAAATATTATTTCTAAAAATATGTACACGGTGCAAACAACAAGATTGATAGCTGTCAACTGTCAAAATTTAGTTCTCACATTAGAACATTAAGTTAGCTCGAATTCTATTCGAAATCTTTCGTTTTTCGTAACGGGTGGTCTTTTCGTTCCGAAGACTCGTTCGGGAAAATTCTGAAATTCAAATCGTCGAATAAGAGTTACAAAGGTTAACAAATTTTCAAAGTACGAATAAATTTGCGTCCTTCCGATACAACGATGTTATGGGACTTGCATTTTTTATCGACCTTTACGTTTATTTCTTTTTTCTGCATTTTAATTTTCAAACGGTCGCGTATTCAGCATAGCTTTGATCCGGGAAATAAGAAATTTAATTTTAATCCGTGTATTTGCGATTCCTCGTTGGAAGTTTGATCGGCTTTTTTTATACGGCATACATCGAAGTTTCGAATCGATATTTCTTGAATGTATCGTTCGAATCGTCGAAATAAATTTACAATTTCACCGCGATATCGATACAAAGAAAAAAAAAAAATCTTGACAAATAAATTTAAAACTATTATTTTACGAACGAATAGGGAAAAAATTATCCTCTAAATTAATCTGCGTAATTCACTTTTATTTTGCAATATCTTTTTACCGACTGTTACATCGACTACGACCTTTAAAATTAAAAGTTATCCGCGTTTTTTTATAAAGAAATATATAATTCGTATAAAGAAAATTTACGAGTAATACGATTCCATATGATGGATCGTTCGAAGGTCACGTTTAAAATACATTTTTACCGCTAAGTATATTTACACATCCAACAACGACGTATTCCGATGAAAGTCATTCAGAATTTAGCTTATAAAATACTTCTACGTTAAAATGGTAATACAACGAATAACTTTACAGACTAAAGTATTAACATATTTTATGAGAAGATATCATGTGAAATCTAATGTATCCGTAAATTGACGTGTATTTGTGTGTTGATTTAAAAATCAACCGACAATTAGATCTCGAAGCGTATTATTTTTAATAGATTTAACGAAACTTTAACGAAAAGACTTTAAACGCGTTGTACATCAATTTTCCATCAGCGATGCGCCAAGGTTCGGAAAATTATTATCGATAATCTTTTTTCGAACAGCTTCGCGCGCAACGTAAAAAAAACATGTTTTAGGACCTCACAAGTCAGCGATGACTCAGAACGCTCTAAAAGTGTCAAAATTCTCATCGGATCGTCAGACTCGTTCAACGATTACCCAATGCAAACACGCAGGAATAATTAGGCGAGTTATATTTTTTCCGAAAACTCTGATACTAATGCACGCTTCGATTTATATAGTTAATTATAACCTTTGCTTACGCGTGTAAGTACGCGCACCAACACCGATACGAGAACCCGTAAAGTTAGCCGATTGTTTCAAAGTTTCTCTAATGCCTCACCTTTGGGGCACCTATGAATAATTTATATATTCAAAGCGTTAACTCTCCGATTTCCGCGAAATCTTATTCGAATTCACGGGCGTATGCCAATTTACGTTGCGATACTTGGGAGCTGTAAGAACGAGGGAACGAGCCCCTTTATAAACGGAATTCTCAACATTGATTGAATAACTGCGACCTACTGTCATTCATCATTTCGGATTAAACGTGTGTGTGGGTAAATGAAAAGATCGGAAGAACTTTTTTCTCCTGGCTCCGAACGCGACGAGCGATCCTCGATATCTGCTCGGGATGTTTCTGTTAATTTAATTCTGGAATTGGAAAAATGAGGAGATTAGCGAGACAGATATTCTTTCCGGAAATAATTATGCTCTCGGCGGTATTTATCGGTGCTACGAGAAAGGATACAAAAAATTAGAGAATTTCAGCTCTTTGGGTGTAACTTTTCTGAGCGCTCGGCATCTTTGAAAAGTCGAAAATTATTCGACCTTGTTCGAATGAATTAAAAAATACACGGACACTTTGGTATTTACAGCGTACGTTTTAATTTTTTTTTTTTTATTCGCGCCAAATATCTTAGCTTTCTTTTCAAATCGACAAGCTTAGATTTTTAATTTCGAATTTTTATGCGTACATTTTCGAAAGTTACTTAAATTTTACGAAAAGATCGGCCGAATCGGAGAATCTCGTATTTTCCATAATTTTCTTTCCGCACCTTATCCGAATCGACTCGAAACCATTGTTTTATCGATATCGATACTTAATTGACGGGAAATCGAGAGGATATTTAAGGGCTACCGTTTCTATCGTCTATATTTAACGATCGATCGGCTTCTCTGTGTTCCTTTCGTAACGATTACACTCGTAATGATATACGATGATAAACTCATTTTTAAACGTCTCATTATTTGTAGCTAACCGAAAATTAGGTGGGGTAAAACAAAAAATAATAGTAATATTCGAAACTACTTGGTAAATCAAGAGAATCGTGTGACACTTGTGTAATCATTGTATGAAAAATTGAGTATTCCAAGTATCGTTGATTATTTATTTTAATTTATCTAATTAACTATTCGATTCGATTGATACGTTTCAAAAAACGATTACTACGATCGCTTCTTTGTTATTATTGTATAAATTGAAAAAATTTCGAAGCGCCTTGAAATTGCACCGATACAAGATAACCGGTTAAACTTTGCGCTCTTCCAAACTTAAACAATAACAAAAGAAAAAAAATCGCCTCCACATAATCCGAAAATAGATCTCGTAACTAGCGATATTTTTTTCTATAATATAAATTTCTCGAGCAAAATACATCGTTCCTTTAATTACGAAAAAATAGACTTCCATTAGAACAAGAGCACTTTCTTAAAAAAAGCCGCCGTCATTCCTTCTGTCATTTACTTGCATGACATTAAATCACGATAATTGGTCTTGAACTAACTCTTCGCGTGCAATCTAAGAATAAATTAGGCCACTCTTCCCGTCTCTTAACTTTCGTCAAAATACGTATCTATGTATCTGCGTATGCGTATATTAAAAAGTATGCGCATGGCCTTACCACCTAAGTCGAGACGATGACACTTTATTCCACCCACGTCGAGAAAAAATAGTACAACGAAAAAGTCAAGATAAATAATTAGGCGATACAAGACGATAGAATTGTCACTGTCACGGTTCGCTTGAGAACGTTAGGCGGATGTAGCGAATTTATAAGTGCGTGACATTTTTCGCATCGTACGAATTCGGGCGTGTGTGTACGATATACCAAGACTTTTAGGTAGTGCGAGATTAATTATAAAAATGAAACATGTTAGAAATTGATGTTGTAGAAAAAATAGTATTCTTTTATTACACAGTTGTTTGGAAGTAAGAAACATTATTTCATAGTAAGGATACAATTATTTTCTACCAAAAAATCATTTCTTGCATTTATAACAAACAATATAATTACAACTAATTATAAGTACACTTTATTCAATTATCTTTTAAGTAAAATCTTTCTTGTTTTCCGTTTTTTTGATGACTTCTGATACGCTAGAATATATACGCTTATTTAACTATAAATACAATGATTTATTAAAAAACGAATTTTTAAATAAATTTAATTCAACGACGATAATTATTTTAAATTGAACGATGTAATAATGGAGCAACGATAAAATATACACTTACACAACTTTTTTTCCGTCTAGAAAAACAATTTATCCTATGAGCTTTTATATATTTTATCTAGTCGACTTATCAACTATAGCGAATATTTAATATTGTTACAGACTAATTACATTCAAAACGCACATACATGAGAACATTTTCATCGACGTTAAAAGTCGTTTAAACTATCAAATATTATGTACTAAATTATTAAATATATGTACAGCAAATACTCGTATTTGATTCACTTTTATTAAATTTTATTCGATAGAAAAAATTTAATTTTATACTGTATTGTGTTTGTAAAACTGATTCTTATTATTACGAGTATAATAAAAAAACCCTCGTATTATTTTATAGAAATATCAAATCCTGCGAATTAAAGATGTTATCTTACATAGATTAAATCGTATGCTTACAACGCAATTACTCAATAATTGTAAATACAAATTTGCAACTACGATAAATATTATACAATCACAATATTCACGCTTTAATTAAGAATATATATATTAGTTACAAAAAATTTTAATAACAATTTATCAAAAGAAAATTTTATTTTTCGTTTAAAATGAAATTAAAATTCTAAATTATATAAAACGACGTTAATACATATATACACAAGTAGATACTGGAATAATAAAATGTACATGGCATTTTATAAATCATAAGTTTTTCTTAAATTGAAATTTTTATTTAATATCGGTTATTAGACTATCACTGAGTTGTTAACAAAAAATACTATAATTTGCTACCGTTGAATAATTACAGAACTAACATAATTCGAATAATAAAATTAATAAAAGAAATAGAATAAAAATTGAGTTCGCGTATTTTATTATTACAAATCAAGCATATAACAAAAATCGTTGTTGTAACAATTTTTTCACGTAACATTACTAAACTATGAATAATAACAAGCCCACTAAAATAAACAGATTGGGTCTTTCGATCGACGTTTAAATTTATTCGATCGATGAATGTAAATAATATTGAAATTAAATAAACGATATGACTCGGAACGTAAACTTGTCGTACGATGATTCTCACTTGCTATATTGAAAAAGTGGAAAACACGCGTTCACTTTTTATCTATATTTTCTGCGAGAAAATGTTGGTACAGTCGTGAATAAACGAAAACGTTTACTCGCTGTAAAAATGATAATTCGAAAGAAAAAGTTTTCAAAATCGTACGTTAATTCAATTTTTAAATTGAATTCGAGGTAACGAAATGAAAACTTTTTTAGAATTACGTTTATTATTCATATATTTTAACGAGTTTTAATATATTTTAATGAATTTTTTTCTTACGTTCGCTCGTCCGATCCAAGTTTCATTTTACGAACTTACATTAAAATATTATCAATTTTTTTTGTTTGTTTTACAAAAATTCTTCGATAAATTATTTTCAGATTATGCCTTGCTCACACGCTAAGAAAATTGTCAATAATGCCACTGATTAATCATTTGTAAATTTTTCCTCTGCTCGCTACTAAATACACACTTTCAGCTATCCATTACGTATATGTACTTTCTTTCGTACGCGTGCGATAACTAACTTAAAGCTCAAAGTATACTTAACCGCTTATAAATATACTCGTACACTTAAATCGGTAAGAATAATGTATGCGTAAAAGGTTTCGTTCGAGCTATAAAACAATATTTTTCACCGATGGTAAACGAACGCGAAGCGATGGACCGTTTTTTCGACACGGAGTCGTCCATTTTTTTTTTTAAATTAAAAAATCGTAAGTTGCCGAACAATCGGTTACTCGTAAGAGAAAAATGTTCGATATCGCGTTATAGATAATAAATTAATAAGAAACCGAGTCGTTGATCGATCGATCGAAATTAGTTAATCGAGCGATTATTCGAATAATTAATCGATCGACCGTTTATTTATTCCCGGCGAATATTATAACGAATACGTTCCTCCTCGTTATATAAAGCACGCGTGAAGATAAGCGAAAAAAGAACGAATAAATACGGTAAATTGAAAAAGAATAACTTCATCCGCGAAACCGATCTATAAAACATACGATACGTTCGAGCGAAACGGATAGAATTGCATTCGCCGAGCAGATATTTACGAATAAACTCGAGAAGAGCGACACCGAAAAAGACGACTAATTCGAGACAACTAATTCGATCGAGCAAAGGAAAAGGCGGAGTGTGATTTTAGTATTTGGTTGGATCGAACGCTCGATCCAGGCTTTTCTGGAAAAACCTTCCTTTTCCCTTCATACACCTAATTAAATTATTTATCGACGCTCGTCCCCACAGCCTCTCGAGAAACGAACGTTCCAGGAAAACTCGACGGAGTTTGCTCGGCGCGCGCGCGCGACCATCGAAAAAGTCATCGAACGATCGAAGGACGAATGACTCAAAGATCCATCGTCGCAAGCCCTTTTACGCTCACTCTTACGCTCGCGTCCGTGTGCGAGGTTACACGCGATAAGATTTCTCGAGGCAACAGCTGCGACGACACGAAAACTCGGACGGCTAATTTACGAGATGGCACTCGGGTTTTTACAGTGCGAACCTTACGGACGCCGCTGCGTAGATACGCACGAGCCGCTCTTCTGCTTCTCTCCGATTCGAACGACATCCGGCAGATTCACGACTCTGAGAATAATTTTCGTGAACCGTGACCGATAAGATATCGGGAGCGTTCCGCGGTATCAGCGTCATTGCGCAATCACGAGCCGCGTTTCGATGCTGCTCGGGTTCGTCGGCGCGAGTGAGTCGGGTAACACCGACGGCCAATAATCGAATCATCGTCATTGTTACCTTCGATCGCCGCTTTTCCCCACCTCCTCCTCCTCCTCCTTCTCCTCCTCCGCGCGACGCCGGAGGTTCGTTCCCGAATTCGAGTGCAGCGCTCGGACTTTACGATGGCTAAAAATTTACAAATATTATTCGACCAAGTTTTAAAAAGTTGCCTCGACGCCACGACGTAACGAGTCGATTTTTAACCGGTTATTAAGTTATATCGAGCCGCTTGGAACGAAGATTTGTATATCGTCGACGTTCGTTCGGGTAACGAGTGAAAATTCCAATTATTATTAGGGATGCGAACGAACTTTTTCCAACGGCTTTATTTGCGTGGAAACGTGTACGAATCGCTCGGTACACACCAAACTTGATACCGCAGCGATAATCTGCTATATATACATGCGTGTATACGCGAGCCTGAGTGCCTGAGTGCGCGCGTGTGTGTGTGTGTTTACAAACGCACTCTCGTACACGCCTACGCGAATCTTTCTATTTTATTCGATCGCTTATTAATATAGACACGAGCGCGATCGATATTTGTAACGATCAGTATGTTTTAAAACATGTACCATTAAATTCTTTCATGTTTAGTCATACTCGTTTAAATTTTGAGCTAACGAACGAACCGCGTAGGTGAAGTTACGTTGTTTGACGTAAGGTTAACCAACGAGGATCGCCTTTCGTTCGTAAAGCCGAATTTACAAATTTCGTTTCCTCCGCGAACCATTATTTATTCGCACTCGTTTTATGAATGAAACTATTGTTCGACCTACGAGCGCTGACTCGAGCGCGGAGAAAAAGCGTACGCGTGAAAGGAGGTAAAAGGACGGGGAAAGAGACGGAAAAAGAGGGAAAAGGACGGAAAAAGGAGGAAAAAGAAGGAAAAAGAAGGACCGAGAACATCGCGAGGTAGGAAATGCGCGCGTCGACGATTAGAGCGGACGGGAGAAGGGCGACGTTCCAGGGCGGCGTCTCCGTCGCGCCCGAGTCGATACCACCGGGGAGGCGAGAAAAACGAGGCGCCGCGTGTCTCCTCCGAGCCGAACGACGTCGGGCTTTAACCTCAAACACCGGCTCTGGCCTCGGGTCCCTCGGGCACCCGGGGACCGGCTTACCTGCATGCTGTCCGCGGAGATGATCTCGCCGGCGAATCGACGAGCAAGTTCGATGCCGAGTCGCGACTTCCCCGTGCCCGTCGCCCCGAGGATCACGAGTATCGGCACGCGCAACATTACGTCCACGAGTTGGTTGTCCGCCATCACTGACTAATGCGCATGCGCACGCGTGCCGAGCGCCTCTCCTCGGTCTTTTCTTCTGCTTCCAACTCTTTTCGATCTCGACGTTCGCTACGTGTTGCTCTTCCCGTTCTTGTTCGTCTTCCTCTCGTCTTCCTCTCGTCTTCCTCTCGTCTTCCTCTCGTCTTCCTCTCGCTTTCCGACGCTTTTCGCCAATTTTTCTACCGCGGGCATTTTATTAACGTAGGAGTACGACTAACGAGGAGGAACGTCTTTTTATTTTCGCGCTTCTCGTTAAAGACGTGAATGAATCACTCGGTGCTTAAAGTTCGCGAGTTTGATATTTTCATTGAAATTACGAATTCACTTGCTCAAGATCGCACTTAATTAATCGCACAAATTATTAATTAACGTGCTCGGGCTTATAATTGATACTACGTATTCGAGCTTGCGAATTAATGTTCGTTTCGAGAACTTAAAGTTAATCGCTTTTAATATTCAGTTATTGAACTTGGGAAAACGTAGGTCCATTGATTTTTTTTTCATTCTAGGATACGATGCGTAACCTTTCCTTTGAGATTCGTATCTCTTTGAATTATCGATCGAACGCTTGTTATTTCGTTAATTTTGCATTGCTTTTTTACGATAAAAGATAGTCGATATTGTAATTATTGTTTTTCAATTGAATAATCGATATTCGAGTCTTTGCGACGAAAGAAAGCGTTGAAAAATATTTCTCATTTTGATATGTTTGACTTGGAATAAATAATGCATAGCAATAATCGATTATTCGAACGCTATTTACAAAACAATTGTAACGTATATGTAAACAAAAAAGCAATTTATAATTTAATTTACATTAATACGCGAATGTTTTGAATCGTATGTCTATATAAATAAATTCTCAAGCTATAAAAATAACTCGTGAAACATAACGTTATCGGTTATTTAATTGTTACTACATATTTAAATTTATATGACATATTTAATGGATATTCTACTTACTTTTTATAATGGTATCGATTCAACCTTTTTATTCGATCGAAATTGGATGGTTATTTCAATATCGAAAACTACATATTATTATTTTTTTAGTCGATAATTATTTCCATATCTCGTGAGTTTTTAATGATTCTCGATATTTACGAACCATATTAATTACAATTATATAAGTTCGCAAGTTTATATTTACGTCAAAACGTACTTTGTATGTTTAGGATATTACAATCTTAAAAATTTAATTATCAAAAAAAAGATATACGTTCTTTTACATTTTTAATGTATTAAGCAAATTTGTAAATATTTACTTTATAGTACAACTACTAACTAAATATTTATAAGCAAATAATTTTTTCAAAGATTGACGTATGTAAACAAATACTAATACATATGTAATTATTTTCTATGTTTCTATTAATTATTACATATATACACCCATATATATATGTGTGTGTGTAACATTTAAATTTTATTTGCATATTAATATAATTTGTGAAAAAATGTATTACTTTTTATTTTGAATTTTATATTATTGCTGAAACATCTATTTTTCAAATAATATAATTCTGAGTACAATTTCGGCTCTATTCGGATAATATCGGAAGCTCCAAAGGATTAAAAAAAATGATTAGGTTATTACCGTACATAAAATTTAATATTGAAATAAAGACTCGCGTGATAATGAATTAAAATAGAGGACTCTTATTTTTTTATTTCGACGGGTATCCTAATTGCCAAATTTAAAATCTTCGTACAAATATAAATGATACGAATTTTGAAAGTATTTTTTTTATTCCATGTTGGTCATCGATAATACGTATTTGACTTTTTTATTACGTTTTATAAAACTTACTTTCGCAGTTATCTGAATAAACCTTTACTCGGTTAAAATTAAATAAATTAAATGACGTATAAATTTATCAATTTTTATATTTAATAAGCGATAAGAATAAATTCTTATCTATCTCTAACTTGCTACAAGATAATATTTAATATTTATATGAATGTTATGTTATCTTACAGTACGAGATGAAGTAAGTCTGACCTCGGCTGACAAAAAATAATCTAATACCTATCGTATATAACTAACTTTGTCAGTCATTGACAATCAAAATTCTATATATATGTTTTACTAATAATATATAGAGTATATAACTTTCGGTATTCTTTGATACAATAATTTTTTATTCTAGGAAAAAGTAATAATTTAAATAAAGCGTCGGTATATTGTTTTTATTAAAAATTGCGCGTGAAAAATTGTATTAACAGAAAATTGAGAATTTTATGATATACATAGAAATCATCATTAAAATATGTTTAATAAGATAACGTCTTTTTAAATAGAAAAGAATTTTGAACCTGTTGAATGCTAATGTTTTAACCTACACTTTTGATACAACTATAAAATCGTACAAGTACACGCATAAACCGTTAATATCTTTATCCGTAAAATATTTGTTTAATAAATTAGCATACAAATGCCTATCAATATTTTGTGAAGACATATGTATATATAGTACCTATTTAAAAGACAAATGCCTGTCAAAATAAGAGATAAGTATCTTTTATTCATTTTTAATAGATAATATATATTAAAAACTTTTTAAACGTAATATTAAATACCTTATTTGAAATTCGCATATTCAATACTAATTAATTGACATAATAAATTTATCCTCGTCAAAATTTCGAAGAATAAAATGATAACAAGATGCCTATTTTTAAATTATAAATTTTTTAAACTATACTTACTATTTCTAAATTAGATAACAATCAATAGTAACCCAGTTGTGATGTTAAAATAGTATTTTTGATATTTTAGTTATTTTCGTTAATGAAAATATGATTATATGTTTAAAAATTAAAACTTACGTCAAGTTTAAGATTTTGCTCATTCAAGTTATTGGTTTATCAGTTCACTCTCAATTCAATCGAATGATTAGATATTCTTTACAGATTTATTTTAAAATTCAGTTAAGTATTAATTAAACTAAATTGTGAATAATTTTATTTTTGAGTTATTTCATAGATTACTCTGTATCTAAATTAAAATATTTTTAGTTAACTAATCTTTATCTGACGTTTTTTCTAATACAAAAGTAATAGTATTGAAAGATTTTATTCTGAAAATCCGAGAGAATAATTTCATACGCAAGATGAAATAAATAATGTACTGTGAACGATACTCATAATTTTATAAAAAATAAGAAGCTAATTAATTTGAAAGTATTTTATGCTTATAAATGAAAAACTTATGAAAAATTAGATTTTAATCTACAGAAATAATGACAAACGATTACAATCGATAAAGAAATTATAGTATCATCTCGACCCATCAATGCAAATATATTGCATTCTATAATTAATGAAAATATATGGAAACCTGTTTATCAAACAAATGAGGTATCGTTGAATCCTTACATTATTTTGTACGCGTAAAAAAGCAATATGAAAATTGATTCGAGTGTGGAAATCTTATAAAAATTTCATAGACAAACAATAAACATTATGGCGAATATATTCAAGCTCGAAATCCTTTAAAATAATTTATACGTATAATAAAAAAAATAAAGAAATAAGTTGTCTCCTTTTAATATTTTTGAAATAATAATGAAAATATTAAAATACTAATTATTCGTTCATAATCTTGTTCCTACAATGAATTTCTAAATAAACTTGATACAGATTATTAAAAGGAACTTGAAATTTTTCATATAAATTTTCCCATTGAATAGAAAATAATATTTCCTTTATAAACCAATATACTATATCATATTAAAATCGATATGTAAAACTATGAAAAATATAAAAACTAAATATTTTCAAAACTAATATTAATACGTTGCAAGCTATAAAAAAATTTTTAAAATTTCAATTTTTGCAACATAAATATCGTCTTCGTAAATTTTCTAAATATATAGATTTCTATTTTCGACGTGCATTAATTTAGAAATAAATTTATAAAAAAGTATTGATTATATTATTAGTAAAAAATATTATCATGTTTAATTATAATATTACTATAATTAGAAACGATAGTTCAAAGAATTATCGGTCAATGGAAAAAGATAAGTATTCCTATAACAAGTCAAAATTATCTTAAATTATTCGATTTTACTCAAAAATTTAAATTATATTATAAATATTTTTATTATTTAATATATTCAGATATTTTTTTTTTACAAATTACTAAAAACTTGTCTCAAAACGGAATAATTTATTTTCTTAATTTTACAATCTTTCAAACAGCTTTTTTTCATCACGTTGTATTTTAGAATACCAGAATTAAGCTTTTAGAAATATTCTATTTAAAAATTAAATATTCCGGCGTATAAAAAATTACATTACACATTGCTTAATGCCTATCGAAGCGTAATATTTCCCAATATTACATTGATATTATACAAAATATTTTAAACGTATCCATAAGTTATAAAGTAACTGAATTTTAGTTCTTTCGATGGAACGTTTTAAATCGTAACGAAACACCAACCGATGATTTCAGAGCTGTCAGTTTTCTACCGGAGCGATCGTATCGAGAGATTTCATCCTAATCACTGCGTAATCTTTTAGAATAAAAATTTGAAGCATAATCGTCGATGATATTTATTCAAAGTCCAATTAATTTACCCGCAAGAATTTCGTTAGTTTCAGCGACTCGGTTTACCACCTTTCTTAAAATTGTCTCGAATTTAAGCATCGAGCGGTGAAAACGCTGGAAGAAACCTGAAAATGAACCGAAAGCCAAATAATACTTTCCCCGTCCTCGAATCGCAAAAGTTTTACGTTGCCAACCAAAGAAACTTTTTCACGTATTGATGCATTCAAAATCTCGTGCACGCGTAAAGTTTTCCAAACGATTATTCCTTCGTAAAAAAATATTATCATTCCCTATTTCACAGTACTAAGTACATGGATTGCAAAGCTGAAAACACGTTATCACAAAAAAGATACACGCATTGTCGGTCATTTTAATGTCCATTTGTGAGGCTAGGAAGGTAGTAAAGTAAATAGACATGGTCTGTTAATTTAATAAACCGACATGCGACAATGTACGTACTCGAAGTTTTCATGGGAAATTTTTCCTCCGCCGTGTAATAAAGGAAAAAAAATGCATTCGCAATAAAACTACGCGATAAAGAAAGTCCTTCCTAATCGGAACACAGCCTAAGCTTTAAAACGCCGTTCGCGGAAACGAAACTCTTCCGGCACAAGTACATCAGCACGCATGTCGATAAGCTCGGCCGTGCCTGCATGAAATGCACTCTTGCCGAGTTCCGAAGCGCACTCCAGGTTCACTCCGTGAGTCAGAGACTGCCGAGCGAAAGACTTGCGCAAGCATACCATCGTCGTCTGGCGGCGCTTTGCCTCGCGAATAATAATCGCCCGAGGCAACAAAATGTATCTTATCGGGCGCCAGCGACAAAAATTCCTACACCCCGATACGTTGGGCTTCTTTTTTTTTTTACCCTCCCTCGTCGTATACAGTAGCAAGAAGAAACTCGATAAGGAGCGTTCGTGTGAGAACCGAGTCGAGCTTCTTTATGTGCGTTCGCTCTACAATTATGACATCGATGTATCCGTCTTGTTTATGTAACACTTGGGTGACTTTTTTTTTTTTCTCTCTTTTTTTTTTCCTTCGCTGCGCGGATTACCGAAGTTTCTAACGAACTTATCGAATCGTTTCTTTTTTTTTTCTTTTTTTTTTGTTGTTGCTTTCGTTGGTTGCCGAGTGGAAAGTAGAAACTGTTATTTATGTGGCAAGTATAAACAACGTATCCGTGGAGTTTATTGTTAACTTTATTTTACTTCGCGTTTATTGCAACTATGTATCTATGCTTTTGTAGGTATCGGTTATGTAAGAATTCGAATGCCACGCGCGTTTGGTATTGACGTATTATCGCCCTGGTCAGTGTCTCTTATCGAGTGTAAAATATTTTTCCGAAACTTGCTCACCTTGGAAAAAGTATTTAGTGCCACGAATTATGGATATAAGATATGGATAAAAAACTTTTTCCTTACCGGTACGAGATTTTCGAATCATCGTCGGCGATCATCCGAGTCGTTTGGATTTTTCAACGATGAAACGCGAACCTTTTGTCGAGATGACCGAGTAATTACCGTGACTGAAATTGTAAAAAATCAAAGCGTGCGAACCATTAGTGCCGATAGCATTATTTTATATACGCTGTGTAGAATTTTTAGCTGTGGCTCTAAAAATTTTTTTATACCGCGACTTTATCTGTTTCTGCTTTAAAATATTTATCAAGTAAAAAGTTTGTATATTGTTAAAGGCTTAGTAGTACGAAGAATGACGTGATTTTTACTCGAAAAATCTTGGCATTTTTAAAGTCATTAAACTTAAAATATTTTTAAATAATATATGTGTACTCGTTTAAAATATATATCGATGTTATTTGCTTTTTTTATTATAAAATACATATATACGAAAAACAAAGTAGAAAACTGAAATATAAAATTTCGCGTATTCCTTTTAATACGCAAACTTTGTATAAAAAAATATTCTCGATCGTGAAAAATATATTCGATTGTATACGTAAATCCTTCGAGATATCTATAAAACCGAAATTTTTTTTTTTTTTTTTTTTTTTTTTTTTATAAAACCTCCGTGGAATCTAATGCAAAATTAAATTTGATATAAAACCTTTTCGAATACTTAAATTTGTACGAATATTTGATTATAGTTGATTATTTGATCAGAGCTTTATCGTTTATACAACGATGATATTCTTATTATATAAAATTTGATTTAAACTGTCGTAAAAAAAAATTTTTTTCTTTTTTACTGAAATACACGAAAAAAAAATTACGTTAAATGTGTGTTCAATTCCTCTAGTATAAAGTAGTATTTATTACATTTAACAGTTAATTATCTTTTATATGGAAAAAATTTTTAATCTAAATATATCGTCCAAAGTATCAAAATGAAAATATGTAAATTATAATCTGTCAAAATAAAATATGAGAAAATATACACTTATCTTTTATTGCTTGATAATATGTAGATTTTTTAATATGTACATCATAAAGAAAGTTAAAGAGAAATTTAATTCTCATTTATCAAATAGTATTAAAATATAAATTTCTAAATAATAAGCTCGAAACTCTTTGCGCGAGAAAATTAATATAGCGAATATACGAAGCTTTTCCTAAAAATTTCTTTACAAATATTTCAATTTAAATAAATAGAGGTTTTTTCGACGACAGCTGAAACCGAATGCTCCTAGTTATCAAAAAAAAAAAAATGAATCATTTAAAGTTAAAAGAATTCTCATTTGGTGTATAATATTTGAAAAGAAAATAAAAAAAAAAAAAAATTGAAACCTGCGTGTTCGTGTGTAGACAGGTTATTTCCTCTTAATTAAATTTTACATTTCACCTATCTCAACGCCATTTCCCATGTTACAGAAATATGATATTTTTCGGTATTCGCTCTTCGCGTAAAACCGTTTTATACGCTATACTCGATACGCGTGTACGGAATAGTTTTACACGAAAAACGCGTAATACTTAGGACATAAGACATAGAAAGCAACGAGGCGACAGGTAAACTATAATAAAATTGAAAAGATTATAAGTAAGCCAGGGATTTATCATGGATTCACTTATTCCGAGCGAATTTTCTCTCGCGGTGATTTTCTTACTTCGCCTTTCTTCGCCTTCGCAAGAACGCGAGTTTGATACTCGCACGCGCGAAGATGACGATAAGGTCGAGGAACCGAGCACAACCACAAACCTGACATTATACAATCAAGCGTCGCGCGTTATATCCCACTCAGTGAGTACTTTACAATCGCATAGTCAAGTCTCACTCTCTCTCTCTCTCTCTCTCTCTCTCTCTCTCTCTCTCTCTCTCTTTCTCGGTCTGTCTTGTCTCTTGTAAAAGCTGCTATACTATCGCCACTGTACGGTGTAGACATTCCAAAACTTGAACGACTCGATGTATATCGGGATCCGTATTTGAACTCTCTTTTATCGCGTACGGATGATTCTTCCCTTATTTTCATAAGATTATTTTTATTAATTGAGCAAGATCTTGTTTTTCGAATTCGGAGTCTTTTACGGAGACGAAATTTTATCTTACCGAGTGGATAAAAGTTCAAAGTTATTTCGAACATTGTGGGTATTTTTTTTTCTTTCTTTTTCGGATACGGAGTTGGACGTGTCGAAATTACACGCCTAATGTAACTAGATGATAAAGTATTGGTGAAAATCGTTAAATCCGTTGAATTGTGCGAAATGAAAGCAATTGTAAATTTAAATTAAAAAGTAATTGAATAATCTTAGAGAGGGATTATTTTCTCGAACGTTGAAAGTCGTTTAATTTACTGATTGTAAACTCGTCTCGTACTCGCGCTTTTATAATCGGTATTTACACACTTTTTACACTAATTACAATCTGAAAACAATACATTTAATTTTAAATGTATCTATTCGTGTTTTCACCGAGTTATCACTGAATACATAGTTTCATGTACATAATAATCAATTTTTTTCTTTAGATAAACGCACTTGTCGTTATGGTAGATACTAACAAAATGGATTCTGGTCTTCGGTTTACGGATTGTAACGAGGCTAACGATGAATCCTAGCGGTCGTAGTTTGATCTCGTATGCTCTGGTTCTTGAGATATGAATTATACTCGTATTAACGTAAAATGTACGTTATTTCATGAAAACATGATAATTCTATTTCTGATCATAAATCAATAAGTATTTAGGGTAGATAATTTATCAAAAAAGAAACTAAACGTAGAAGCATATAATAAACGTTAATTTGAGACAAGATTCACGTCAACATCTTAATTAGTTTCAGAGTTATGAAAAGTGAAAACTAACGACAATAATTGTAGAAAGTTAAGATGTACTCGATCGTTTTTCAATAATGCAAATTCGTAAGTTTCTCGCTTTCCATCTCTTTCTCTCGTTAAAATATTATTTACATTAATGTTATAATTATGATATCGCTGACGTTGGATTTTAAATAATTTAAATTACCGTTTATCGTTCGCAATCGCTTCCAGTATTCTTTTTGGATAAATTTCCTACCCTAAATACTTACTGATTTATGATTAAAAGTATAGTTATCATTTTTCGCTAAAGCAACGTATATTTGTATTAAGATAGCTCGTATCTTAAAAACCAGCGCCAAAGAAATCAAACTATGAGCGTTAGGTTTCGTATTTCAAATCCCGGAGCCTCGATAAAATCTTGGGAGACCGCAAACCCTTCGTAAAAGTCAATATTTGTGACTGTACAAAGCTATTCGTTATCTAATGCTCGCTTTAAAATATTACGAATCGTTGCACTTGTGATTGAATTAATTAACGTAACGAGACGTCGATTTTAAATCCACAACTTTGAGCCTGATTCCGGGCTCGAGAAATTTGTACTCTGAGTTGACTAACTGATCGAAGATGCGCGATACCTCGATTGAACCACTCGATTGATCTACGGATTCATCGACGGAAGTGGGTAAATCGCGTAATCGAGGCTCTAAATTCACTGGGAACAGTGAAGGGTTGTACCCTAAGTAACCATCCAACTTTCATCCAAGTCAAACTCCCGAGCCTTTAGATCATTGGTCCAAAAATTATCTTTCCAGAACGCGGGCTATCTTATCAACGAGTGGCGAGACGTCGACGTTACTCTAATAGACAGAAAGATATTTGAAAGACTCACAGTGAGTGAGAGAGCTACAGGGGTTATCGCCATACGAGAAATATAAATTTAACGTGTATTAGCACTTGACGTTTCATGGCACGAGCTCGTTTCAGTTCAGAGCTCAACCAAAAGAAATTTATTGGTTAGGAATTTCGAAAAAGGTTTCTATTCATTTTTATGTAGAGCTAAATTGTGTCTTCGATGAGTATTTTATTGTATTATTTCGAGTGCGATCGTTCGATCGTCAATTTCAAGTTCACTTGTAATCCATTAACGTTCAATAATTTTTAGTTTCGTCAATGCGTTCCTTAATTTCATGGACAAAGTACAATATAAAAGGTTATTCGATCACGAGGTTAAGAAACTCGATATAAATTTATAATTTCGACGAGTTAAAATTACCGAAACTACCTGAATATAAGTAATGGTAATTTGGTATAATCTAATGCATCGTTTACAATAATTCTAATAATTATTTGTAAATACTGTTACGTTCGATACTTCGATCTATCGCAAAAATAAATTTTCGGGTAATACTTCAGCGAAGAATTTTTATGATAATATTTTTCTATCTTACGTATTTTACTATCTTCTATGTCATTGCTTTTTATTATCTTTTATCTAGAGATTAAAAAAATTATTGCTATCAGACACAAATATTTTTTCTTTAAAAGAAAATAATTTTTATTCGATTGTTCGATAAAGCACTTTTATAAAACATCGTGTAAAAGAAAATTTTGATTACTTCAAATTTATGCAAATAGAATTAAATCTGGCTTGAAATAATTTATTTAATAAAACTCTTTCTTATTCGGGTATTTGTAATCTTGTACTATAAAAATTCGATTCCAACCTCGTATTCGAATGAAATATAAATGTCGATTTTTCGTACGTTAAGAATTTTTTAAATGAAATAAAAATTATAATTTTATGCTGTTGCAAAAGAAAAAATTGATATATTTATTTCTGTTAATTTTCAAATATATAATTGTTTTTAAACTATAATGTAATACATCTTATGTAATATTTAGGAAAGTATGAAATCATAGATAAAAAATATCTGGGACAATAAATTAAGATTTAATGAATCATTTACTACTTTTTCAATAAATTATTTTATCAATGTTAAATTCTTTTTTATATATACGTGTACTCCATTATATATTATAAATCAAAATAATGAAATAATACAGCAATCATTTTCACCTTTTCAAATACAGAAATTTAAATTATCAAAGTGAACTTTAATCTTTGTAAAAGTTATACAGATACTCAATAAATTAAAATAAAAAAAAATATATGTATATATATATATATGTCATAAGTTTTTTTGATCAGTATTTTAAATTATCTTAGAATATTTGTTAAATTGAAAACGTATCATTATTTCGAAAATTTGATAAATCTTATCTAAGAAATTTTAAGTAGTTCTACAAGTATAAATAAAAATCAAGATAAATAATATATAATAAAGATTCCTTATTTAATCAATTCAAAATTATTAACAACTTATTTGAAAAACAGGCTTTAATAAAATAATTTAATTGTAAATATGAAGAATTCAAAATAATAAATTAAAGTAACTTTGGTAATATATCGTAATAAAAAGAAAATTTATTATTTTGATAGTGATACGTGAAAAAAATTTGATTATACAAGTATTTAAACGGATAAACTTTTAGCATCGGTAAATATCTTGGGATGTCAAAAACGAATTTAAACATCATAGAAGACAAAGATAATATCATGTCTGTAACATATGGGTGAAACAATTATGAATAATCGGTTCATGTATAGCATTTTAAAGCTTAGACTATTTCCAAAATGTAAGTAAATGAAAATTACGATAAAAAGTAATATTTAAACGAATTGTCTAAATTTTTTTTAAAGACGCAATGATAATGTCTTCAAATTTGATCAAATAATAGATAACGAATTCTTCTAACATGTTCGATAGATTGTGTTCAGTGCACCATTGAGATTGAATTGTTATAATTAGACTTGCAATTAAATTCGTTAATTATATACAAAAATTTTATTTAAAAACCTTTTTTATTAATTTTGATGCATATAATGTTTTAGCTAAACTTTACAAATTATTATTGTATTTGCATTAAATTTAAAATTTAAATCCAAAACTATAATCTTTTATATTGTTCAATAATTTATCGATTATAATCAATATAATATATTTCAAAATAAATAATTAGAAACATAAAATTATGTTTTATCGTAACTTTAAAATTCATAAGATTTCTACATAAAAATCTCAAATTTAATATGAGTTAAGTTTGTCAAAAATAACGAAAAACTTAGAATTAACGAAAACCAATACAATTTGAAAGATAATATTTTGAAACAAAGTTATCGAGATGGAAGTTGAGATTAAGTTTCACGGTTGTTTCGAGTAAAATTTTACCTCTAGTTTCAAAACTAATTATACTTTTGAGCAAGAAATTTTTCATAAAGTATTTTTTTTGAGTAATTTATTTTAAATAGACTTTTTATGTAAATAAGTGATAAAATTTCGTAATTCGCTTTGCATAAAATACAAGAAAAAAGACTCCCTTGAATTGCAAAAAGATTTATTTCATTTTTATTATCATAATTATTCATAATTATAAAAAAAATTGTGTATTTTGTAAAATTAAATTTTTTCAAACAACCAATATAGTAGAAAAAAAAACTTAGCTTAGTTTAACTACCGTTAAAAGGTGTTAAATGCAAAAAATCACGATTACCTCATCTTTCTGAATCATAATATACTCGGTTCGATTGGAACAATTAAGCACCTAATAGGGTAAGTGATTTTTGGAAGCAATTGACGTATCTTCGTAATGGCAATTTTATTTGGAAAGCCACGTACGACTTCAGTCATCTTTTTTGTTTGTTAAAAAATAAAAAAAAAAATTAACCGGTAACGATGCTTCCATTTTTGGACGAGTATTTTTAATTTCATTAAAATGTGATTTTCTTTCGCAATATATTATTTTAAAGTTAAATATTTATTTAAGTAGTTTAAAGCTAGTTTAAATTAAAATTTTTTATCTATAATAAAACATAGTTACAACAATCGAACACATTTTTTCAATATTTGTTTTCGTAATTTATTTAACGACTCGTATTTAAAAATTTACCAAGAAAATTAGAGTTTTTTTTTTAATAAAATTAACGTTTTCGGTATTGAATTTTCAGTATCCAAATATTTATCGCGGATAAAAATAAATGTTCGTCCAACATCGAATCGAAGTGTATGAAAATGTATGTAGTAAACGCGTTAATCGCATATATTATCGTTACTATTATAAGAGGGGAAGGATAAAGGGTATAAAATAATAAACAATCCAATAAATGATACATTGTTTTATTGATATAAGATGATTTGAAATATAAACGTCATTAAGGAACTGTATGACTTATTCTCCTATTAAAAAAGAATTATCGTTATAGACTTTAATTTTACTTTTCCTCGTACGTCGGAACATTTTTCCTACATTTTCGTTAACAAAGTGTCGGAGCGACTCGACGTGTGAAAATAAACAGAAAACAAATTGATGTGCCAATTTCACAAATCATAAGACCGTCAACGAACTTGCGTACTAACAGAAAATTCACCATCATTTTTCGCAGATATCAAAGTCTTTTTTGTAAAAAAATTTTTTACGAATTTTCTTGATCATGGGAAGGTCGATGGCGGCACCATCGAAGCAATAACAACGGTATAGCTTAAGTACAACAAAAATACATTTCGCTTCTGTTTTAGCGTGAGTGTTTAGCATTTTGCAAAAAATTTTCTCTCCTTTTTCCGTCTTTTCTTCTTCTTCTTCTTCTTCTTCTTCATCATTTATCGATTTATCATTAATGTTTTTTTTTTGTTTTCGCATGCTCCCACTCGCCCGCCATTTACTCGTCACCTTTCTCACTCATCATCATCATCAAGCATCATCACGTTGATTCTTCCTCACCATGCATAAAAATTACTCATTCGCATACTTTATCTACTTTTTTTTCACTGCGTAGAAAAATTCTATAACTTTTCCTTTGATCGCAAAATAGAGGTATAAATGTTATTTCTAATGTAGTGTACATCAACATCAGATTTTAATCATTATTACGTGTTTGTGTTTTTCCCTTTTTTTTCCTATCTAAATAATAACGAAAATTATCAACGAGCTATTTTCGGCAAAAATTCAACTATTTTGCTTGTTCACTTCATTGTACATATTACATCTTTTGTATATTCAAAAGTTAATTGATATCCATTGCCTGAAAAATAACGAGATTCTATTTGGCATGAGGCATACAACCATTCACTCTTTCATTTTTTTTCCTTTTCACGTATTTTATCTCAAGTGACTGTCTTTATTATTTCATAATATAATTATCGTCGATCGTTAACATTATTTTTTCATAATTTTTTTGCAATTTTCTTTTCTTTTAACAATTTCTTCGTAGTTTACAACGTATAAAAATAAAAGGATAAATAAAAATATTGTTTTGCTCTTGATAAAAAAACCTAACATTATATTTATGTAAACTTTTTTCTCGTCTACGTTCTTGCCATTCTCTCTTTCTCTCTCTCTGTCTCTCATCCACTCGTTCGAACACACTCGCACTCGCACTCGCACGCACACGTACACGCACACACACGCACGCTTTCTCTCCGCCTAATTCTCCTTTTAGTCTTCCATGCATCAAACTTTCATCCTCGTATATTTCTCGACGAGCATCCGATTTTCTTTAAATTTATTTTGCTGTCTAGTGGTTCAGGAAATCTTTTTTTTTTTTTCATTGATTTGTACACATTATTATTTTTAAATTAGAAAATTATATCTTGGTAAAAATCAGTCTAAGAAATTCCTTGCATTATTTTTTTTTTTAACCTGTTACTCGTAACCGGCGTAAATACCTAAATTGTATAAATCCTGCAAGGGATCGTATTTCTGTTCTAATTCTTTCATTTAAATTAATTTTCTGTCTAAGTCAAAGTTTCTCAAAACAAAATCTATTGAGCTAGTTTGCGAGGCGTCCGGATTTTCAACTTCCTTATTCATTACCGTTTCACTTTTCCATTCAAATAGTCGCGTATAAATTCTATTTACAAACTCTCATAAAGTCACAAACTCCACTCTCACGTATTCCAAAACGAAACGAGAAAACGAAGCTTCGTTATAGTTCAACGAACAAAAAAACACTGTATACACTTTTAAAATTATTTTCCTTTTTTCTCCTTTATAATATACCTACCATAATATATGGAAAAAATGCAAACTCAAAAACTAAAGAGGACACCGCGTGACCTCAGGAATCAACAAAAAATGCATTATTCTTTATATATTTGTTTTTTTTTCATTTATTATCATTATTTTCAAAACTAAATAAAAAAAAACGAATTTGTGCATCGGCGGAACAAAAAATTGCAATTTGGCAATAATTATCGAACTAAAAAACACGATTTTAATTTTGTCTTCTCACGGGGGAGAGAAATCGAGGAAAAACAAAGCGAATACAAGAAAAAGTGTCTAAATCGTATTAAAAAACTATATACTATATATGAAAAAGGAAGCACGTAAGTGGAAGGCGTAAAACTTAATTGCGCAAACATTCGTCCCAAGTAGTTTTCACGCTACTTTAGTATTTCGTGTACTTTTGCGCTTTTTGAGCACAGAGAGAAAAATATTTAAAAAACAATATGAGTTTTACCTGAAAAACGACTTTCATGAAATATATCTCTAAGGTCATATTTTTCTACATATCTTTATCTCGGTGCATTTTTATTTCGTACTAATTTTCTTCCATTCTTTGTCTACTTCTTAGCACTGTGTCGTCACTTATCAATTTACTGTCTATCATCATTATTTATTTTTTAGCAGGTACGTTTTGCACTCTTCTGAAATAGAGGCGACTAAAAGCGGCGTAACCGAACTCATTTTTCGTAAACTCTTTCCATCTTAATTTTTTGTCGTTTGTCTCCAAAATGCTTCTACTTTTTCATTCCGCCGTTTTTTTTTATCTTTCATCGACTAAAAATTTTTTATAAGAGGAAGGCCCTCTGCTTTCTTACGTTCTCCTCTCGTCATTCTCTCTCGCGCATTCTCTATTATTATTATTATTTAAAAAAAAAAAAAAAAAAAAAAAATCACAAACGACATCCGCGCGCGGATTAAAACCGGAAAGAGGTGGTTGCAGAGTATCTTAAAAAAAGAATTAAAAGGCCGTATGTATACGTGAATATACTCGACGGAAA
This sequence comes from Dolichoris vasculosae, assembly GCA_018907195.1. NCBI lineage: Eukaryota > Metazoa > Arthropoda > Insecta > Hymenoptera > Agaonidae > Dolichoris > Dolichoris vasculosae. Next base: position 1,389,046 of record JACCHY010000021.1, read on the forward strand.
AGACTCTGCTTTATTCGTTAGTTTCTTTTTTCCGCAAATAAAAAAGGGAAACTACCAGTGAATTCAAGATGAGGGATAGGAAAATTTTTTTTGATATATTGTTTTGAGGAACGCCTACGATTCCTTTTTTTTTTTTCTCTCTATTTTGGCACCAGAATGTTTTTCTATTAAGAAAGAAGGAAGAGCTGCGCTCAAGGCACTTATCTTTGGAAAAAAAATGTATTGTATACTATAACTACAATTGATAAATGTCTATTTCACTTGGATCTCGTTTCGTCACTAGTTACGATCGAATTACGGAAGATTCGAAGGGCACCTGATATTCTTTGAAAAAAAAAAAAAAGAAAAAAAAAAGAAGAAAAAAATTAAAATCGAACTTAACTTTTTATCGCGTGAAAATTAAATTTCATTTAACTTCGTAATAATTACGAATTTTACATTTTACGTTCGGCTGAAAAGTATGAAAATAAATATGAACTCGGTAAATATTTGTTTTCATTATATAATGCACTGTTTTACAGTTAGTTTTCGCTATGGCGCAGCTCACCTTATTACTTTATTCTATTCATATATTTTTAAAAAAAAACATAATAATAGTTTTCGTTGTACAATGTTGTACCTGATCTATTCGTAAAAAATACGTCACGGTATTCATCCACTGTATTCAAGCATTTGCGCGTCCTGTGGATGCATTAAAATATAATAATAAAAAGAAAGAGTCCAATACCAACTCATATGTTTTTTCACATCTGTATCTTTGTCCATCTACGCTCCCTCTCTCGCTCCCTCTCTCGCTCCCTCTCTCGCTCTCTCTCAATGATACACACACAGGGTACGTTCACTCTCTCTTTCGTTCCTTTCTTCTCTTTTAACTGCAGTCGCAGTCTCTGGCCTCATTCACGTCTTTTCTTTAATTCATGCATCGCGAAACCATTGTGCTTCCGTTCAAAGTTTCCTGTATATATCGTTTCCTTTGCCTGCTCTCTCTCTTTCTCCCTCTCTCCCTCTCGCACACACGCACGCATTCTCTCTTCTTTCACTCTCTTTCTCTCTTTAAGCCTATCTTAAAAAGCGCTTCCTCTGGTGACAATATAATTTTTATTCTTCCCTTTAATTTTTAAATTTATTTTGCTCATGTTTTATTTCAAGCATTACATCTACTTTATTTTATCTCGGTAGTTCCCCCAGTTTTGTTTACCAGTCAATTTTGCGGTAAATTCGATAAAAACGAATACTGTAACCTAGAAACGTAATGAACACATTGTTTTCTTTTTGCTTTTTTTCCACTTCTTTCACACCGTTCGTTCTATGCAGTGACACTCAAGATTTAGAAAGATTCTTTCACTCTCGCTCTTACACCTAATTCTCGCACTCACCGTCATGTCATACTTTTTTTTGCTCCTCACATTTCTCGCCCAATTTAGTTTCTTATATGTGTAATAATGAACGCACACTCACGAAAAACAAAAACTGCACGCATTCTCTTCTTTCTCACGCGATTATTCATCAAAGGGGTTTTTGTTTATATGTTTACAAATATATTCGCTCGCGAACACTTTTAATTTTTAATTATAATTTACCTTTTTTTTTCTATAACTAAAACGCAAAGATGCATAGCGCGAAACTTTTACATGTTTCATCATAATATTTTTCTTTTTAAATAGTCACACACGACTATTTGGTCGTATAATCTAAACCCTCTAATTACAAGCGTTTAAATCATAATTGTTACTTATTTTATTATTCAGTTTGATAAATTATGATTCGATATTATCTCATTTTTTTTTTGTAATAAAAAGTTCCCGTATAAGAAAAACCGCCGATTTAGTCGGTCGTGAAATCAACTAAAACGTTAACAATATAATAATAATAATAATATAATAATAATATAATAATAATAATTGTAATGATAATAATAATAATAATAATAATAATAGTAATATTAGTAATAATAATGATAATGATAATGATGGTGATATCAATATTATAGATAGTAGTATTAACTAGTATCTTTACTATTTCATTCTCACTATATTCATTTTCTTTTTTCTCTCACTCGCTCCGATCTACATTTTGTAGATTTACCTCGACGTGCATATATATACTTATATCTACATATATGTATACATATATACATATACATATACGCACATACATACATATACATACATATACGCACATACATATATATTTATGTGTATATAATATATAATATGTTTATTATATTTAAACCTATATACGCAATGAATCCGTTTTTTTATATACAGTGTGCTTATCAATACACAAAAAAAAGAAAAAAAGCTTGAATACGATGCTTCATTTTTCATTTATTATTTATTTATTTATTTATTTAGTTATTTATTTATTTGTGCTGAACTGAGGAGAAGAAAAAAGAAAGTGTATTACAAACAAAATACGGAGGCGTCGAGTACCTAGCGAGGAAAATTAGGAATATCGGAAATAGCGCGTTACAAAAAAGAGTGCAATAGGAGCTAAAACTCGTTCGAGAAAGTCTCTTTCCAATCAGAATAGACTGCTATTGTGTTTTATCATTACATTTTTCCTAAGCGGTGTGAGAACTGGGCGTCATTTCCAAAAATATACAGCCCTGCTGCATCTAACACATTTTTTCACATCGTCGTTATTCGCGAGAGCCAGAGTAGAATAAAGGACTATTCAATTCCTTATTAAGTTAGAAGAAAAAAAAACTGTCATCTATATATATAATATATATCCATATATTTTTCATGCTATATAATTTATCTACAGTTGACTCGCGTCTATGCGTGTATGCACTCGCGCATCTCGCACTCATATATAATCGCGAGATGCGGTTGTATAATGGCGCTGACAAAGTAAACGAAAAAAAAAAGGAAAAAAAAAAAAAAGAAAAAAAACGTCCTGTCTCCCTAATCGTCCGGTTACCAAATGTAACAAACCCTTTTATAATCAGCAATCGGTAAATCGTATAATAATTAATGATAATCGTCGATATAAGTTATAATTATGCTCTTTAGTAGTTATATATCACTTTTCACACCAGCGTGTCAAACAAGACGCATCTTTCGCGCTAACAAAATATAATTTCGCGAACGTCAGAAGAAAGTCTAGATAGGAGCGCGTATGAGTAGCCCAGCGGGAGAATAACCAAAATCTACCTTCCGCCCATCTCGTTTTCATCTACATGTTTTTTGCGACGCGCGAAAGACTATTCCTCCGCCGGGCTTCCATCGTAATAAAAGCGTCTCTGTTTTCTTACGTGTTTTTGTACATCCGTGTATAATATGGCTGTGTAATTGTGTGCGTGGGTGTGGGTGCGTCGGTGTCCGCTGGTTATCACGGACGGGCGATCGAGTGGGTCTGTGCGTGCGAATATGCGTGTGGGTGTGCGCGTGTACGTGTCGCCTTGGTATCGTATAAAAAAAATAATATAATAATAATAGATAATCGATAATAGATAATAATAGATAATAATTATTAATAGATAATAGATAATATTAATAATATATAATAGATAATAGATAGTAATAGATAATGATAAAACGAGGAAAAGGGAGAAGAAGCCTTGAAAAACGCCGTAGCAATTATTAGCAGTAAAATCTCACGAATCGAAATACACGAGGATTGTAAAACATATACTACTCTCTCGTCGTAACAGTTTTTTTTATTCCTGCCGGCAAACGTCAATTCCGTGTGTCGTCGTCGTCTTGGTCGTCGTGTGGTCCGCCCAGGGGGAGAGGCGCGCGCTTGGCTCGCACCCGGTAGCGACAGCCGAAGCGTCGCGCTAGCGGTCCAGCCGCGTCCCTTCTGCCCGCTCACTCTCTCACTCTCTCTCTCTCTCTCTCTCTCTCTCTCTCTCTTCCTCTCTCTCTCTCTCCGTGTCACTGTCTTAATCTATCTCCACCTCTTCCTCTACTTCTTCCTCCATTTCCTCTTCCTCCTCCTCTTCATCCTCCTCCTTCTTCTTCTCCGCTCTTCGTCATCCTAATCCTCGTCTTCGTCCTCGTCTCGACTCGAGCCCCCGGGATATCGATGGTGGTTTCCTCGTCGGATCTCCCTCGCTCTCGTTCGCTCTCTCTTCCTCTCTCTCTCTCTCTCTCTCTCTCTCTCTATCAGCGCTGCATGGCGAGACTCCGCCGCAGATGGCTGAGTTGTGCCCTGAGTCGTTCCTGTTTCTTCTTGAGCTCGATGACCTTGGCGAGGTTGAGCTGCTCCAAATCCGTGAGCCTGTCGCAGAAAGCGGCAGCCTGCCTCAGTATCGCGACCTTGGGCGCCTTCTCCTTGGCCTCGACCTCGGGCACGAGGATCCTGAGCTCTTCGAACGCGTTCCGGAGCTCTATCCGCCTCTGACGTTCCATGTTGTTGTGCAAGCTCCTCTTCTCGGTGTCGGGTTCGTCGTCGGACGAACTTCTCGAGGACGACGCGAGACTGCTGCTCGTCCCGGCGCTCAGTTTCGCCGGCGAGGATTGGGGCGAGCTCGCGTTAGACTTGTTCTTCTGGGGCGTGGCGCGCCGTTGATACGATCGGTGCTGCCTCGCTCGTTTCGCCGCGGGTTTCGTCGCCTCCGGGTCGGAGGCCGCGGCGGCGGCGGCCGCGGCCGCCGCCTGATTCGCCCGTTTACGGGAGACGCCGTTCAAGGGTGGACGGCCGCGAGGTCGGGGCGCCGTCGTCGTCGAGGACGGGGATGTGGAGTTGACGCCGCCGTTACTGCCGCCGTGGTGATGCCGGTCCTTGAACGCGGTGTTCACCGTCAGCTGGAAGTGCTGTTGCTCCGCTGGGCTCGGGTACGTGGGTAAGGACGAGGCCGCGGTCGAGCTCGAGGCTCGCGACGGCTTCTCGTAAGACACCACGTCGATTTCCTCCTCTGTAACATCGAGCGAAAGCAAATATTTGAGTCCTCGAAACGAACCGTGGGGGGTCGGTGGGGTGTTGGTCGTTGGGTAGTTCTCTGGGTAGTTCTCTGGGTAGTTCTCTGGGTAGGTCGCTCGGTCTCTCGGTCGGTCGGTTGGTCGGTCGGTCGGTCGGTGATTTTGGCGAGGTAGGGTGGAGAGAAAGTTTTGGGGAAACTTTGTGAGTTATCGCTCTTGTGCTTTATCGCGTTCTCTTTCGCGCGTTAATAACGAATGATCGATCGTGCGCGATCGACGTCGTGGTATTACCTTTGTTTTCGGGGTGATCGAGTAACGAATGCGTAAGCTATTTGTCATTGCACGCCTGCGAAGCCATCGAAAAAAAAAAACAATATTTCGCTCTGCTTTTATTCAGCGGGAGGAAACATCGATCCTTACACCTACTAAAAACCATTTGCCCGTGTATTTTAACGGAACTCCATCAGCGTAACGACCTTGGTGGATCTTCGACCTCGTTTAGCTTTATTTATTATTCCCCGGGAAATTAGAGAAATCGACGGTGCGGGAGGGGAGAAAAATGCAACCGACATCTCAATGTCAAAGGAACGGAAAATTCATGAAAATGGGGTGCGTGACTCTAATGTATTTTCCGAAACACGCGCGTGCGTACGTTTACATTGCGTTATCGCGTACTCGGAGGGGAAAAAGTCGGCGTTACCTTGCGACTTTCCCCTAAATCTTTTTTTTTCTTCGATCGTTCGCGTTGATTCTCCGCGGGTGTTTTACGAGTTGATTTAGCAGCGGTAGGGTCGTCGTCGTCGTCGTCGTCGTCGTCGTCGTCGTCGTCGTCGTCTTCGTCGTCGTCTTCGTCGTCTCGCAACGTTCTCGCAACGTTTACAGAGAATTCGCACGAGAGAAAAAAAAAAGAGGATCTTCCGAGTTTCGCGTGGCGCCTGCGCCGCTATTAAAGGCATACGCTTTATTTAGTAGTTCCTTCGTGCGCTTGCTAGGGGATATCGGATTACAGCTGCGCTACGGAGAGAGAGAGAGAGAGAAAGCCAAGGATGTGTCAAATGGATGAGTCATGCGTGGATTTTATTGTCGGAAGGTATATAGTGGGAGTTTTATTCGGAGGGATTCTGGGATTCTTCTTTGTTTGCGATCTTGCTTCTATTTTAAATCGTACGAGTATTTCGGAAGATAATTTCCTAGCGATAATTTCTCCAACGACGTTTCGCAAATTTTCCCATTTTTTCATCGCCGCTCCTTACTCGTTCGTCCATGTACGTGGTTCGTCGAGTTTATCGGTTTCGAGAATATCGGCTACTTCCGTAACGCCGCTACCGAGAAGCGAATGCAAATACGAGTCTCAATTTCGTCTCGGACGGTACGGCGAACGTGCCAAGGGAAGAAGTAAAAAATGGACAATGACGCTTCTGCTTCTGCTTCTTCTGCTTCTTCTTCTTCTTCTGCTTCCTTTTCCTTCTCCTTCTCCTTCTCCTCCTCCGCCACCTCTTCCCCTTTGTACGTACAGCGTTCGAATAATCGAGCAGGAAGTAGAAAGGAACTTAAAAGGCAAGCGCGCGCACGAGTTACGAAATCAGCTTAAAAGGAAGCGGAAGCCGGTGGCGAGGGGAACGAGGAAGAAGCTGTCAAGGCAAGAGAGAGAGAGATAGACGGAGACGGAGAAAAGTGTAGCAGCGGGAGTCTCGGGGCTCTCGAGAATAGCTGTGGGTTTTCGCGGAACCCTTTTCTTCGGTCACGAGCCAACGACGAGCGACGCGTCCCAGTCGCGAGTGACTGTCCCCCGCGGAAAAGGCGCGAAATCGTCTAAATATAGCCGACGGTCTTTCTTCCCTTCGTGATTCTCTCGTGCAGGCTAAACTCGCTCTCACGGGGGAAGAAAAGCCGAGGAGAGATTCGCTTTGGTTTTCCCATACGCGCGTTTCGTTTCTGCCTCGGTGAAATAAATAGGATAAGTACGTTTTTCAACGGAGGTGAAATTCGTTGAATATTAAACGGTCGCTTTATTCCTCATATATATTCATAAAATTGAAATAGATTTATTACGAAATAGTAATTTATGAGCGCGGCGCTGCGACGAAAAATGAAATATTGAAAATCAATTATTTACGAGCACGTTCGCGCGGAAATCGGTTAATAATAAACTTATTCGCTCTCGCGTCGCATATTCGATCCTCGTTATTCGTTAATCCGTAAAACTGATATACGGTGTCGAGAGAAACTAATTCGGAATTTTAAGATCGGATCATCATCGATGAGAACAAAGTACGACGCCTGTCTCTCCTATTCTATCCCCGAACAAAGAAATCTCGGCAGGTAGGAGCGAGAACGAAGGCGGAAATTCGTCGGTGCTATAAAATTGCGTCTAGATGCGTCTTTTCCATAATCATCGTGAATCATCTTCCGCGAGATACGCTTGGTCCGGTCGGTGGCTTAGATTTAATTCATCGAACGTGGATTATCGGAAGCGTACACGAATTGCTTCGATTTTCTTATACTTCAGCAATTTCATTTGGGTTTATGGTCTCCTGTCGTGCCGCGTAATTGCAATTGAAGAAAGTAATTCGATCGGCGTTAAAACGAAATTGTATCAAATTAACAGTGCTCTACGTACTTCGTACCGTAGTTAAAAGTAATAGCCAAATCAAACTGAAAAATAATTTATGAGAAACGTTATGAGTAATTATCGAAATTAAATGACAGATTGAGTTTAATCTTGGGAAATTATAATAATTTCGTTGGTTGCGGATCGACTCTGGTAATTAATAAATAAATAAATGAAATTTAAACAAAAAAAAAAAAAAAAAAAAAAACAAGCAACTCGTTTTCCGCTCTTTTATTTAAACGCGTTCTACACTCGTTTACCCACCATTCGAAATTCGGAAATTACGACCGCGGGAATAAACAACGTCTTATCTCGTCCGTTTGGGTCGGATCGAGGCCAATAATAAGAATCGAGGCTGTTCGTAAGCTCTAACGAATTACCGAGTGTCATAGGTGACGAGATTGCCTACGTTATTATCGCCGGAAAAGAAATTGACATATCTCTGTATATACGGGATTACAGGGCACGTGCCGAGGAGAGAAAGAAACGCCGCACAAAGAAAAACTCTTGAACGGAAAAGGAGGGGGAAACTCAACGACGACAAAGAAAATATTATGGTTATAGATGGGGAAATCGAACAAAGAAAGCGAAATAAAATTTTCGTTTTTCATCGACGTGTCGTCTCTCCTACCGCCGCCGTTGCAACCCAAGAGACGCTACAAGATTTTCGTCCCGCGAACACAATAATAATAATCTCCCGTCGTCCGACGTACATAATTATTCATCTCGATCGAAAAGATCGTAATTTTTCCTTCGAGAAAAAAAATACTTGCGAGATAAGCCGCTTCGCTATCCGAACCGACAGCATCAAACCTCGCGCCAAAAAAAGACCCTCCTCTTTTCTTCCTCTCTCTTTCCCACTCTCGCTCGAGAAACAAAAAATGGAGCGGGAGATTCCCCCCCCTCTCACCCGCGCCCACCGGGTCAGCAGCGTTTGTTTCTCCGCACGTGCTGCCGAGTAAGCCAGCGACCTTGGGGGTCAGTGCGCTCTTCCCCCAATCTCCGTCGTCTTCGTCGTGGTCGTGGTCGTCTTCGTCGTGGTCGTGGTCGTCGTCGTCGTCGTCGTCGTCGTCGTCGTAGTCGTAGTCGCGACGCGCGCGCGCATTCGCTTCGGGGCGTCGACGTCGATCGAAGAGAGAGCTTCGGCGTCGTCGGGGTGTCGGTGCGCGTGTGCGCAAGCGTGTGTGGGTGAAGCGCCGCGGATCGAGGCACCCTCAAGGGCGCGAGCGGCGCTTCGACGCGCGCACACGCGCGTGCGTGTCGTGGTACGCACGGCCAGGGTTCCGCCGGGCTCGGCTCTGGCTCGTGACATTGAACTTCGTTGATTATTATTACCCGGACGCGGCGGGACTCGGGTTTTTCGACGCGCTCTCGATGGCTAAGGAAGGATGGATGGATGGATGGTTGGATGGATGGTTGGATGGATGGATCGTTCCTTTTTTTTTTCTTTTCTTCCGTAAATTTGATCGGCGCGCGCCGGTTTTTTTGTCCCGAGCGGGGATCCGTAAATTTTCATCCCGTTCGCGTCGTAAAACACGTGTATTCGCTCGACGCGAGAGATGAAAAAAGAAACGGAAGGAAAATATATTACCTACGAGCCTTCGGTGATTAATTCTATAATAATGCATCTTGGATAACCGAGCGAATCGAGCGCGCAAAAATTTAAACTTGGACTCACTCGAGCGAATGAGTTCGAAGTCTCGGCGTATGAAAAACTTTAAATCCTGTTTTACTAATAACCCGAGCAAGAGGTAAGAAGCTCGAGAGACAGTTTTCGAGTACGTGAGGCGAATTAAAAATTTGAAGATCGTTAGAACGGCCGACGGAGAGAGAGTTTGCTTTCCTTCCCACGAACGGAACGAACGCCGATGTGGTGGTAAATTGACCAAAGTAGGTGGAGGATGACGAGTTTAAAGCCGAGGTCTTCTCTCGAGATTTCTACTTAGTTTTTCAAAAAATATCGCCGGTATCGCGTCCAGAGAAATATTTACTCTCGCTCGATGCGCAATTAGCCGATTTATAGTTCTCGCGATCTAATTTATCCAAAAGGACTGTGTGCGTATATCCGAGGGTGATTTTTGAGACAACAAAAAAAAGAAAAGAAGAGAAAAGAAGCAACGCTCCCGACAAAGTTTGCCGTGATCGAAAACGAAACGAGAAGAGTGGAAGAAAATCGGATTGCGTAAGAAGAGCGAATCCGGCGATCCGGTTAAGGATGTGCGCGTAAGCTCGGGCTCACGGAGCGGGAACGAACGATACCGGTACGAGTACGCAACGAGGCGAAAACGAGGCACCGAGAGCAACGTCGTGTCGGTCGTTAGGAGAAAAGCGTAAAAAAAAAGTCGAGTTTCGCAACGAGCGCCGATCGCGCGCAATCATCGCGATCGAACCACAAAAGATCTATCGACGAGTTCGCGATAGTTTCTCCTCGGGACTCGAGAGCAGGAGAACCTCGACGTTGCGTCCGACGAAAGAGATACGCTCGGATACGCTAATTATTTCGCCGGAGCTCGAACGGAGCTCGAACGGAGCTCGAACGAAGAGAGGCCGATGCCCGGGACGGATACAAGAAACGTATTTTTCGATCCGTTACCTTAGCGTTCACCGGTTAATAACCAGCGACGCGTACCCGACGATCCGTAACGCACACGAGCCACGCGAGATTTATCCCAACCTTACGACAATTCGAAAAAGCCGACGCGCGCTTCCAATCGCGAGAGGATGTGAAAGTCCTGCTGCTTCTACCGAATCGAAAACTGGATGCTTGCTTGCTTGGCTATCGCGCGATCGGTATCGGATAAATATCGGTAACTTTTCCTTTTCGGCCAATAATTACCCTCGAGCTGCGGCGACGGCGAAGACGGCGACGACGGCGGTGGCGACGTCTCTCGTTACGAAACTGACGAGCGAGCCGCTTCTATAATTACACGGAGAAAGAAATCGTCTCCTCCGCTCGCGAATCTCAAATTTCATCCCAATCCGAGTCGGCGATCCCCGGCAAAGTTCATGGGTTTCCGGTCATTAGCGAAATCGGCCAGCGACTGACGATCTCTCCCGCTCTCCGGCGTCACCCAAAAATACAGTTCCTCGCGTCGGCCGACCTACAATCTCTAGGAATAGTCCGCGATGGCGCGCCGAGTCCGAGCGTGAGAGAGCGACGGAGAAAGAGAGATGGCGTCTCGCCGTTCGGTGCGTCCGAATATAGCGCGTGGGCGTCGTCTTCGCGGGTATCTCGAGAGGCTTTGTCGCGGGCTAGAGGAGATGCAGCAGCAGCAGCATCAGCAGCAGCAACAGCAGCAAATACGAGTATCGAGAGAGAGAGAGAGAGAGAGAGAGGAACGGACGAAAGTAGACACCGGCGAATTCGCGCCGACAGCCGATGGCTTATTTTTCTCGCGGGAGGGACGCGACGAGACAATGGTCCGATAACCGAGACGAATGCGAATGTACCGGACGCGACGCGTGGGGAGCGGCTCTTGGAATAACACGCGCCTAATTGCCCGAGGTAACGATGTTCGATAAAGCTTCGGGGTTTTCTGATTTATACGAGTTTTCAACGCTTTCGAGACGCGATGAATCTCCGCGGTTGTGGATGAGGGACGCGAGATGAAGGAGGAGGGAATCGATAAGTAACTCGTCCGAATATCGCGCTTTTGCACAAGTTTCGAGTTTCCCTTTCACGCGGAGATTTAACGGTCGAGCGCCACTCGCATATTTAATTTGCATCGCTTGATTTACGCTCATTTTCTCCGTGCGCAACTTTCGCAAATACTCTAGAAATTATACAGCGCACCCGCGGATGTTGGACGGAGATAGAGAGAGAGAGAGATACGACGACGAAGATCAGAGGCAGACGCGGTTACGTGCGTGGGTCTTGGAGCTCGGCACTCGCGATTTATGACCAGGAAACGAACGTCGTCGTCTTCGTCGTAGTCGTCGCCGTCGTCGTCGTCGTCGTCGTCGTCGTCGTCGTCGTCCTAAGCACCACGCACGAGCTCTAGATCCGCAAATTTGCAAATTTGAAAAGGGGTCCTGGGTTAAATCACCCGGGTGGGCGTTTTTTACAAGGAGGGGGAGACGCGAACTTTACGGCTTCGGTACGGAACGAGAGATTTCCGGTTCCTCGAAATCACGCGATCAACGCCAAATAAAAGGGTGAATCGGATATTTCACCGATCTCTGCTCGTAAAAAGGGAAGGTGGTGGTACGACTCGTACGTTTCGAGCCGATTCCCGCGAATCGAAAACGCTGATTCGAGTTATCGAAGCAACTCGGTGAACGTTTTACGATCCGAGGTGGTAAAATAAAGCAACGGGCGGATGAATAAAAACAAAAAAAAAACAACGAGAAGAGAAGAGAAGAGAAGAGAAATAAAACGAGGTACGGTTGGTTTACGCGGCGTTACACGAGTCGCGCTGGTTTTGTAATTAAATTATAGTAAAGCGATGCGAGTTGTGACTCGCGACCGAGATGAAAAAGTTTCACACACAGGCGGTTTAGGACGGCGGCGGCTCGTTTACGAGCTGAATTATATGCACCCATTCGTCAAAGTCCACTTGCGTCATCCCAATATCTGTCGCAGGAAATTTGTAAAGCCAACTACGAACTACGAACGAACGGCTGGGAATTAAAAGATTCCCACTGTATATCCGACGGCGTGTAATATAGGAGGAGAGTGTACGAGTTTCGATAGATCGGGGGCATGTACGGTTGGCATGACACGGTGAGAGGAATGAAAAAAGGGAGACGAGGAGCCGCTATCGCCATTAATCTGCTTGAATTAGAGGCGGCAGTCGAATACAAAAAGACGATACTTTGATAATTCGTTGAAATGATGAATTTAAGTATAGGCATTTTGGTTTCCGTCGTTTTCGTGACGCGAATTCACACGAGATTCGGGAGCTCGAGACTTTTTCCAATGAATTTTTTTAATTATAAAACCACCGCCTTAAACGGTATATTTTTCATTCGCCGCGATATCATATTCAATTTTCGGAGAATTCTTCATAAAGTGGTTAAACGCTGAGGAACCGATTTAAAAAATTCTCACGATTTATTTAAATTCGGAACCTTGGAATATTCAATTAGGCAAAAGACATTCGTCAAATGTCTCGCATTTGAAAATATTACAACCGAACGCGACGATCGTTGTTCGGAGGAAAGTTGGAAGAAGGCGCGATATCTTCGATAAATTTATGGGTGATTCTTCGCTGGATCCGATCGAGTATCGATTTCGCGGTGGATTCGTTCCTCTCCTGTTCTCCTCTCCTCTCTTCCACTCCTCTCCTCCTCTCCTCGACAATCATCCTCCTTCGTTAGCCTTAATTAGTTTTTGATCTATTTTCCGTGCTCGGCGAAGGACGACGAATGGAAATAAACGCGCGTAACTTGAACTACCGAGCGTAAAAAAATCTCGATCTCCGCAGCTTTCGTAAAAAAAAGGGACGAGTGCCATTATAAAAGCTCGGTCGATCCAAAACTACTGTAAAGCCTACACTACCTGAAATTACACGGCAAAGGAGTGGAAATCGAGAATTGTCGTACCATGGACCTTTCAAGCTCTTAGAATACACTTGGCCTTTGGAAGCACGCCCAGCCCTATTATGCGAACCTCGGCGCGCAGGTATAAGAATTAGCTGTCTCTCTCTCCCCCCCTTCCTCCCCCCTCCCGCCCCTCTCTGTCTATCTTTTTCTCCACGTTCCGTAATTCAAAAACTACTGTATTTTAAGAAGTAGGGCACCTTTTGCATTTCATTTACAAGGTCTGAGACTACAATTTGGAAGCGAGAGGAGAAGCGAGTCCCGATAATTTCAAAATTTCGCCGCAGCCTAAAACTCCCCTGAGCGTCTGGCAAAAAATATCCGCAACCGATCCGCCACCAGCGAGAACTGCGTTCGATAAATAAAACTCGTACCTCCCGAACGAACGAAATATCCCGCGCGTTAGCAAAAAAATCTCCGCGCGCTCGTTCACGCACGCACACATAGCCAGGGACGGAGGGAGAGACGCGCGCACGTCCGAACAAAGAAAAATTTCAAGCGGTAACGCGAGCGCACAGATACACGCTGTCCTCCCCCCTCGCCTCGACCCGCTGTCTCTTTTCCTCCCCGCGAGTAGTTTAAGCGCGCGTATCGAAATCGAGTCGTCGCACGAGATCCAACGGATACGTGAAAGAAAGAAATGAAAAGACCGCTGCTCTCCTTTCATATAAAAACGAAGGGTGCGCGCGCGAGTACCAAAGAAATCGAAAGAGGGAGAGGCAAGGCAGGCAGGCAGGAGCAACGGGTCCCAAGAAAAGAGAGAGAGAGAGAGAGAGAGAGAGAGAGAGAGGGAGAGAGGACGTGGAATATAAGGGGGGCCCCGAGGTGGATATTGCGGACCCCGAAATACGCGACCGAGCGAGGAGCCTTAAAAAAGAACAAAGGGAGACTCGCGGGGTTTTTCTTTCCCTCGCTTTCTATTTTATTTCCCCGCGCGTACGTGAACGTCTGTGCGCGCACGTGTGCAATGTATAAAGCGATGCACCAAGGTCTTAGCCCCGAGCTTATAAGGCTCCGCACAGCTGGGAAGGAAAAAACTTGGCTCGCTCGATAAAGGTACGCTTCGTCGACGCTTTCACGATCTTCTCCTTCCGGGTGAGCATCCGACGCTTTTTCGAGAGCAAGACTCGACTATTTTATTTCACGCCCTCGGCTATATTTTCGCCGAGAGGTGGAAAATTCGCGCACCTAACGACGCGCGAAAGACGACGATGATAGCACGGAACTGCTTGGGAAAGCGGAATACCAACCATTTACTCTGGTGCGATTGTAACAGGAAAAAAAAGGAGGCACGGAAAAAAGAACGCGAGCGCAAATCCATTACGTGGCAGATTTCGCGCAACAAAAGTTTTTCCCGCTGTCACTCGCGTAACAGTCCGCTGCTCTCTTTATCTCTCCTTTATATCGGGGAAAAACCCAATTGCAGAAAAATAATAGAAACCAAACCCGTTATAGAATCGAGAGTACCGATTCCAAACGAAATCTGCTTATAAGCATCTAGATAAGTCCGCTTTGAGTTATCCGGCATCTCGAGAGAACGCGTGTAACAAATGTTACCTTTTTATTTTCGAGAGGATCGACCACCGTTATTATAACTGTTTTTTCGATAGAATAGAAATTCCGCTTGTTTCTCATTAAACGAGAGATGCTTTATATAAAGCAAACTTTTTTTTTCTCCCTTCCCTTCACCGTTCGGATTATACAAGCTCCAGCCGAAGGAGCAACCAAAGTCCAACCGCTGTTCGCGTTCGTCGTGTTATCAGTGATATACGAATTCACCGGTCTCCTAATATAAACTACGCGCAACTCGGGCCTCGGCTTCCCGTTAAAATCGCCGCCGTTCCCTCGTCGGACCCGGCGAATCCCACCGCTCGAAACTTCGATTGTAATATTCGACCTTGCGTTCGGTGACGAGTCGCTCGCGAGTCCAAGCGAAACGAGATCGCGCGTAAAAATCCGGACGGCGCGTCGCGTTTCTCGTTAGAGAAGAGAAAGAGAAAACTGGGCGGGGGATAGAGAGAGAGAGAGAGAGAGAGGTTGAGGATATTCGCAATCGATCGAAACTGGCCAACTATGCCGAAGGAAGTTTTACAAGACCGATGTTTCGGCATCTCCTCCTCCGACAGCGACTTTCTACGAGCGCGCGTAAAAAAGATACGTCGTCGTCTAACCAACGGCGTCGATGGCCTTGTTTATCGAACCACAACTCGAACTCGATGGCTCCCGGGTCGGCGTTGCTTCGACCAATATCCTGAACGGGAGAGACGACGGCTTTGACTTTGAAAATCGGAAGCGAAGTGGGTTAAAAGTTAAAAAGCCGGTAATTCGGACCGAGCGAGACACGCTTCGTTGTAAATTCCGAGATCTCGTGAAAGTCGTCGGGCGCGTTTCCAGCGGGGAAATAATCGCGGCGGTGGTAAATTTAAATCCCGACCGGCGCGTAGTTATCGAAAATGAAGAAGAAAAATTAACGTTGGCTCGTATCGATCGGAACGAGGCGAGCCAAGTCACTCGACGCTCGATAATAACGTTCAAACGGTGTGGCGCTACAAGAATCCACGGGAAATAAAATATCGAACGCCGGCGAAAAATTGTCGTACTATTCTCATCGTCGAACCGATTCGGTTACATAAGCGCACTGTGCTTTATATGGAAGTTTTATCGCGATGGTATTTGCTTTCGTTATTCAAGAATGCCCATCAGTGAGAGACCGAGAGAAAGAGAGAGAGACAATTACGGAAAATACCATTGTTAAATCGTGAAGCTCTGCTACTACCCTAACCTCCCCTTTCCGCGCACGCACGCACGCACGCACGCACGCACGCACGCACGGCAGATAAGTACAAAGTTACAAGAGAAGAAAAGCCATTCGGTGGCGGCGGTGGCGGGGACGGCGGCAATGGCACCGATGAACGATTGTATACCCTTTTATATTTTCTTTTTATTGCCGCTGTGACCTGCGCGGCGTTGCTCGATTGGAAAATGAGCGAGATTACTTTTGCCGGAGCTTTATATTGAATGATAAGAGATTTTACAGAGGACCGATTCGTGTGCGGCGGAGAGAAAAGAAAGGCATTTAATTTGAGCGGAAGTCATTACCATTAACCGTCATGCTATACGCGGTTTACCCAACCTCCTCCACCTCCTGCTCCTCCTTCTCTTTCTCGTTCCTTCGCTCTTCGCTAGTAGCGTCTTTTACCCGTCCGCGATCGCGTGTCGGTGGCTAGGAAACACCGAGCGAGCGGTGCGGCTAAAAAAAAAAAATTACGCCTAATACTCGTTTAAAAAAAAAAAAAAAAACCCTGGTCGAATTCTTTCACCGTTCGCCTACGATCGACTACCACCACCGTTTAACTAACGATTCCAAGTTCCTGACCAAGCGGAAGGTAGGGTTGAAGGGGCGATGACTCGGATCCGATATCGCTGGAACCACGAGAAAAGTAGGCTGCGATCCGTCGTCGAATCACGGTTGAAATAAATTTCGAAAATGCGCGGCGAATCGGGAGAGAAGAACGTCGTCGATGCGCTCGAGTACAACACCTTTGTAATCGGATTTGGAAGCACGGGCCGAAAAAGCTGCCGGACGAAACAACGAGAAGGAGAGGAAAAAAAGACGGAGATCAACAGAGATTCCACTTCATTGTATCGCACGAGGCGCGAAGCCACGATCGTAAACGCCTGTATGTGTGTTTTGTGTGTGTGTGTGTTTGTGTGTGGGGCAGCCGGTCGCGTTCGCGGTGACCTCGAAAGCGCATCTTCGCAACGATGACGCAATTCATTCATTCGGTCATTCATTAGCGTTGGAAGCGAGGATACAGAGAAAGAGAAAGAGCGAGAGAGAGCGTATATTTACGTATACGTGGGAGTGCGGGTACGTACGCGTGCGATAAGTGCCGGAAAGAAAACGATGCGACCGTCCGATGATGATTCGTCGCGTGGAACGTAATATTATGCCGATGCTCCCAAGCATCGCTCGCAAACTCTTGCTCCTGTCGATTCGCTTTTTTTCGCTCCTCTTCCTTCTTTCTTACTTCGTTTCTTTTTTTTTTCGCAAAGTTTGAGAGACTCGCTCGAGTCGTCGGTCTATCGATCCTTTTTCGCGCGCGTTCGTTCTTATCGGTAAAAACTGGAAGTTGGAAGTTTGAGGATACGCGATCGTTGCGATATTTTAGGTTGCGCGACTCCACGCCGAATATTATAATACACGGGTGTAATAATTTTTCGACGAGCGTATTTTATAACCGCGATCGTGACGCTAACGACGCAATTATAAAACACCTCGTTCCGGCATTAGCATATCCGAGAAATTAAAAATATCGAAAGGAAGAGAGACGGAGAAGAATCAACGAAATTTATGTTTCATTTACTTTCGCGCTGATCCGTTCCGTCCTCTTTCGATTGTAAATCATAGCGAAAATTCCTCGTCCCGGTCGCCAGGATTTAGTCAACCTTCCTTCCTTCCTTCCTTCCTTCCTTCCTCCTTCCTCCTGCCCTTCATTCTTCCCTGGACCCAGCGTTCGCTGAGAAAAAACAAAGAGAGGCGGGAAGATTGCGAGGCCTCCTTTTTCGGTGACTTCTCTCTCGCGCTTTTTAGCCTGCGCGCGCAATTTAAGCGCTCGCTCGCGATTCCAGAAACGTACGTACACACACGTAGGCGAATACCGACGCGACGCACATTTATTAAACCCGGGGAAAAGAGAACCTGCATGCGCCAGCGTCGACTGCATTCTTCTCGGTATCGCAGCGCGGAATTTGCATGGCGTGGAGAAGGAGAGGGGAAAAAAGACGACACCGAGTCGACGACGACGACGACGATGTGGAAGACGAGGACGAGGACGACGAGGACGACGAGGTACATCGAAGACGACCTTATATCCTGGGATTCTTCTCAGAGTCGCTGAGATTCCTCCAGAGGCGTTGGGTAAGTAAGAAGGAGCGAGATTTTTCCAAGAGCCGGGGTAGGAAATATCGCGAGCGGCTAAGGTTTTCCTGGTGCGCGCATTCTAAATGTACGATCCCGAGAAACGGTCGGGCTGCTCGTTTTGTTATACATAGGAAAATGTGTCGCGTCCATTGCCATTACAAGCGGCGTCTCTGCGTAATTGCACGGGGCTAACGAGCCGATCCCAAGACACTTCTCGTTTTCCTTCTCTTTTAAAACGTTATAACGAACCGCGCGATTGTATTGGCAAGAAGTCGACAATTTGCATGTGCACGCATAAATGTACCTTTCGAGGAAGTGTGTATAAATACACCTCGAAACGCATTCGAGCGGCGGGAGTAAAACGCGTGGTATCGGTATAGGGTATCCGAGTGTGCGTCGAAGGCCGGATCGACGGAAAAAAATGGCTCGTTTCGTACGCGTTGGCTATTTTCTCGTATATCACTGTTATTACCGACGATAACTCCGTGTATATCGATATTATTTCGAAGGCTAATTTGAGTAATAAGCGGATATATGACGTCTCGACAAATCTCTCTCGTCGATTTTGATAATAATGATAGCTTTACTATTGACAATGACTGTCGATTTCTCTAATAATGGCTTTATCGCATTAATACGAGAATTAGACGTACGTGCGGCGCGAAAATAGATTTTCGGAAGCGATAGTCGGTAAGTACCGCGGGAACACGTATGAATAATAAAAATCCAAAAACGGTATTTCCATCGTGGACTAGTTGTAAAAAAATTCATAGGTGAAGTAAATATTTACGAGGCGCCTGCGCTAAAAAAAAAACAGAGAGAGAAAGATGAAATTTGGAGACACATTCGCGCGCGCGCGTTCTTTGTTTTCCAAATATCCAGTTTTCGCGCGGGAAAATATTTGGAAAAACTAGTCTCGCTGTAAGGGGAGGGGATAAGAAAAAGAGCGATCGACCGAAAAGATCGAAGCGCTTGAAGCGAGAAAACGCAGCGACGATCGGAACACGATCGAACGTTGTTACACTTCTCGGCGAAGCCTAGTTTAGTTTTACCCATCGTATAAAAGTCACCGGGGAGAAATCATTGTTCCGAACGAATCGAAGGAAGAAAAGAAAAATACCGGGATACATTTACGATTTCCAGCGCGCGTAAAGCCCCGGTAATTGTTGATTAAAATTTAATACATATACCATTTAAGGCACTGCTAAATAAATCGCTCCGACTCGCCGGACGATATAAAACGTATCGAATCGAAGCCATATCAGGTTTTTCAGATAGACGGAACAAGAATACCGGAGCGCTCTATTTACCGGCAACTCTCTCCTCGATCACACGGCGCGACAAGCATCATCGTTTTCGCCCACGAATCGGCCGAGATAAGGGCATTTTTTTCGCTCCAGCGTAGAAACTCGCCTTGCCTTGCCTTGCCTTGGCCTCCCGAGCGAGCGAGCGAGCGAGCACAACGTTATCGTGCTCGAATATATACGTACGCGTTGCGTTTTACCACCTATGAGTTTCTCCGTGTGCTCGATAGTCGAGTCGGCGTACGTATCAAAGCAGGTGCGTCGTCGTCGACGTCGACGTAGACGTTCCTCTCGGTTTTCGTCGGAGCGAAATGTTGCCGGATGCTGCGAAAAGCGCCTCCTCTTCGCGGATCATTTTCCATCGAGGCACAAAGGAATAAGGTTGCGTTGCTTCTCCGTTGGCTCGGCTCGACGTTTCCAACCGCGTTGCGTTAAAATATCGTAGCTTCGGAATCGTAAAGAGCATAAAGCGATATGCACTTTCTGTTCTACTTTTGCGAGAATATCTACGCGGCGCGAGAGCTCCGGTGGCCGCTGATAAACCGACTAACGAGGTGAAACGAAATTTAATCGAGCGCGTACCTTAATTACAAAATTATTTATCGAATAACTTTGTCTCGGTCGCACCCGATTCGACGCGTAACGCACGGAAGCTAGAAAGTACGAAAGGGAGGGAGGAGAGGGGAAAAAAAAAAAAAAAAGACGATCGCCTCCGATTTACGCGTTTTCTTCGCAAATTATACACCTCGGCGATCGTAGAGTGGAGGAGAAGAAGCGAGTATCCGAGAGAGAGAAGACCCCCCAAGTTCTCGGTCCTCCCTTCCTCTTCGATCCGAGTAATAAGCTGTAATAAGCATCGCGTGCATCACGGGAATTGTGTCAACGAAAAATCCACGTCGGGCGAGGGCACTTTTCGCGCGCCCCCCCCCGAAATTCGTTTCGTTTCCCGTGCCGGAGAGATAAGCGACGACCGCACACGCAACGAAGCTCGAACGAAAGTTTCCGCGATCCGTGGCTCGGCCGCTGCCGCCCAGCGGGAAAAACCGGTGCGAAAGGCGAGGCGAGGGGAAAGAGGACCGCGACACGTTCAGGCTCTCCTCCTCCTCCACCTCCTCAACGTCTTCCTCCTCCTCTCGCCGCGTCCCTGGCTTCCTCTCTCGCCAGACGTCCGACGGCCACGGGCAAAAAGGGCTAACCGCATTCCGGCGAGCATTTAAACTCGCGGCGGCGAGATCCCACGCCCGGCGGAGCAGAGCCCGACCGTCGGCGTCGGCTACCGCTGACGTCAGCGTCGCCGACGCCGAAGCGTGACCTTCGGGAGCCCGCGCTTTTTTAGCGCGCATGCGCGAACCGGCGCCTCCGTTCCTATCTCTCTCTCTCTCTCTCGGTCCGAGCGCGTCTCTCTTTCGCGTATCCCAGGGCTCTTCTCTTCGTGTTTATAACGTGCGTGCGTGCGTGCGTGCGTGCGTGCGTGAGTGCGCGAATTCACGCACGCGAAAACGCCAACTTGCGTAAGTTTCGGACGGGGGAAAACGGGGGAAATTTGTTATCGCGATTTTCACGCCGCGTTTTCGGTGAAACGCGCGAGGACGAAACCTTTTAATAAAGCTATTCGCTCGATCGTGACCGGGCATGATTTACGATCGTTCGCGTCTAATTTAAATGCGCGCCAAAGCTGTTACGGCTTTCCCATACTTAAATACGATGGCTAAAAAGTTGATTTAAATTTTAAACAAACGAAAAAAGGAACGGAGAAAAAAAAAAAGTTTCAGCTTCCTTATCCCCGTGGCTTTGTTACATCGCTACCGCTCTTTTCCTTTTTACGGGCCTGACATTTTTCTCGTCGCTTCGCTCTTTTCGAAACGGCGTTCCTTCGCTTATAATTTCAAATTCAACTTTTAATTATACGCGAGTCGATAATACTCTCTTATGCTAAATAACATTTTTATTTTCCCGCAACGCGCATGGGAAAACTTTGAAGAGAAAAAAGGGAAAAAAATTAATATCCACGAGCGTAACCATCGCATGCTTCCACATTCGAGTGGATATGCGTGTACGAAGAGAAGAAGAAGCGTCGTAAGCAACATCGATAAGAAACACGCAACGTATTTTGACATTTCTCGTCTCATCTCCATTCGTCTCTAGCGTCTTGCACTCGATTATATTACGCATTGCGCAACTAACGAGGTTCGCTCGTGAATGGACCGAGTCTTACACGATGGGCCCTTCGCTTCGGATTATCGCACCATGAGGCAATTATATAGCGAGTTACGCGTACGTACATCCCATTCATTCGCAGAACTGGTACACCGACTCTTTCTCGCTCCCTCTCTCTTCGCTTCCTCGCTTCATCGGAGATTCCTTACTTCGGCGCTCTTTTTCCCCGCGAGCCGACAAAAGAAAACAGCCAGCCTTCGAAGTAGACCTTTAAACCGTGCTATTATCAATCACGAGGAAAGAGAGCGAGAGAGAGAGAGAGGGAGGGAGGGAGGAAGAGAGAAAGAACGACGATGGGAAGGGGGAAGACGCCACTGCTCGCGCTGGCATCCGCTTTTTCGATTAACAAAGTACGTGTGTGCGTGCGCGTCTTTTAATTTGGGGAGCGGTACGAGGCTATAAAGGAGATAGAACGGAATCAGTTAGTCATCTTCGCAGAAAGTCGTCTGTCAAATCATCGCCCGCCGGGCAAAAAAGTACCGCGTGAGTCGATGGAAAGGAAGAATTGATAGAATGCGATCGAAACATCGCTCTGCTTCTTCTCGATCTCGTTTCTTTTTTTTTCGTTTCGACCAAAAAATTTGCGTTACGGAGAATCGGTTACCGATGCCAAACGGCGGCCGCTCGAAAAAAGAAAACTCATTTTTCGGCTAATTTGGAAAAACGCTTACTACGCGTTGCGCAATACTCGATAATATGTCGTCCACAGACGTTCGTAATCGCGTCCGCGCCCAACTCTTATAAAACCCGAGGTTTAAACAAGAGAGACCGTTACAACAAAAGACATTTTCGAGCGGTTATTTTAAGGATTCTATTTCCAAAGTCCGAGCATTAAAAATAAAGTTCCGCGTTAAAAAAACTATAACTTTTCAGTCTTGCCAAAATTTTCTTTTGAACTCCAGAGAGACGATCCGTGGATATAAATTAAACTCGACGAGCCCCGGCAAATTTTAGATTCCGAGCGATTCCGAACGATCCCGCGGGAACTTGGATCGACCCGCGACAAAAAAGAAAAAACATCGGACTCGATTCTTTTCGCGAAAGTTCCCCGCTTCGCCATTTCCGTTTCTTTCCGGGGCAACAAAGTCAAAATAAATAGGCGCGCGAGGCGCTCACGTGCTGCTGGCTCATACGACTCGTACGAAGAAGCGATAAATTGCGTAAGTGGGGCTGTTATTACGGCGCATCGAGAGAGAGAGAGAGAGAGAGAGAAAAGGAAGGAACTCGGGAGAGGGGAAATATGACGAAAACGTGAGTTTGCGGGCATTATTCCGACCGTTACAAAAGTCGGTCGCTGGAACAAGGCTTTCGCGTTTTCCAGAAATAAAACGCGTCGATATCTACGACGCGGATCTGCCGTGCGAAACAATACGAAGTCGCGAGGTGGAAGCGCATAATTTCACACGAACGCGGAGACATTCGTTTGCGCGCTTCTTCTCTCGTCGATTCTTGATAGCGGAGGAGGCGAAGGAGGCGAAGGAGGCGAAGGATCTTACAACAGAACCGATCGCAAAGCCGAAAATTTAGAGATGCGGCTCTTCTTCTTCTTCTTCTTCTTCTTCTTCTTCCTCGGTCTTATCCGTCGATTCAATTTCCGGTGAAGCCGGTCGTCGGTCGTCGGTCGGTCTCCTTCGCTCCGGCAATCTTATTAGCCGCGCGAGGAAATAAGGGCGAGGGAAAGAGAAGTCCCGAGGACAATGAGAGAGTTACCCGCGTATTATTGCGTGTGTTCGAGTCGTCGGTGACACGTAGCGACGTCGCTCTTATGGCGTAACTTTGTAAGGTCTTTCTCTCGCGTGGCCGTGTCTCTGTCTGTACGTACGCACCTACTTCTCGCGAGGCATTTAAACGTCTACCCGGCGTTGAGAGGGAGATGGGGAAACAGATAACACGCGACGTACAAATATTTTTGCGATTTTCAATCGAACAATGGCACGAATAAACGGAGACCGTTGCTTGGTTTTCGATTGATCGCGCGTTACGCGTTCGCTCGCTTCTTTCCACCGTCCTCGCGTCGATCGGGACAAGTTTCGACGTCCTCTCCGTCGTCCTCTCCGTCGTCGTCGTCGTCGTTGGTTCGCGCTCTTCGCCTCGAGACTCAAAACGGTACACTCGCGCGTTATGGCTTTTGCCATTTTACCTTTGCAGCAGCGTTTAGATGAGGTCGACGAGTACTTGGACGTCGTTTTTTCCCCGAGGCCGAGAGAAAGCCTGGCTCGAGCCACGTCTGCCGATCGATAAGCGCGTGTGCAATGACAAACTTACCGCGTAGGCTCCAATTTATTTCATTTGCCTACGCGCGTCGATTCGTATCTCACGGATTTATGACTAATTGACGGGAGAAGTTGAAATGGGAAAAAAGATCGTACGCCGAGGAACAATAACGGCTAACGACTCGCACTCGCTATAAATAATTACCAAAATTATGGGCAAATTAAATTATACGAACAAAGATATCTCTATCTCACCAATAAGTCCCTCGCCAGAAACAAACAAGCGTTGATACAAGATAAGACGCCGCGTTATATATACCGAACCTACGATACTCGCGCGACAAAGAAAAGCGTTATCCTAAGACAGGAGAATAGAAGAGAGAACGGATAAAGCGATAAACAACCGCCGTGAAAAGAATACGTTTGCCTCCTCGACGAATATTATTTGTAAATAAGTGAGTGTCGGTACCGAGCGAACGAAATTAAAGATCTCGTTAAGCCCGTCGCTATTAATAAACCGAGCGCGTGAAAAAAGAAAGGAAAAGAAACAATAAAAAAAAAAATCGCACCCCGACTATAAATAGTAGGGAAGGCGGGGGATGAGATAAGAACCCGAAAAATCGAACAACCCATTCGACTCCTCGGAAAGACGTTCGCGTCTATCGCGCGGTACAAGATTATTGCTCCCAACGCCGGACACGAATTCTCCCGGCGTTCGATTGTTCGGGTCCGAGATCGCGAGGATGACTTGTTCTCCCTCCCACGGCGAGCTTTATCTCTCTCCTCTCGCGAGTACCGAGCGGGAAAAACCGGTATACCGCGACGTCGGCGGCGGCGGCGGCTCGATTGTTTTTTCCGCGCGTACCGACCGCTGCATACCGAATTGCAGTCGCATTCCTTGGCTTAGGCACACCGCGTGGACGGTACCGTTACGCGTTCGCGAGTCGCGCATACACACACCGCATACACACCACACACACACACAACACACACGCGTGTGTATAAGTACGAGGCCTCGGTGCCATCGTCGTCGTTTTTCTTTTTCGCGGCGTCTGTGTTTTTGTTTTCTTTTTTATTGCACCTTGTGGGGAGGGTGGGGGACGCTCGGGTGAGCGAGAGCGTTGTTTTTATCGATATCGGCGATTGGACGACTTTCGCGTCGGGTCGGAGTGTCATCTGTCTCGGTATGCTAATGGCGGTTTATTTTTGTACGGAATATGTAAAACGAATCGAACGTTATCTCGGCGCGAGAAACGCCATTGTCGAATAGTCCGGTTTACGTCTGTTTGATTTGTATATAAATTTTTTTTTTTTTCTTTTTGATCGGTATAACTTAATTCGCTGCGTCGGGCATATTATAATATCTACGTTACGATTCCTAATTTGTACGCTCGATAAATTCTTCGCACTTCGAGAGAGCTTTGAAAACTCGTTTGGATCGACGACTTACATAAATGCTCGTAATCAATTTATAAATTTAGGAATTTCAATAATTAAATATTCATAGTCGAAACCAGTTTACGAGCGTTTTTAATTACTCGTGAAATTTGCAACGCTCTCCGAGTTTCGATGGACAAAAAAAAAAAAAAAAACACATTTTGACATATATTACGAATCAAAATTAATAAATTCGCTGCAAAGAAAAAAGTAAAGCATCGAGAGCAATGGAATCCGTAAGAAAGTGAAAATTAGCGCGGCGCTAGAATTCACCGGAGAGACTTTCGAAATCGTTACCGTCGCGTGCGTCATTGTACTTTTATCACACGGACGTACGACGATCCAATACTCGAGCGATCGAAATTTTCCGTCTTTGTCAGCATTTTCCTCTTATATCGCAAAAACAGATACATTTCGCATCGTCGCGTTATTCTCGTTTCACCCGTTTCATCGGCTCGTACGAACGTTCTCTTATTTACATCTTCGTCGCTCGTGCAAACCGTAGAAACGAACGAACGGGGATCGTGTCTTTTTGTAAAAAAAAAAAAAAAAAAAAAAAAAATAGACGATAACTTGGAAAGCTCGACGTGCAAAGCGTAGCAGCATGAGAAAAGGCAAAGAAAAAAAAAAAACATCGATACATGCAGCCACGATGCGTTTAAAATTAACGAGATACGTATTATTACATCAACCCCTTTCCCGAGTTTGAACTTTATCGAATTTAAGCCCCTCTCGAGTGAAACTACGGGCGCAAACGCGGTAAAATAGAGCGGGGCATTCGAGAAGAGAGGCGACTCCATCGCTCCGCGTACAATAACGCGACGATCGACACTCGACTTTCGCGCATCCGGCGCGGTTTGTTCGCTCGATCTCGACTCTCCGCTTAGAGAAAGAGGCGGGAAAGATTAACGCCGGCATGCGGGCGCCCGAATTTAGCGGTCGGGACACACACGCGTGCACTTGCCATCGTCACGTGTGAAAGAAGGAGGTCGGGACGTCGCAGGGGATTCGTGAGTCGTGGGATCCTCGAAAAGTCCCCCGTCCCGACCCAAATCCGAATTTCCCCGGTGAAAATACGCGGCTCGAGTCATTACCTTACCCCTCCATTCCTGCACATTTATATTTCGGTTGTAATCGATCCAAATTTATGCGATTCCGGTCGAATTCTCGATCGAACGATCAGAAAGGGCCGCGAAGATTTTCGAGTACGATTAGGAAATCGCGTCGTTGGAATCGAGTTACAAAGCCGTACAGGAATGTTGTGTATTTTTAAGAGAGCGGTCCGCGCGTTCTCGTTATAAAAAAATATAAATACGTCTCTGTTTACGACGCGCTTTTGTTAATAGTCGGAAAGTGACGAACATTCGATACGTTTGATATTCCGCGGGCGCCGATTATTATTGGTAACTAGAAAACAAAAATTTATACGCGAATATATATATATTTATATTTACGTTACGATCCGACGATAATATTTACCAAAGCATTTTTTTTTTTTTTTCTTTTCTCGAAGAGCCGCAAAGACATCGATCTTATCGTCGAAACGATCCTCGTCGCCCAACGTCCAACATTTTTTTCGTACGTACATGGGGGATGAATAAAAGAAGCGGGTCCTGTTTCGTTTACTCGGAATTATAACTTAAACGAGCTAATAATGGGAACGTCGAGTGTTGGTTGGGTGAATCGGTCGATTGGTCGATTGGTCGATTGGTCGGTCGAAGAAGGTCGTAATACGTCTAATACGTCTCGGGAATGAAACTGATAAAATATGAAAGATGATAAAACTCACCGGAATCGGAAGGTGTCTGCACGCCTAGGTGATCGAGCTTTTTACTGTTCATAGGTTGCTGATTGAGGTGATAGCAGTGATCGCTCATAAGCGTATTCCTGATAACCGTCTCCTGGCTCTCGGACGCCCTCAGCATCCTGTCGTCGTCTCTTCTTCTGTCGTAGGATGGCGGCCGCCTCTGGATCTGTTGCCCGGTAACCTCGCTCACCGGCATCGACACGATATCGTTGATATTTATCTGCTCGTGCCTGAAGACGGGCGCCTCGTCCTCCTCGTCGTCGTCCTCGCTCTCCGTCTCGGATTCGCTGCTCTGCGGCGTTTCCGGTCTCGTCGAGTCGCCGTCGCTCTCGAGGTTCTTCGTCGTCGGCATCGTCGCGGCCGACGCGGTCGTCGTCGTCGTCGTCGTTGTCCTGCAGGAGTTCTGGTAGACGCCGCCGCTGCTCGTCAGGGACGACTGCCTGTGGTGGCTCGTCGCCTGGACGTTGTGCTGGCTTTGTTGAGATTGCTGGTTGACGGCGACCTTGGGTATGAGGAGACTACGACCCGCGGGTATTCTCCTGTGTATCTGGCTGTCCTTCTTCGCCGGATGAGTGCGATTGTGCTCTTTGCTTATGCACAGACCTGCCCACATGCAGTCGTGGTGGCGGATCTTCCGCGAGGCCTGGCAGTTGAGTTTGTCGAAGTGCATCATCATCGGCGTCTCGCAGTGCGGCGGCAGACTCGAGACTCCTCCCGAGGAGCCGCCCGCCCCGAGGATGTCGTTCTGGTAGCGATAGTGGAAGTTGTCGAGTGGAACGTCCAGGTCGAACTTCTTCCAGATGTCGTCGGACACGACCGTGGCCGTGTCCAGGGGTTCCTCCAGGAACACGATGTCCGAGTCCCACACGGGTACCGGCATTCTGCGGGTGTGCGTTCAAACTGCTTAAATTTACGCTCTTTTTGTTTGTTTGTTTGTTTGTTTTTTTGTACGCGTCGATCGCAAACGAACGTTAACCCGTTACGAATCTCGGGGAAGATAATTTCGGATGCGTGTAAATAATACCGTCGGGTACACGCGAATGACGTAAAAAACAAACGACGCAGATTTACGATCGCTGACGACTTCTTTTTTAATCGATCGACAACACCTCATCGTCTCGGCGTTCTCGACTTTTGACGGATCTACGAGCGATTTGTTTCTCTTTGGCTTACACAATGAGTGCACTTGTTTTTTTCATTCTCATTTCTCGCTCTACCTGTCTTATATCCCTCGCGCCGGTCTTTGTAATAACTCAATAATAGGCGAGCGAGTGTCTTCCATCGTCCCATCGTACGTATATGACATTTTACGGGGAGCGAAAGATACGAGAATAAGCCAAAGGAGAAGAAAATTGCATTTTACGGTTGTTTCCTAAGAAGGAACGAGCGAGCGAGCGAGAGCGAGTAAGAGAGAGAGAGAGAGAGAGAGAGAGAGAGAAAGGGAGAAGAGAAGGCAGAGAAACGGAAAAAGCCGATGCGAATCGTCGAACGAAACAAAAAAAGAGAAAAAAAAGCAATAGGAAGAAAATACAAAACGCGAGGAGGCATTTCTCGAGGCTGCTGTAGCCGGTGCGTCTGGCTCGCGTCTCTCACGGGTTCTTTCTCTCTTTTCCCAGTCTATTTCATCCGCCTCCCTCTCACCCGCGGCGATCGATGCACCGAAGAGGGAGCGAGAGAGAGCGAGAGGAAACGACCGCGAGAGTCGAGGCTGGTTCTACAACGGCGGGCTCGGACGAATGCGAACCGCGCGAAATGGACCAAAGACGTCCAAGACGGACGAAAGCGTCCCGACGCCTCGCCCCGTGTCCATCTAGAGCGATCTACTCGATTTCAACCGTCTTTTAATAAGCGACGTCGAAATCTTTCCCGTCTCGATGTTGTAGAAACGGCCTGAACCCGCCGGTCGGAGCTGCTCGCGACGCGTTGCGACATAATGTGTAATGTAGTATAACGGCACAGCGACCCACGAGAGAAGGAGAGGGATCCCGAAGAGAGAAAGAGAGATTATTATGGCATTCTTTCCACCTCCTTCGTTGCTGCGCTTTTTGTTTTGGAGCCAAGTGTACGCGCTCCGTGTTCCTCTCCTTCTCTTCCCACTCGTTAGTCTCACGCGAGCTTTCCTCCGCCTTTTCGACAGGGCGATTCGATTGAGGCAAACGAATGCGATGCGAGGGAGGAAATCGTAAGTCGTCGAATGTAAAAAGAGGCCGAAACGAGAGGACGAAAAAACCGTCCGGGCGTTTTAAATCAATTATCGCTGATGGATGGAACGATAACGGAATTGCCAGCTTTGCCGAGATCGCGACCAAAATATCGGTTTCGCTTCGAAAGTTCCAGACTTTACGTTTCATCCATACTACCATTACTACTACCACCACCACCTACTATTATTATTATAGATATTTTTAATTGCGCGAAATCGGTAAAAATTTAGAACGCGGATTATAAGCTTCGCGGTCAATCGTAATAAATAAAGAAAAATAGAGTAGATGAAACGGAAACGAGTTTACTTCTATAATTACACACGAGTAATAAAACCGATGCTAGAGTAAAGTGTAGTTTAGAACTTTTTAACGCCGCGCATAAGCAAGTGTGAGTAAAGTTGCTTTAGGAATCAAAGCAGTAAATTATACGGTATACATTTCTCCGCGATGTTTAATATCGTTGGAACAATTTAAGCCGGAGGAGAGCCGAGCGGGAAAAATTTATAAAAATTCCTACGAAAGCAACAGCCGAGCAACGATCGAGCAACGGACGAGCAACGGACGAATCGCCGGCTCCAAGCGAAAATGGGAAAGAAAAAAAAAAAAAAAAGTGCGATTAGCGAACGACGTCCGAGCGAAGTTGGAGGAGTGGAAAAAGCGCGCGAAACTTTTGACAACTCTCGAGAATCCTCGAAAATTCGCTTTCACGATCGCGACGAGGCACTTTTGGCGGTCGGGGCGCGCGAAAAAGTACACTTTACATTCGCGTGCTCGTCCGCGTCTCCCTTTTTCTTTTGTTTTCGTCCTCTTCCAATGGCAAATCGACGGCGACAATGACGAGGACCGCGTGTATTGTGACTCGCTCGCCCGTAAAAACACACCGGTGGAGAAAAACAATGACATTATCGGGAGGGTTCGAGACCTCCTATCTTTACTTCCATTCTTTTTATCCCCTCGAGGTTTACAAAGAGACTAGGACGTCGACCACGACGACGATGGCGCGACTCATCGAACGGCGGAGATACGCGTAAGACGATGGATGCATGGGAAACGCGAGGATCCTCGAAATTATCGAAACACTGCCCTCGATATTTCCCGGTCCGACGACGATCTCTTTGGATTCGAGGGAAATCGTTCTCGGAATTTCTGCGATGGGAAAACCGCGATCCAATACGGGATACAACATCCGAGTGGAATTACATCGGATTCGGTAAGACGCCGTTGTTGCGTTGGTCCCGCGGACAATGCCGGAATTATCTCGCTACCTTGCAACCGATTAGGAGAAAGGAGCAGCATTGATCGTCGATGCGGCTCTCGTTTTATATCGAGAAGCAAAAGTAGGAAGAAAAAGGAAAAAAGAGAGAAGAGGGAACAACAAACAAAAAAAAAAAGAAAAAAAAAAAATAATTCCCGAAAGTTTCTCGCATTCGCGAGTTTCGCGTCGTTTTTCGTCGAGTCGTCGATCGAGCGACGAAAAAAAAAGCAAACAAAACAAAGAGTAAAACAAAAAAACGAAAGAAAACGGCGCAAAGTCGGTCGAGCGACGCTTCGAAAATAAATATTGGAACGACGCGGAATATACGAAATAATAACGCGGGAGAAAAAAAACGTACGCGTTGTCTCGTGCATAAGAAAGTTTATCGGGTAATTAGTCGAGGAACGTCGTCGTCCCATCCTCGTCCCATCCTAGTCCCGAGTATACATCGACGGACGAGGACAGGAATACACGGGATACACGGGCAACGAGGGTTAAAGAAAGCTTCTCGCGCTTTATTTACAGGTCATTGGCGACGCGAGAGATGCAAAAACAACTCAGAGGTCGAATTTCCCGCGCTGTGTAAATAAAAGGCGGCGCGAGCGACTCGACGCCGAGTCGATACGCTTCATCGTCTTTTTTGTTTATCGTACTGGCGACGCACGAACCGTGAGAAACTAGTCGGCATCTTTTCGTCTATCGTTCTTTCGCGCGATCGTTTCGTATCCCCTTCGCGTATCCCCCGTATTAGTTTCTTTCCTTCGTCGACGCGACGAACGAAGTGAAGTTATCGTTGTTTTCTCGTAAGCTTCAATTATTCGAGCGATAACGTTACGACGGAACAGCCGTAACTTTCATGTTAAGTTCGATTCGTTGATACAACAACGCCTTCGGTAGTCATAACAATGATGTTAATTTTTGTCATCTTTATCAGCGGCGATTCCAGGGAACGCGCGTTTCGATTCCGTGAATTTTCGTCACTCGGTCTCTGTGGAAGCAAAGAGAGAGAGATCGAGAGAGAGAGAGAGAGAGACGTTCTCACGGCGTCGCGAAAAAAAAACGCGCGAACGTCGAGGCGTCGAGTCTCGAACGGGCCGAGCGAGAAATCGCGGATATTTCGAAAACGGATTTTTAGCGTATCGATACGTAAGAGTCGACGGGTGACGGGTACGAGGTGCAAGTACGAGGGACGCGTAAGTGGTAGCCGAAATTTCCTACGCCATATTGCACAACGTTGCGCAACAACCGCATTTTATTCCCGAACTCGTAATGGAAAAAGTTTCCGGCGTAACGACGGGGAAATATTTCGAGCGGGACGAGGTGATCGACGCATTTTCTAATAAGCGAATATTGTAATTTTTTCGAGAAACAAAAAAATATCGGTCGGAAGTGCGCGAAGAGGAGATAAAATATCTTTCTTTTTTTTTTTTTTTACCGGTTGTCGGTGTACGTTATGTTATTCGGCGGCGATTATATCGAAAACAACTCGCTATATTCGAATCATTTTAAAATTTGCTCCGGGTGATTTTTGAGTAAATTGTAAACAGTTTGCTTATTTCGCATCGTAGCAATCTTCAAAGTTTCTCGAATGTCATTCACGAAAACATATGAAACTATTTTGTTTTCCTTGCGATATATCAACAGTCGCGAAGGACAAGGAACGT
The DNA here is from genome assembly GCA_018907195.1 of Dolichoris vasculosae. Classification (NCBI taxonomy): domain Eukaryota; kingdom Metazoa; phylum Arthropoda; class Insecta; order Hymenoptera; family Agaonidae; genus Dolichoris; species Dolichoris vasculosae. Next base: position 1,421,091 of record JACCHY010000021.1, read on the forward strand.
CGTGTCCATTGAACGCGCTCGAGAAAAATACAAAATCCGAGCGCGTCGGTGTACTTTTGATTCACCGATCGGCGGAGCGAAATTTGAGAAAAAAAAAGGCTAAGAGAGAGAGAGAGAGAGAGAGAGAGAGAGAGAGAGAAAGGTAAGCAACGTCGTCGACTCCCGCGCGCTCTCGAACGCGAAAAAAGCGAGGACGACGATAACGAGGATAAAAATGTCCCCGTAGCAAAAACGTCGCGCCCTCACGACGCGATGATGATCCTCGCGCGAAAATCGCAACGCCGGCGGGGCGCGTCGGTTCCGCGACGCTTCGGAGAATCTCCCCAATTATCCCCGTAGTCGCCTACCCCGCAAAGAGAGAAAAATAAACAAAAAAGTAACCGAAAACAAGTAACTCTCGGTTTTCGGACGCGCGCGTTTTCTCGAGGAGAGAGAGAGAGAGAGAGAGAGAGAGAGAGAGAGAGAGAGAAGGCCGCCGGTGGACGGAGAGAGAGCCGCGCCCGCGATACACGTGCCGATGTCATCTCTCGAAGGCGGCGGCGGCGGCGGTGGCGGCAGTGGCGGTGGTGGCGGTGGTGGCGGCGGCGGCGGCGACGGCGGCGTCGGTAGAGAGAGACGGAGATAGATGGGAGAAGCCGGCCGCCCCGCCGACGCCGCCGATCGATAAACGTGGAAGCGGCGACGGCGACGGCGACGGCGACGGCGGCGGCGGTGTCGGCGTCGTTTTCTCGCCCCGGCTCGCGAAAATTCGCGCCGGTTTCCGACTTCCACGTTTTGACAGGAGATTCCCGGAAGGTCAGGACAGGAAGGGGATTTTTTTGACGTACGCGCGCCTTTGTAGCGCCGCCTGGCCTCGTCGGATAGGAACGGAGCAGAGGACGCATCGAACGCGACACTCGCGCTTTTTTTTCTCCTCCCGTTTTTTTGTTTTCTCTCCACGAAAGCGCGAAACTTTGGCGCGCGCGTCTTTCGAAAATTCGCTCGCGTCTCTTACCTCGAAAACATAAAATGCGTCGAAATGGAAAGAGCCGAGAGTCGATCGGTCAGTCCTCCTTCGCTTCCTCCTCCTCCTCCTCCTCTTCCTGCTGCTGCTGCTGCTGCTGCTGCTGCTGCTGCTCCTACTCCTCCACCTCCTCGTCCTTCTTCGCCTCTTTCTCCTCCTCCTCCTCCTCTACTCCTCTTCCTCGTCCTCGTCCAAGACAGGAGAAAGAGAGGAAAAAAAAAAAAAAAGGACTCGTTGCTCGCTCTTGTTGTGTTCACTCTTCACCGGGCACTTTTACTTTCTCACGCGTGATCAAAAAAAAGCACACTGCGATCGTCGGTGGTGGGTGGATGGATGGGTGGGTGGGTAGGTGGGTGGGGCTCGCAACGAAACGCGGAAAAGGATAATCCTCGCGAAAAGCTCCGGATTCCGCTGTTACTCGCTGGGAGAGCGAGAGAAAGGGAGAGAAGAGAGAGACCGCGAGAAAGAAGCGCGGGAGCGGCCGGAGCCGGCTTCTTCTTCTTCCTCTTTCTCCTCTTGTTCTTCTCGTGCTTCTTCTCGTTCTTCTCGTTCTTCTCGTTCTTCTCGTTCTTCTCGTTCTTCTCGTTCTTCAGCTTCTTCCTCCTTCTCTCCTCTTGGTCTCTTTTGTTTCTCCGGGACTCTCCGGGTCCTCGCGCACCAAACGCACCACTACCCGCCGGCGGTCACTGGCCGCGCGCGCGTCCTCGACGACGACGACGACGACGACGACGTCTCTCTCTCGTGCGTCCAGCTCAGGTCGACCGCGCCGATGGTGCCGGAGTCCCGATGACGTTATCGCTCGAGCCGCCGGCGAGGAGGAAGAAGTCGATGCCGCTTCCGCTTATCGCTCGGCGTCGCGACAAGATCATTCTCGCGTCGACGCGACGACACTCGCCCGGGTGTGAGTTTTATGAACAGCCTCGAGCGCGGTCCTCGTCGCCGCTGTAGCGGTCCCCGCGGCCTCCTCGATCGCGACGACGACGACGACGACGACGACGACGACGACAGTGCCGGTCGTTCGGTCGGTCGATCGGTCGGTCGATCGGTCGCTCGGTCGGTCGGTCGGTCGGTCGTTCTCTCGTTCCCTGTGCGTCGCTCTCTCTCTCTCCGACACGCAGAGCCAACGACGCAGCGCACCGGTCGTGAGACGACGGACTACGCTTTAGGGCCGATTAAAAGCAACTGAGCCGCTCGCCCGAGAGCGCTTCCATCTTCTTCCACTACCTACTCTGGCCGCTGGCGTACCGCTGCGACTCGCCGCCGCCGCCGCCGCCGCCGCCGCCGCCGCCGCCGCTGCCGCCGTCGTCGTCGGTGCCGCCGCTGCCGCCGCTCCCCGGCGCGCAACCGAGAGAGACGGACGATGCCGGCGCCAGGCCCGTACGATCCCGTGGGGGCGAGCCCTATCTCCCTCTCTCTCTGGCTCCCCTCCAGGACGACGTTTCATCGGCCCCGGCGCCGAGGCTTCCGAGCCGGGTGGACGGGGGCGCGGTGGTCGCGGTCGAGGATGTCTTTTCTTTCTTTCTTTCTTTCTTTCTTTCTTTCTTTTTTTTTCCTTCTCTCCCTCCCCCCCACCATCGCTCTCTCGCTCGCTCGCTCTCTCTCTCTCTCTTTCTCCCGCGCGCGCGTTCGGGGAGCGCGCGCCCAAGTTCGTTCTCTCTCTCTCTCTCTCTCTCGATCAACCCGGGAGATGGTCGGCGTTTTTCCTTTTGGACCGAGGATCGCGGGCCGGTGCCGATGGGAAACGAGTTTTTCCGAGCGTTGGGCGTGGGCGGTCGAGACACGGCGTACCGGAATTTTCCGTTTTCGGGTTGGCTTTTATCGCGCGAACCAAGGACGGACGAAGGATCGGTTCGCGGATTTTCTGGAAGGAACGTGAGAACGGATCTCGAGCTTACGTTCCAAAACAAGATATTTGTTTTGAAATTTTTATTCGAGCTCTCGTGACGTCGAAAAATTAAAAACCGTGTTTAAATGGTTACGAATTTTAAGTGGTTCGAGTTTACTATCGAGTTTCGATGGAGCGAAACGACTCGTTTTAAAATCGTATTTTTCAAACGACGCTCTCGACTATCGCTCGCGTTCCAAAGCAACGTATTCTATTTCGGCTGTAATTCTCGTCATTGTTTTGAACACGGGCATCTTGTAATCCCGAGTTGTATAAACAACCACCGAGCGAGCTTTCTTACCAAAATCGTTCTCGGAACTTGGAGTCGCTCGGCCCGTTGTAGCCCCGCGATAAGCAAAAAGAGGAAACGCGCGAGAAAAACGTGGAAAACTCATCGATCGAATCATCCTCCTCCCGTCGGCCGTATTTTCGCGCGAACCTCGAACGACGCGCAAAAACTTTCGCGCTCGAGCGTAATGTTTTCCGAGAAAGGAACGAGCCGCGCGCGCTCCACACGTCCGCGCATACTCGGCCACACACACACACACACGCGCGCGCGAATACACACGTGCATGTAGAGACGGTCGGACGGACGGACGGACGGACGGAGGTCGAAAATTCAGCAGAGAGCAGCGAAATTCGCGGAGTTAACGGAGCGCGAACGAGAAAAACCGCGGCAAAATATCAAATCCCTACGCGCGCTTCGGGCTTTATCCCCGGGCGTAACCCAAGACCGGCGGGAGAGTGAAATTTCGCAAAGTGTACGGCCGGCGTCGTCGCGCTTCGTTGATAAAGGGACCTTGAAAAACATCGTTGCACCGCTGTCGTTACACGCCGCGGCTGAATAAAAGCCACGCGAGCGAAGAGCGACGACACGCGGACGGGGGAAAGCGGAAAATGGCGGAGTCACGCGCCGCGAAATACGTCGATGCTGATGCACCGGACGTCCGTAATGACAGGTACAACGCCGTGAGGCTGGGGCTTCTTCTTTTCAACATCGCGCGGAGCGACAAAGGATCCACGCGTGCGGCGCGATCGCGAAGCCGAGCGACGCGTTGCGCGAAACGGGCGCCGGAAGTCTCGTTGCCGCAACGAAGTTAGGAAGGAAGAAACCGACCGAGAGAGACGACCCGTATAAATTCAGCCGAATGTGGTTCCATTTCCTGTTTTTTCTTGCCTCCTCCTCTCCCTCCTCCACTCCCTCCTTATCGGCCTCTTTACCCCCCGCTCCCAAGAGAGAGCCTCGCATCTTCCTTGGCTCTTCGTACCTCAAAAGCGGTGCGCTTCGATCTTGGAAGGAACGAGGCTTTGGTTATCGATTCCAGAATTAAAAATAAAATGAAAGTGAAAAAATTCGAGCCGCCAAGCATAAATCCAACCAGGATGATCCAACTGGAAACGTCGGAGAAGCGAGCGATCGATCGATCCACCGACGCTCGTAAGAATCGTAAACGTCGCGGGACAAAAACCCGAAGCGCACAATAGTCGGGCGTCGAGTGTCGCTTCCGCAGCGGCGGCAAAACACGAAAAGCCAAACGCGTAGCGAAATGCGCTTCGACGAGCGGGTAAATACGGATCCGACCTCCCCTGTATATATATATACAACATTTTTTTTTGTGCGCTCACGCGATGCGTCTCTCCCTCTGCAACCTGTTGGAACCTGCGCGCAGGGATTTCTCCGGGGTTCGAGGGAAACGCGCAGCTGCACCGGCATCGCGTGCACTTTGACCCCCCACCTACCCAAGATCCATAGATTCTCTCATTCTCCGGGGGATGACGGCGCGCAAAATTTCGTCGCCGGTGGTGTCGGCCGTGCGAAAGAAAAACGAGGGATGCGTTCCGGTTTTAAATGCTGGGGAAGCGTATCGATAAGGCCGAGGTGAAACGGAGTTTTAATCAACCAATGGAACTTTGCGATTATTGGAAAGAACGAGTTGGCTCGATCGAGCAAGGTGTAACCGGTAAAGTGAATCTCTGTATAACTTTATTTTCCACTCGATCACTGTTATCGATTCAAACTTGAATTAAATCGCAAAGTAATAAAAAACGGAGGAAAAATGTTTTGCCAATAAAATTTCTATCGATAGAAATATTTAGGTTCGAACGATAATTTTAAGAAACGTTGATCTTACATTTTACGCGATCGATAAAACAAATTTACCTCTAATTATCTTATCAATTTGCTCCAGATGCTGTATTTACTAAAATTTCACGGTTGTCGTTGTTATCGAGGATGCGAAAAATACCGAAAGAAAATTATCGTTTTTAACGATGAATAAACTCGGAGGAAAATACCACCGTTTTTTTTTTTTTTTTTTTTTTTTCAAAATCCTCGATTTTCTCGACACGCTCGATCGACGTCGATGAACTTCCGAAGCTTTCCAATAAACGTTTGGACAACCTCCGAACGTTGTTCCCGCATTTTCCCCCTCGCGAGCCATTTTTACGCTACTTATGCCAAATAAAAGCAAAAGCCAATAACGTATGAAAATTGTATTCGTACTCCACACCGAGAAATAAAATATTGATATCGCAGCTTTGAGATAGCAGTTACGATATCACGTATAAGTATTAAACCCAACGGCTGATTTACAATTACTCTGACACAACCGCGAGTGATTAAACGTTCCCCACGATTGTTTCGCGATTGATGAGATTCTCGGTGAACGAGTACACAACCAATATCCTTACTTTGCAAAAGAATCGATAAATTAGCTTTTAATTTTTTTTTCCGCTAGCGCTGCTTAAGCAAAAAGAAGGAGCGTAGGTAAATTAATGAAGTTGATAAGGATAATTTTTAAGATCGCAATACAAATCAGTATTTATATAATTAATTTTAACGAGGGTCACATGCTTATACTTTAAACACGCGCGTGATTTACGCGCGCGCTTCGATCGCTTTCGATAATTGGATCATCGACCCTAACGCGCGTTTTTTACTCCTTGCGGCGGATGGACGAAGACCGACTACTTTTGCGTAAAGCCCTTGACACACTGAGTTACACAAGCCTTTGGAAGGAATCGCCATGGCGATCGCGACTGTCCGTTCGTATTCGCGTTTTACGTCACGTCCGCGACTCGACGACGTTAACTTGCGTTACCGCGACTCGGCACACCTCCGATAGCGCATTCCAGCTGATACCGAGGGATTTAGACGCGTTTATTTTTATTTCCGGTGCTGCGATCCAACGCGTCTCGAGCGCGAGTTCCTCGGATTTGTTTCAAGGGGCGGGAAGGTGATTTTCCTTCACGGGTTTATCGATGGAAGTTGTTCTGCTCTCGGAGACCAAAGACGATCGACCTTTCTATCGGGATTTATATTAGTTTTAATTAAAACCTATTTTTCAATCTGCTCCGTTTCGATATTTACAACTTACGTATACCAGAAATATTTATCTTTTGCCGACGTTGAATAATGTACGGAAAAATGTCCATCGCCGTTACGAATTTATCCAACGATGCGATATCGAATGATTCTCTATCACAATGGTAAATCGCGAACTCGAGGAGTAAAAATACGCGCCACCCGAATCTCGGGTCGAAATTCGAATTCGCGATCGATCGAGACGAACGATGACTTTAATCTCGGCTCGAAGAAGCGAAAATTCCATGATCCACGGATTCGAGCATCGAAACGACGCAACGTTAAAAGTACGTAAGTCGGATCGAAGGAACGCGATCGCAATTTACGAAGAAAGAACGCAACGCCTCGGAAGAAAGAAGAAGAAGTAGAAGCAGAAGAAGAAGAAGAAGAAGAAGAAGAAGAAAAAAAAACGCCGATCAAGCATCGACGACACCAGCGACGTTCCTCGATCCAACGAGCCCCGGGCACCCGAACTCGACGCTTACGGCCCTGCGATAACTACGCGTGTGGGAGCCGCGCGTCGTAAGCCGCGCCCGCTTCACTCGTCCCATAATGTCGGGTAATCCAGGATATTTACGTCGATTCGATCGATTCCCCGTGGGAAAATCTACGAGGTATGGAAAACCAAGGCCACTCGCGAAATCCCCGCCGATGTCTTCCCGTACTTAGCGAGTTTTCAGGCTTCGAGTCCGACGGCCGACGGGACTATTTCTCGGTCGGCGTAGGCGCGGACGTTGCGCAGCTCGCGGTAGAGACGCCGAAGGTGGAGGAGAGCCGCCGATGGCGACGACGAGGTGAGCCCCGAGTCGTTTCTTGCGCACTCGGGGAAGCGCAGGTCCTGCGCCAAAATAGGAGTGACGGACGAACCGAGCGAAACATTTCGAATCGACGCCGCTTTGTTGCTTTTTTTCTTTCATCTTCCAACGCGAGGGATTTTAGGAGGTTTTTCGACGATTTACTCCGGTGAATGCGACTAGGGTGTTTCGATCGGGATTTAATTACGAGAGGAGACTCGAATATAGCCTTTCCAAGGGGCGCGATCGAGTGTCTCCGATCGAGGGATCGATGCTCGCTCGTAATTAAAATGTGCTTCGAAACGAGCGGTGGATTGTTTTATCGACGCGTTTACAAACTACGAACGCGGAGGCGGAATGCAAATCTGTTTAGGCAGCGAGACAGATATTTTTCGATGATTGAAATTATTTCGCGCTTGACGAACTATCGATAATTTCTGGTTGGAATTTAAAGAAACAAAAAGAGAGAAAAACAGTTTTCCATACGTATTGTACTCGACACGTACTTGGGTATGGTACATTGTTCGAGGAATACGTGTGTAGTCATACTGATTATTTATATAAAGGAATAAACATTTTTTTCGTTGTTTTGGCTTCGAGCTTTTGCATAAGAGAATATTCTATTTATTCTTCCCTTGATCCCTTAAAGATTTAAAGAAAGCGCGGAGAATCGAACTTTTACCGTTTGGACTGTCGAGACTGGAGACAGTCGACGAAGATACCGAAGATACCGAATTCGAGTTTGCGAATCCATTATCGTTGTCGTTCGGTGTGTTTCATTAATAATGTGATTATTTATAAGAAGAACCAAAGGAAAGTAGGACGTGTTATGTCAAAAAAAAATTAACGTTGAATTAAAGACAGCAACGAGTCGAACCGAAATATTTAACTTTGAATCATAACCGAAGATTCTATTGCTTACATGTTCACTCGATAGAATCGTAAATATAATTCTAACGTTTCAGTGTTTATTATTTAACCGGAATGTTTTATATTATTTAACATCGATCGAATTTCAATTTTAGATATTTTCATAATATTTTTCTTTTAATTCGTGTTTCAAGGTAACGAAAATTTTGTCTCGTAAATTACGAAACAATATTAAAACGCGATTATACTTAAGATACATTCGTTAAGGATTTGTTATAATATAAAAAACTTTCCAAAGCATCGAATAATTTGAAATATTATACTATTCATAATATGGGAGTTTACTCAAAGTTTGCTCGTTGCAGACAACAATATTTGCATTAAGAAAATCTAATTTACGTTTGTTATTTAAATCAGGAAACGCGATACTAATGACTGGAAAATTAATGTAGATAATTTACCGTTTTATATAAATAGTAAAATTTAAGAAGAAAGTAATCCTTATCTATTCGTTTACACGCATAATATATATATATATAAATTGAAAATTATAAAGACGGAATTTCATTGTTGTAATTGTCGTTCGAATAAATAAATAAATATAATATACCATGAATTTTATATCTCAATTTTGGTAAACTATACTTCGAAAAAAAGGTATATTTATATCCGATTCTAAATATATTGGCGCTCAACGTAAAACGTAGAAACGTTAATAATTAATATATCTGATACTTCTATTTACGAGGTACTCGATTTGCCGTAAGATAAACAGATACGGAGACTAAATTTGTTTGTCATGCGGCATTTTGCATTCTTTATGCCTTTATACGTGAAAATCAATAACGAATGCGTCGAGAAAAGTGACATTTTCATGATAGATTATTGGCCATCTACATACCATAAAAGATCAGATATCGAATGGAAAAACGGAAAAGGTACGCTTCGTATAATATCCGAGTCTACGAAGCTAATGGGTAACGTGTTTAGGGGATGTACAAAGCCGACCTTTGCCTTATCTACGTACAGTCTACCAACGACAGCGATACAAAGTAGATCCACCGCCCGAAATCAAACCTACGGAACGGCCTTAAATTAATTATATTAAATTTAAATCCAGGCGAAGGCCACGAGTATATCACTTTTCCAATCTTATTCGTTTAAAACTAAATTAAAGAAACGTTAAAAAAAAACGTAGATAAACGTAATTAGCGAATATTCGTTGTTCGTTCCGAAAAATTTGTTCGAGATTAATATCGAGTTTATATTTTCGAGTCGAACCTTATTAGCATTCGAAATGATAACGAAACGATTCGAATGTCTTCTCTTTCTCTCTATTTTTTGTTTTTGTTTTTTACAACGAGAGATTTTATTTTCATATTTCTCTTCCGATCTCGGTAGTAAAATTAAAAATGATGAATTAGTCTAGCGAGGCTCGTTAAGCAGTCATTTCTCATTTTGAAAAGGCTTTAACGGATCGTATTAAGGGATTGAAAGCATAATAAAGGTACCACCACACCTAATATTATATTAAATTATCCAATTATCGTATTAAATACGCGTTAAATTTATTTTCAATATTACAATATTCGGCGCATAAATATTTTTCGGTGACGTTATCGATCTCGTTACACGGAAGGAGAAGTATCGAACGAGCGGTTACACCGATGTATGCCCACATAACTAAATAGACATTACAAAAATAAGTTACGAAAAAAAGTCGGGAAAGTAACGAAACGTTCCCACGTCTTGCCATTAATTGATTATCCATAAATCAATATCTCGTACGTAATTCGCAGCGGGTACGTAAATCAATATCGTGCGCGTTATCGCCGAGGCGCGAGTCGCAGGCATTATAAATTCCTTGGTGTTGGGCTCCTCCGGCACACGACTCGTAAAACTGACAGCGAAAGAAGCCCGCGAACGGAAAATCGGCGGATCCGAGGAGTTGTTATTGTTTTTTTTTGCCAAAATTAAATCGTTCGGAAGACGCGGCCGCGTAAAAGGGGACCGTGAAAGTCGAGTAGATCATTTTGGCAGCTGATGCTCGACCGAATCTCTAACCCTTCGGTAGCAACTTCGTAAACTTTGTATTCGAAAGAGTGCGAAATTCGATAGGTCTGAAAAAATTGGAGCCACTTTCGGCTCTGCTCTTTTTCATCGCGTGCGCCTACGGAATTCTAAATGTCGCTCGTTACGCGTATTCTGTAAACTCTCGACCAGTTTCCGATACAATTTATCTCGTTTCTTTCCTTTCTTAGTTTACGCTTCTTGGCCAAAAGAGTCGGTTGTATCGTAGCAACGCCGACACGTTCGTTCCACGATTTAACATCGGGTTACGATAATAACGTTGCGTTCCTCTCGAAACAAAGCAGCCTTCGAAATTTTCTCGCTAGTTCCCGGTAAATATGTCGTAATTTGAGTAACGTTACGTACGAATTTCAATCAGCAGCTACGCGGAGGATGTAAAAACGCGAACAGCTCGTTCGGAATTTTCATCGGCTGGCCTCGAGCGATCAAGAGAGAGGAGGTGGGGGGAGATACACGAAAAGAAAATTGTTAAAAATTGTGGAAACAACCCGAAAACGAATCCACGTGTACGTGATTTCGTCGGAAGCTCTCGCGTTCTCACGGTCAGTTGTGTGAAGAGGCGGGAATAAGGAATCTACGGGTCATATGCACACGGGCGTGCGTCTGTACATCGTGCGGGCGATCTTATTGTAAACAAGTTCTAACGAGAGAGAGAGAGAGAGAGAGAGAGAGGGATTTTTTTCACACCCCACGTTGTCGTCCCACAATCTCAGCTCCTAAATATTTTTGCAGCAGCCTCGACGAAGGGCTTTCCGACGTTTTACTCGGTTCGGTCTTTCCACCTCCAAACGCGTCGAATGCAAATATTTTTTCGATCGTAGTTTCCTGGTAAACTGCGGCTCGGCTTTTTCCCTGCGCGTTCACGAGAATAGGTTTTCGGTCCCGAGTTCTCCCCGAGCTGCGAGCCTATTTATGTAGATAAGTTGCGTGCGCGCGGCGAGAGAGGGAGAGAGATTAAAAATGCGTTTCTCGTTATCTCCGAGACTTTCTCTCGTGGTATCTTTTGTAAAGTAAATTTCCTTTGAGAGAGAAGCTGCGAAGAAAATTTTTCCAACGAGTGGTCAAAAGACAGAGGCATTGTGAACGTAATTTTTCTCGAAATATAAAGGTCTGACCTTTCTTCCAACAATGCCTACTATAATTTTCATATAATATCTTTTATGAAAGGAACTTCTTACGAGTGTCAAGTTGCAGGGAGAATTTTCCAAACAAACAACTAAAATACGAATACGTCCGGTCTTCTATGTTTTCTAAATATACGAGATATACGAGGCTGTGTTTTAATGGTATAATCGCTTGAAAATTTTTTTTAAACCCTGTTATAAACAGTTGGTACACTCGAGTGCGTCAACGATGCGCTCGAAGTATACTCCGGTCTTTCCCCATTCGAAAATAATCTTATTCAAAATATTACGATACCCTAGCTTGTTTAATTTATCGTGCATTGAAAATGTTAATTTATATTCTAAGCCCGACAATTAGCACTTCTTCGAAAATTAGATTACGGACTTGGAGAATCGGTTTTTGAGACCGGTAAAGTGTTTACAGTGTCGCGTTTCTTTATTTTGCAACGCTGGTAAAAGTAGTAAAAAAAAAAATGAGAGAAAGAGAGAGAAGGTGGAAAAAAGACGAAAGGGAGTCCTGAAAAATCATGCGCAGCGTGCAAAGACCTCGGATGCAGTTTCCAAGTCGACCGAGACGAGAAGATACTTACTCATCGGCCAAGGATGCGTTGGTCGAATAGCCGGGGTTAAAAGTTACACAAAGAAAAATATCATTTTAACGGGTACACTTATACCCGACTTATAAATAACGTTTTTTTAATCGTTCGTTTTCTCTGTTGCGATTTTTGAAGCTCGAGAGCTTTTTAGGGAAGTATTAGAATGGAAAATCGTGGCGTATTAAAGTGTAAAAAGTATTTAGAATCGTCGATACGTTACTCGGAAATTTCAAGATGTAAAGAAATAATGTGTTGGTACATCGCGAGAAAAGCTTTTACAGTTTCGTTTCATAATTCAACATTTACATTCTTGAAAATACTAAATTTACACGTGTAAATTGAATATTTTTCCGTCAAAATGCGACCCGTGAGTAAACGTACAAAAATTTTTAATGTCATAGGTGTATTTTCTATTTAACAAACTCGGTGAAAAAAAAAACAGATTTTATAAATAACCGTTTAACAAAGAAGATATTTGAAATTGCAAAAAGTAAAAATATTATTTTGTAACGAAAAAGTGCAAAAGTTCGTTGTTCCATCGTATTATTCCGATAAACTTGGCTCTTCGAACAAATAATAAATAATATTCATCGTTGCTTTCGTTTATATCGACTGGAGTAAAATCGCGAAAACGACGCTTTTCATTAATTTCAATGAAATTAGACATCGTTAGGAAAGAAATTCCATTTATTTGCGGTTGTAAAAACTATCGTTGGTCTTATATTTCTAAATTGTTCAGATTTATATACGCGCTACAATCAGCGTTCAACACCGTATTTTATTGTGTGAGCTTTAAAATGGTGCGGTGCGATTTTACGATCGGAACGATCTCAGATAAATTCTCCTACACTACGGGCTGTGATCACCTGCGATGGCCGAACGGGAAAGTCCGGAGGTAGACGGATACGGACAGACTTGTTATGGACACAAGAGATCGATCGCGGGAAAGACAAATCAATCCCTCTGTTAAAGATATGGCCGTTTTTCAAAGCACTCCCGGAGATTCTTGAACGGCACCTGACGAGTCTACAGCCGTGGTTCGAAAGGAAGAAAAAAAAAAGGAACTAAAAGTGCACAGCCGCGGATAAAAGATGCGGAGATGTACGGATAAAGCAAACAGTTTTCCAATTTTCCCTTTCAACAGGTGGATCGTTTCGTTGTTAAATAAAGGGCGTATTTCGGGATATCGTGGGTTAATCGAATCAGCGTTTAACCAATACGTGAAAATCTGCGGTGTTTAAGCGTGGAATAGTGGAATATATCATTACGATCTTTTAACGATTATTAATTGTGAAATTTTATTATGACTTAAGCTACACGAGTAAGAGATACGCGTTTTAAAAATATAGTTTCGCGTATCGCATCGATAAATAATTCCAAAATACAAATATCTTTTCGGGATAAAATCAATGAAATTTAATTTTATCGCTTTAACCATTAAAATTATATTCGATCGCATAAAAAAGCAAGATTAACGTATTTTATAATATTTTAGTATTATCTTGAAAATGTTATTGTATCGCCGCTTTCGGTAAAGTGCGTCGGTTTCATGTTACGTTTATAGTCAAACACCTTATATATATATATATACATATATACAAGAAATTTATTCTTAATTTCATATTTTAACGATATTATTCGTGTTTAATATTGTTTTCTTTAAAAAATATTAATTTCAATAAAGATAATTCACATTTTTCACGGCTTTACCTTTTACATCAAATATTTTATTTATACACAAATCATTTCACATTTATATCAAAGATTTTAAATTAATAGTTTATATTTTTTAAACAGTTGAAAGTCATTAAATGTACCGAATGTAAATATTTTCGTTTAACTGACCGGCTATAAGTATTCGGTTCTTCCCTGTTGAACGTAACAACCATGTAATTTCGTATTTTCTTACCTTGCATGTTCTGCGCTTTAACTCGAAATAACAGACTATTCTTAGCAATGTTCAAATACGATTTTTGTTTTCGATATATTATGTAGATGAGCGATGATGTCGGGAAGGTAAAAATTCAAGTCCTCGGTATTAGTCGACGAATCAACGTTGGTTTTCTATTGTTTTGTAAATAGCTGTTATCGTTGAAAATTCAAACGTGGATTTGGTAACGATCGCGATAATTAATAATTATATCCGTAGGATTGGATCGTTACCTTTAAACCGTCCGTAAGGTGTAAAAAAGTGAATTATTTTACGAATTACGAATATGAAAATAAATACCTTTAATTGCGCGCGACTCTCCGATGCGTGTGTGCGTGAAAATTGACAATGTTTACTTTGCGAAGGTCTTGATAAATCTGTTTATTTTTCGATCTTGTTTCATCCGTCTGCATTTTCTAAATTACGAAGTGAAGGAAATTTTACGTAAATGATAAAAGTAAAAATAAAAATTTTATTTTTCAGGTAAGTCGAGCTTCTGAGTTGCATTTTACTTGGAAAAAGCATCTTTTCATCGCATTTGAAGAAACTGATGTTAAAGACTGATGGTATTTACGCCAAAATAAAGTTTTTATTAAGTATATTTACTAGAAAAATTACGAGTGACCAAACTTTCCTTTTTAGACTCGCGAAATTCCGAGAATTTTTTTTTGCTTTCGTTAATGTAGAGTATTAGCTTTTTTTTTTGAGAATGTGCATCGTTCGAGTATATGAAACCTTCAAAGCAATTTGGTCACGTGTATCAAGAATTTTAAGTCATTAAAATTTAGAATATATTTCATCGTAATATTAATTTAATGTATCGCTCGGTTTCACGGATGATTTAAAACCAAATGCTGCAACGGAATACAGTAATGCTTAAAAATAATTTTATACTAATATTCTACTCGTGATTGTACTTTTTCTTAAATTATTATTTATAATACGTAAATTTATTAACCTCGGTTCTCGATACATTTTGCTGTTAGGATACTGTTTACGATGAATGACATACTTTGTTATCAATTGTATCGAACAATTTTTTCTCTCAACAGACAACAACAACAATAATAATAAGCAAAAATGTTTAAATGCCTATATAAAATTATACGATAACGTTACGTAATTTTCAAAACAATATTTTATAATATATTTTTTTATTTAATTTATTTATATTAATGCGATTAAAAATAAATTAAACGATAACTGTTTTGATTTATTACACATGCGAATATGTAAGTATATTTATTTTTTTTAATTATAATAAACTATGATAAATATATTTAAAATATAAAAAAATTATTTTAACAGTTCGTCTTTTAACACAAATTACGTTAAATAAAACTCAAAAAGATTTTAATTAGTTTTATTCGTATGTATTATAATATTTGCAATATTAAATAAAATTACCCGATGTCAGATTTTATTATATATATCTTTTATGTATAGAACAAGCCGAACTTTATTTAAAGATATATGTATATATATTTATTAATTAAACTGCCTTTTTATACGAAATTAAAAATAAGTTAACGCACTTTTGAAATCGTGTTCACTAATTTTTCATCGAGTTAAAATCCATTATACCAAAATTAGTGGTATTTCAAAATACACAAATTTACGTATTATGATAATACGCAAGCGATAATTTTTTAATTAAATATATTTTTAAATTAAAATCAATTTTAAACCATTATTTTTTCAGCTCTAATTAATAATTAAAATATGAAAAATGTACCAACTAAAACTTATTTCAGCTATTATTTACGAGAAAATGTAATAACGAAAGGCCAAAGCAAGAAAATTTTGACGCAAGCGTAAAAAAAAGTCGTAAGAAAAATCAATAAAGACAAACGTTGATCGAAACGTAAGTTGATGAAGTATTCAGCACACATTTGTGACAGTACTGTAACGACATTCCAGGACCTTTATGTAAACTCATATCTGTTTCTCTCTCTCTCTCTCTCTCTCTCTCTCTCTCTCTCTCTTTTTCTTACTCTTTCGCCTCCAGAAGAATATTTCTTTTACGCGGCCTCTAAGAACTCGATTCGTCATTGCTGCCGATTTCTGGCGAAACTAAGGCGTTTTGTTGTCGATTTCGTTCTCTCTTTCTCTCTACCTCTATCTTTACGCCTCTGCCCGTCTATCCATCTTCCTTCGCTCCGAACTCTCGGAGAGCGGAGAGAGAGAAGATAAAGGTATGTAAGCGCGGAATACGGAATGTCAAACGTGCGCGTAACGAGTTGAGCGACACCGACGCACATAAAAACACGCGTACAGATTCGATTCGAGGAGTTTTAATGAGCGCGGATATACTTCTTTTCTTTTTTTTATTTTGATTAAATTGTTGGGAATAATATCGATGGTCACTGTACGCTCGTATCGCTCCGGAGGAAACGAGTTTAAAACGATGTCTAGTTCAGTGAACAAAATCTCGTTTCGATCGATATCGTACAACGGTTGTGAGTGTCATCGAACTCGGGATTCATTCACAAGAATATTGTCATTTAATATCTTACGAATTACGATCGCTTTAATTAATACATAGATTAAATTTTGTAAAGTATGTACGGTAATACGATGAATTGTAAAATATGCTGAGTTATCCGTTTGATTTATTTCGTACGTGTTACGGTTAAAAAGGGCAATTCGCATTGTTCTAAATTAACTTTTTTAAATTAGCTACGAGGTATAACTTGTACGTGAATTTGCAAAAAATGATTAGATACGCGTCGAAATAGAAACGTAACTGAATTCTTTTTTAAGCTTAATTTAATAGAAAACTGGTAACATTCGTACAACTTCTAACTGTATTTACTAGATTAAAACCAGAATATAATGAAGTATTTTTAGTATCGCTGAGTACAGACGAGACATATTGTATAAATTTACCGGTGATTAGATCGTTAAAAAATAACGCGAACTTTTTTAAAAGTTATATAAAATTTTACAATTGTTTGTTTAATATTTCACAATATAGTACGTGTAATAACTTCGAGTATGCAAATTGTAGTTTGCAAGTACATTGAAACATCGCTAAATGCATAAAACAACTGTAAAAAGTATTGAATTATTCAAGAAAAATAATGTTTAAAAGGTAGAATGTTTATTTAATATATCCCGTAAAACCAGATGTGGTCATACTCTCGTCGCTGTCCAATGTATGGTAAAATAAAATTTTCCACATTAAGCGCATGGGTCACTTAAGATAAGAAGTTAAATAAGTGATGTACCCGTTAACTCGAACTTTTTTTAATCTACGGTATCCCATAATTATATGCGGAGATTTCTCAAAAGAAGAAAACGTAAAATAGTATTAGTTAATATAATCGTATAACCTTTGCAAATCTAATATCGTAGTGTAACCGACGTCGATTTTCCGATAAGAATCGCAGTTCCGTTTTAAACGAAATGCTTCCGAATATTTTATAATATCCGACGATATTATAATATTGTGTGTTAAATTTTAGTGGAAATTCATTATAAAAGAGTTATTTAATTTAAAATTGAACGGAACATATTTATGGTGGACATTATAGAAGCATTATTCGCATGTTTGCATTTTATATAAATTTATAGATTCATTTTCCGACTATAAATTATCATAATGAAATTCGAAGTTGCTGTATGAGTTATTTATTAGTATAGTATGAAGAAAAAGGATCTTTTATAATAGTAAGTTTGCTGAAAAGAAAAAGCTGATGCAGTGCGTTATAGATTCAGCAAAAGTAAAGAATAATGCATTATATTTATCTTGAAGCTGGCAAAGAATAATTTTTTTTATCGTGGAATGACGATAACTTACATTTAATTTTTTCAATATGGAAATTATAGTTTGAGCTTAGACGTTTATATTGCCAATTTTTTATAAAAGCGTGGTTGTAAAAGTCTATGTTTTATCTTATTGAAAGACTCGATACGATTGTAACTTTAATTGAAAGGGACGTCTGTGAAAAAAAAAATCAAACGCACAATTTTATGATTTTATTGGACAAATTAGTTTTTTTATTTTAAAAACTCAAGTTATGTAATTCAACTTTTAACGATTATCGTAAATGCCATTCCTAATTAGACGCGTATAATTTTAATACGTAATATTTATACGATACAAATAAATTGATGTTACGATAATGAATAATATAAATATACGTTTAATTGATATTTCGAAATAAAAAATGTATTTACATAAATTTGTGTCTTAGTTATGATTTTTTGCCCGAGACACAAAACACTCGAAATTATTACTCGATACAATCATTTATGTATAAAAATCTACGTAACAATATTAATAGTTTACCAGTTGCTGTTTAAATTCATGCGATTATATATTATTCTTTTACTCGTATCTTATATTGCTCCTACTCGGTTTACAGATGCATTTAAATTACGTAACAAAGGGTCAAAATCAATTACGGGCATGAGATATAATTAAAAAGTTAGGTATATTAAAATGATTAAAATAAGTGATACGATTGAAGATCTTAAGTTTTTCTTTTAACGATTTAAAACAGTAATATATTTTAAATGTTACATTTTGCGTGTCTTATCGATAACAATAATATCGATTCGATCACTCCATTATATCAAAGATGATTAATATTTTGCAATAAACATTATTTAGTCCTCGCATTTTAAATTTCGACGAAATAGCTATTGCATAAAATTTTTTTGCCTTCCGAATGATTATGGTAATTCATTGTTCGTATACCATAGACACGTCCGAAAATCTTTCCATAACGCTAAGTCAAATAATACATGATAAATTGTCTGCAAAACAAATATATTTTACCGATGCTTGCGAAATTCTTTTACGACCTACATAACAGACTACATTGGTATTTCATTGATAGGTGTTGATTTTTTTTTCTTTTATTTAGGTACTTTGCTAGACGTTGCATCGCCCAATTTTCAAGATGTAAAGACTAGATAATATTTATACACGAGCGTTTATAGATATTTTACTATATAAGAAAATGAACGAGATTAATAAGAAATGATAAGTGCATATAAATTGACCAGGGCCGTTTACGAAGTGAATGTTCCACGCGTATAGAAGCTGGAGCCAAACATACGTACAGAATCCGTAGATTAACCATCGTGAGTTTGCCTTTCAAAGTCTTGGCTTTGCGGATGTGAAAATAGAGAAACACGTGGAATATATCGACGACTCAACACACGCACACGTCGGTATAGCATTTCGAGAAAATTAATGAATTATTTTGCTTCTTCGATATTTTTTGTATCGTCTAATGATTTATTTGCAGTAGCATCGAACAAATCGAAGCGCCTATCGCTGAAAGGAGTGTAAAGCGTATTCAATTACGGCGATGTAATATTTGCTTCTAGTACTATCTTAATTAAATTACAAGCTAACTTACGACTCTCGAAAAAAAAATGGGAAAAAGTATCAGAAAAAATCGACGAATCTCGAACTTTGAGTAAGTCACGATGTTCGCGTCGTTTGTACGTTGCCGAGCGAATCGCGACTTGGGCTCATCGGATCCATGTTTAGAGTATTCGCGATTCGAATCGGACTCGGCAGAGGGAGTAGATCAAAACTCGGTTCGCTAAAATTTACGAGTTAATAAACACGAGACCATCGCTCGACTCCAGAGGTAATCTCGAGCTCCGATTTCGTTCGTTTTGGTCGTCGATCCTCGAATACTTTAGGTACGATGTTCGTACGTATCGTATCGTTTCTATTCGCCGATTCTAAATCCTTTGCTTCGCGTCGTTAATTAAATCATCTTTTTTTTCCACTCGCATCCGTGTACTTTATTCGACGAGTCAGCTCGGTTAATCAAACTCGTGGTTCGAGCTTGCAATGGTAATAATATCCATGTTACATCCGGATTTCCGCAAATCAAAAGATTCCGGCGTGGTAACCTTGTATTTATTAACTCGTAAATTTTACGAAGCGGCGTTTTGATCTTTATTCCTCGGCTGTGTCCCATTGTAGTCGTGAATCCTCTAGACGCAAACTTGGCCAGTCGGTCGGGCTAAGGTCGTCTCCGTTTTTTAGAATTCAAGACTGCGAGAATATATCGCCCGCCTTGAATTAATCCAGAGATCAGATTCGAATAACCTACGAAAAATGGGTACGTTCATTTGTAACGGAGCCTTTTATTATTCAGAATCTAGATACAATGGATTCCATGGGGGAATTGGTGCAGAATGCGAGAAGGTATCAACGCTCGTCCCGACCATTCTTAGTCTGGACGGAGGAGAGGAGAATCGGTTTATCGATGGGGCGGTGAAATTCACTATTTGTGGTAAGAACCTTTATTACCGTTAATCTTAGTTTTACAATAAACAATAATATTAAATTTGTGTTATCTCGCTATTGGTAAACGAAGTTGTTTGTATTTAATAAAATTAATTCTCTTGCGTTGCGACGAGGCTTTGAACATCCGAAACTGCATTAGAAGAGATTTACAAACTTTCGGTCTTCCAAGGAACATTTTTGATACAGTTTCTCAATTTTTTCCAAGTCATCGATCTTTTATCTTTTAGCTCTTCGATAACTTGTACAATAAATAGTTATTACGAGAAAAAGATCCTCCGTTATTTTGATAACTAAAATTAAACCAATTTTTCTGTATAACGCTCTCACTTAATTTGTTACATGGCAATGGACCAAATATGCTTTGCGATCACGATAACTTTTTTCGAGTTCATCTATTTAATTTTATATCGAGACAAGTGCCGTATATTTGAAAATTTCTCGGTAAGACTGGAAACATTCTCGTTGGAACCATTGAATTTTTATAATATTCGAATTCGATTTCTTAGAGATTTCGATCGTTCGTTCTATTTTAATTTTTTTTTCTTCCGAATAAGACAGTTTATTAATTTGATGTTATTAATTCCAGGTTACAATGACATCGATGGTTCCTTGAAAAGGCAGTTTACCATTTACCCATCATTTTACTTCTCTTTTGCATAAATCTACGGAGCGTTATTCCAATAATCTTTGGCAGTACTCCGAATTCTAAATTAAATTTCATTATGTCTGTACGCACTTAAAATTCCTAATTCCAAATTCCGTTAAACCTGAAAATCGTAATCTCACGTCGGTTTTCTTTGTTATAAATTACACGAAAAAAAAAAAGAAAAAAGCTGTCCAGTAAAATCCTAAACTCATGCCTTCGATCACCGCTATCCAATATCTTTCTTATCACGGTTCTCAACGATATCTCCGAATTACTCACGCTCGACGAAATTTTCGTCGTTTACGTACTTGTCTCGCTGTTCCCACGAATTATTATTCGGGATCGCCGCGAATTTACGCCGCGCTCCCAAAGTGTAACAAAGTATTGCGTTTCTTGCCTCACCGCTTACACCCCAAGAAGCAAGATAATTTTTTGCCTCACGATTATCGCGAAAACAATTAATGCGCAAATTCTTGGTTCGCGATCCGCTGGAGCTCTGGTAAAGAGTTAATTTCGAGAATTCGCGGCACGCGTATAAGTTCCGTTTTTCCCGGCAATGCGCGCGTTCTAATTTTTTTTTTTCAGTGCCTACAAAGGCTTCGGCACGCCTATTTAAACTTTTTAGCTACACTTCCCCGTTCTTGGGTTTGTACGAACGTTAATAGTTATTATCATCGTCCAGTGTTTTTTCGTTCGCGCGACGAGCGATATCATCCATTTTTCGAGCGCTCCTCGAACCAAGAATAACTCCCGATCGTCTTCGGTCCATAACTTTCACGAACGTAAACGATCTCGGTTACACGGGAGCCTCTTTAATTATCGATGAAAGATCGAGCGAAGGTCGAATACGCAATTCGAAGATTACTCGCGGTTTATCCCGACGTCGTTTAATTAATTCCCACGCTATTTCGTAATCCTCCTCCGCTCCTTCGAGCGAATACAAAATCGAAGCGATACCGAAGGTGAAATTTATTCGCGTGCATCTTAAGGAAAAAACGTGTATATCGGATCCGATCGTCCGTAATATTCGATCGTATCTAAATAACGCGCGAGGCAAAGGCAAAGCGAGGCAAAGGACTTTGGAAGAAAAAGAAAAAGAAAAGGAAAAAAAAATACGCGTAAGGTCGAGTCGCGAGTTGGCTTCGATTTTTCCTCGGCCACCGGAGATTCCCTTTGACGGGTGCGGAGTGTCCCGATCGCCTCGGTGCATCGCTAATGAGTTCGATCCCAAGGTCAGGAGACGTCTGCGATCCTCTCGAGCTCCTTGTAACGTCAGCGGCGAACGTGACGCAAGGGCTCACGGGCTCACGGGCCACGGCGGATTTCCCGCCGACGTGACGGCGACGTCGACGGCGGCCGAGCGGAAGGCGTGAAAGAGAAATTTAGATAGCGGAGCGAGAGAGAAAGTGAGGGGACGAACGGGGCATTGGCCACCGCGAGTGCGGGAGAAAAAAGCTTGACTCGTAAATCGACGATTTATACTTGGCCGCGGTGTGTGTGTAGTTTATTGTGATACGCTGGCTTATCTGAGATTACGATTAATCGGTAATTTTGTTCGTATTGTTTCGTAAAGCTTAGAGATACAAGAATGTAATTAAAGTTCCCACCGTTTTTTAGACGTACAAAGATTCTTTTCTCTTTCGATTAATTTATATTTTGTATTTGTTCTTTTGAATCTTGCGTTAAGGTCGATGAAATCATTTTCGAAGCGACTACTTTTTTTTTTCGACGATGTAAATAAGCGGACGAACTAATTGAATCGATCGACCGATCGTTTCTCTATTCGAAGAATTATCTCCGTTGTTCAAAGTTCGGTAGAGGTAAAAATTAAGTCTAAATTATTCTTGGGAATTGACCGAACCGAGTATTTTTGAGACGGTTTATGCATTCGATTGTATCCAAAGTTTGATTGTATCTAAAGTTTTATGTTATCGTAGCTTTTCGGTAGCTTATAAAAATTTTTCTGCTTTCTCCTTAATTGTCCTTTTCAACGTTTATTTTTATTTTTCTAACTTTTTTACAAACTTATTTAGCTTATCTAATTTAATAAACCGAATTCATATTATCTATTTAGTTTAAAAAAATTGATTTTATCGATGTATCTATTAATTTTCGAAATAAATGTTAACTCTTTTGTGTAAAATTTTCTTCAAATCTACGAATTCTCGCTTCGAGTTGTTCATTTAGAAATAGTATTTCTGTATATATACAATCGCTGATACTTTAATCGTATAATTTAAATTTCACTTACCTTATTTTCTTATATAAAACATTTGAATCATACAATCGATAGGATGTCATCATGTTTTAATTCATCCTGCATTTTAAATAGTTTTGATTGTCATTTTCTATCGTTACTTCCCGTAAGTAACATTAAAATAAATTTACATCGACTCGACTATCTTGATATTCTTAAATAAATGATTAAAGCTCGATATCTTATATTTTAATGAAAAAATTGAATCTTTTTCTGAAGTTTGTAAAAAGTTTGTGTACAACCTCTGGAGTTTACTATTTCTCAATCCGTATAAATAATTAATAGTACGTTTATATAAGAGATGAGTTTAACAAACGGTACATTAAATGGAACTTTACAATACAATTAAAGTTTTGAAACATTTATTATCGATGCTATCAGTTTTGACTTATAATAATAATTGACATTAATTAATTCTTTATTTCATCAGTTTAACTCATATATTAATTTAAAACATGAACACCGTTTTATATTTATCCACATAATTCAACTATCGTATCAAATTTTTTCAAATTGTATTATTTCTAGTTTAATACTTTTACATTTTCATTTCTCAAGAAGAATTTTTTATTATTCATTAATGTACAATTACGTTAATTGTATTAGATTATCCATTGTTTTCGGTATAAATTCAATATATTAGTCTGCACTCGACTCAACACACTTTAAATATTATTTCTAAACAAATTTATAGTTCTTAGCTTCGTTAACTTTCTTCGATCATTATTTTCTACGTTCGTACATTTAGTTTTCTTCGACACCTCATTTTTTAGATCATCTTTTCATACGATTACATCTGCGAAATTATTTAATCTATTTAATCTTATTATTACAATTTAATTTGATATCATTCGGTACTTTCTATGTTCTATACGTTGTCAAAGCACAACTAATTTTTATTTTGTTTCCAGAAACCTATTTTCATTATCGTTTAAGTTATGTAGTGCTTCGAACCGATTAGAGGTTTCAACTTGGTACTTAATCTTCCGTGTTATTTGTTTAAGTTTCTCACATCAAATTGATTTACTACGCTAGTCTGACTTCTAGTACTATAATCGATATACGATTATTTTACTACTATACGCGATTATCAATAAATAGTTATTGATAACCTGATTCTAATTTTAGCCAATAAACAAAAATGATCAGCATTGCAATCTGCATCTTTAATAGATTTAGTATCCAAAACATATATTTGATGTTTTTAATGGATGAAACAACGATCTTTATATTTGCATACATTTACTCGAATACTTTTATTGTACATACTCATACATGTACGTATCATCTTATCTATCCAAATTGCTTTTCCATTTAAAATACACTGAATATATAAATGTACTTTGATTACAAAATTTGAAAGTTTAGTATTAACGGTATGAAGAAATAATACATACTTTTAATTTTTAAATTTAGAAAAAATCCGTATAATGCAATAAAATGTGTAAATGTTATATATATAATAATACGCGAATAAACGCAAGATTTAACTTACTATTAATTAACGATGACTTTTTAATCGATTCTCAAATATGTACACATCTCTACATTATACTTTTGTTGTTTCTATAACGAATAATTTTACATTGAAAGATTCGAAAATTCTTTTTCTGGAAAAATATAATTCGCTAAAGTAATCGACATAAAAATTTTATTTTTCGATTTATCGTTTTATGGTCTCTCGGTTTATGTCTTAAAAGTATTCGCGATCTTGATTTACGCTCGAATACAAGTATCTCTATACATCGAGATCATTATATATAAAAGAATTAATATCTAACAATCGTATACAACAATACTTTCTTAGATTAATGGTACTAAAGACAAAAAAGTATTAACGTGTATACAACAAAAGAAAAATGTATTTTGAAAATGAAAGTTCATTTTCTGATTCAATTATAATGTATAATCATTAATTATTATTGGAGAAATAAGAAAAAAAAATATAGAAAGGAAATAAAAAGACGTACAAACGAGAAAGAGGAGAGGCAAACGTAAGCACTGAAGCGGAAGTGAATATCACAAGGCACCTTTACGATATCAGCGAAGTTGAATCTCCCGACATTCTTTTCTCGTATATACATATGTAGTCATATACATGTAGAATCTATAAAAAAGGTCGAGACAGTCAAATATCATTTTATTGTAGGTGTTATAGCATTTATTAAAAGTTATTACAAATAAAATTTGTCGAACTTTAAAAAGGAACTATGATAAATTAATTTCTTTTTATCTCGGTTCGATTCACTCAATTTTTGTATCAGAATTTATTGTTCAAGCGAATTTTCACTATCTTACAATACAAAATAAATATACACTATTCTCAACAAATTTTTAAATATGACTCTGTAATGCAAAGCGAATATTTTCCATTTATATATTTTCTTGGTCTCGATCGAGGATATTCCGTGATTAATTAAATCGCTTGTTTGAAAAACTAGGAATACTATTGTTTTAATTTTTTTTTACTTATAAAGGTTAGCGTTTTTAGACCTGTATAATCATTTCTATTCTAAAATAGATTTGTGATCGAGGCTACGATCGTAACAATGTATTACACATTCAAGAATATTTGTCGCAACTTTATTTTATATCGAAACGTTTGGTACTTTTATAAAAAAAATTTAATCAAGTATTCGAATAAGTTTGTCGTTCAAAGATAATTTTACATCCTATACTCGTTTAATAATTAGATTCGAGTTTCAAAGAGAAACTAAAACTATAAAAACTACAGCAAAATATATTTAAAAAATCAGTCGCTGGATGTCAAATACTTTACATACATTAAGTTGGAGCAAAAAGAAATTTTATATTTGAAAGTACTCACAACATTTTCAATTATCCAATAGTTATTTTGAGAAACGGAAAATACCAATTTATAATAGTTTAACTAAAACATACTTTATCGGATTTGGAAAGGAGCTTATAGTTTTCGAATACGAAGAATAAATTAATCTAATTGAAATTGTATAATTTTTTTTACAGAAATATAAAAGAATATTTTTACAGTATTATACGTTTTAAATCATATCGACGTATGTGCAACTTTATTAAAAACTTTTATGTTCGAATTAAATTACAATTCAACTATTGGATTTCACCTATTCAATTATTATATAATTGAATACATACGAATCGAATAAAAAAATTAATTTCATTTCAAGCTATCGATCAAGTTATTTATTTTAAAAGCGACGTAATTGGAAAAAATTTCGATACGTTGAAAATATAACGTATATTACAAAAATTACGTATTTTTAATTTTATATTTTACCATTAACAATATTTTCTTACAATAAATAAATATTATTATGTCTGCAATTTGGATAGTTACGAAAAATCTAACGAAAAACTCGTTATAAATATCAATCCATGAATATATTAAAGTTAAATATAAGTTTATATGTTAAATACGGTATAAAATTGTTGCGAGATCGATGATTTCGCGTTACAACGTATAAAAGCGTAACTTACGAATGAAAAAATATTTCGAGAAAGCTCGAGTATTTTTTAATTAAAAAAAATATAGCGAATATTCGTAATTAAATCTTAATTATCCGATTTTAGTCGTTCGATACGTTCGAATGAGATACGCAAAATAAGATAAAAAGTAAGAAAATACCTGAAAAATATTTGGAACGAATCGGAATAAAATAAGAAAGTTATCTGCCATTTAAAGAAGATAAATTTGAAAAGGAAGAAAAGTAGTTTCTATTAAAATCCTGTTTTTACGCTATTGTATACGATAGAAAAATAAACACAGATTTGTATTTTGCGTTCCTGCTTTGAAATACTTTTAAAGACGTTCGCTCGCTGAGTTACACAATACCCGCAAACCATTGTGTCCATTAAACGACTCGGCTGTCAATGAGCTCTTACATCTCGTCATTAAAAACATCTTTCCGAGTTTCGCCGGTGTTTACAACTCGAATATGACGGACAATCTTGTAATCGACTTATCGACAAAGCGAAAAACATTCGATCCACGCGAGTCGTTTCGTTAAAATCTTTATTCCAGTTATCCTCGATCCGACTCGAGATATCGATCCAACCAAGAGTTGGCACGTGCTGGAGATTCGTATCGAGTCGTAAAAAGCTTTCCTAGCATCCATCGAAATCACTCCTTCCCACCGTTTCCCGACTCACCGTTCGAACCCTGCGATTGATTTTTCCGGGGCAACTCGGCAGCCGCGTCACTTCCGAGAAAAGTGGAAAAGAAGTGGAATGCAAGGGAATGGGATTCCCGTACAATAGTCCCGAACTTGCGTCAAAAGTCAAGGTTGCGGCGTGAGGGGGGAGGGGGAGGACCTCGCTCCGTATGAATAACGAGCCAGGGAGAATGGCATTAAGGCCCTTTTGGAAATTCGCAAAGATTCTTTAGCCGCTGTCACCTGAAAAATGAAAAAAATATAGACTTACTTTGGTAAACTTCCGTGGCTTTCTCTGGCGCATTGCGTGTAATATTTTCGGGTGCCGAACGCGGTAAGTTGGCAAAGGAACCCGCAATAAACCCATTTATCTCAGCGAAGAAAAATTATCTGCCGAGTAGATTTTCGACGGCTTGTCTCCTTTTCCTACGCTCGCTTTTTATTTATTGGCGAAACGAACCAAATACGGATACGTTACTTTGTTACTTCCTTTGCTGTTCGAGAATCGAGCTTTACTCGATTCTCGTTCCCACTGATTTTTATCGTTTACGCGTCGCGTCGATACTCGATTCGCTCGGAATATATGAAACGCGCAAGGTTTCGAGTGTCGATGAAGAACCGTTTTGTAAGTGGCAATTTTTAAAAGGGGCTTCGTTTAGCTTTAAAAGCTAAATTTATTTTATATCTTCGGTTCACCTTTAATGTACCTTCCTTTTTTTTAAAAGCCATTCCAAATATATCGAAACTAATTTTTCCTTGAAAAGCTACGAAATCTGAATCTTGTGACATCTAATTTTCCATTATTTTATAAAGTCATCAGTTTATTTAAGACAAAGAAAGTATTTTCTTTATATCAAAGTATTCACCATACGCGCGAAAATGCTTGACACGGAAATTATTACACGTGGTACATGTTTTTGTTTGTTTGGCGCATTTTTTAGGAAGAAAAAGGAGACATTCGGCGAAATTTGAATATTTTAAATTTGTTATTCATATAAGATAAGAAAGTTCGAACAAATTCTTCGAAATTCGTTTCAGCAATAATATGAATCGTTATTGCATCTATTTCAGAAACCATATCAACATACATATTTTTTATATTATTTTTTAAACAAACTTTCCTTTCTATTTTCTATATGATAGACAATTATCGATCGTACCGCGGAACTCGTTAATTTTCGAAATTAATTTTTATTCGTTAATTAAAAATGATCCGGTTTCGATGTGTAAATTTCGTATCAATGATAATAATTGTATCGAAATCACCTTTTTTGTTTATCGATAAAAGACAGTTCCAATTTTTATTTTTCTAACGTATTCGTTACCAAATTTATACGATTATTACTCGTTTCAAGCGTAAATAGTTTATCGAATCGATCGCAGCCTTAAAATTCTGATGTTTGAAATTAGAAATTAGCTTACGATTGAATAATGTAGATCGCTAATGAAATTTGGACGGTAAATATTAAAAAGAGATTACCACGTCGGTTTATCCCTCATCGAACGTACAACAAACTCTAACTATTGCAGGACTATAAACTAGAATTATTATTGAAAACCTCCGAGTCGTCGAGTCTTATCTCGGTTCTTTGCGACTATTCGTCCCTCCATCGATAAGACAAAGACTCCTTCGAGTCGTCCAAGGTATCATTCTCGTTCCTCCCACTTTTATTTTTAGAGCGAACGATTACTTTTTAAAATGGGTTATCGATTCAATCGCAAAATTCGTTCCGCGCGAGAAAACGTGAAATTATCCGATTTATTTTCGGCTCGATATTTATGACTTCTCGTTGATTTAAATAGTACCAAGTTCGGCGATCGGTTCATATTTAATATTCGTCTCGCGCGGAGTTTCGTTACGAAAAAGATGTTTCAAAACGGAGCAAAGCGAATTCGCTCGACTCGAAGAAATAAAAATAAACATCCCGATATAAGTAACATTTCTCGAATTCTTCCGCCGTAACTGTACCGATATTTTTCGGCGCTTAAGAACGAACGTAAGGGAATCCGAAAGTGAGCTTCGACATCAAGTGGAGGAGTGGCACGAGAGTATCGCACTAACGAATTTGTAATTTACGACCAGCCCGCTATAAAAACGTCTTTTATACCTTACTATGCCCACATTCGACCTATACCCTTTTCGAGGAGGGCGAAGCGATCTTGTATAGGCTCTCCTTTTTCATAACTTTCTCGATCGATACAAATCGGTTTTCCGGGAAGAAATTTCGGCGGTCTCCTTTCACACGATTCGAATTATAATCCATCGGCTCGCTCCCACTATAAACGAATTTTATCAGGTTTTGGCAACGCCGCAAAATCCATTCCTAGAAAACGCGAATACCGAACATCAACCGCGTATCTTTCTCGCTCCCTCTCTCTCTCTCTCTCTCTCTCTCTCTCGTTTCGGTCCTCTCCGCTACCGTTGGGTGTGCGTGTACCCGCAACACACCCGCACACTCACATATCGCACGTGTGCGTATACGCGTGTGTTCTACCGTTCGAGAGGGTCTTTGTTTCATTCATTGAGTGGCCCGCTTCAGGTATACGGCGACTTTAACCTTCATCTCGATTTACAGCGTCTCACCTTACTTTTGCCATGTCGGGCGGCAATACCGCAGCCGACCGAGGGATTTCCCAATAAATTGAGCGCGCCCGCTAGATTCATAAAATTTCTTTGTTCGGACCTTTCGATTATAACACCAAGGCCTCCGGTCCTTCCATTAAACGGTGCACTAATGCCGCTAAAATGTTAAGATAGAGCTAGTTTATTTCGATAATCCTTGGTCCGAACAATATGCTAATTCTAACGCTCGTATTTCAGAACTGCGTGAAATTAAATTTAACTTATATAAGTTTATAAGCGCCGAGGCCTTTAAAAAGCACTTTAAATTTTTCCATCTCGGAAGAATTCGTGGTCCATCGCGAGATCGTCCAACGCGGCCCTTCGCTTTTCGAGTGGACTATATTTTTCGGTGGATCGTCGAATCGTGAATTCGCGTTATTATCGTTTCGTTTCTCGTCTTTCAACTTTTCGGTTTCCTTTAATCGGTTTATCATCCGAAACCTAAAGAATTAGATATGCGTGGGATTAGGATGACGACGGCATTCGAGTATTTAAACCTGTTAAACCCGGATCGTAAACGAATCCGAAGTTCGATCTCGATTTTTCTGAATTTTCCGTCGGATCGTCAATTTTCATTCACGATACGAAATACAATGGATCCCGTTCGCTTATTCGACCGACGTTACGATCAGCGTTGATTCAACGTAATCATTTTCCTAAGCGTTTTTCTCACCGAAAAATGGTAGTGAATTCGATCGATGAACGAGGCGATCGTACCTATAAACGAAAAAAGAATCCTCGATGCCTGAAAACGAAAAACTCGCGTACATTTCGTATCGATTAATTTACCTAAGAAATTAGTTTGAATTAGTATTAGTATAGAAGGTACAAAGAGTATTTTGTGAAACTTCTTTTTTAGCCGAAACGCCGAACAATTTTTTCCGTGTATTGCCTAATTGGCCTAAACAATCCAACAAACCGAACCTTTCGAATGCCAATTACCCGAGCCGGAGAGTCAAGAGAGTCTTTACGAGATTTCTTAGGAACCTCTATACGCATCGTGAAAGCAAACGATACCGTCTCTGTCCTCGAAACTGCGACGGCGAGAGGGAAGGGTGCCACTAGAGGCAAAGAGAGCAACGAGATACTCGGAAGTTCATAAAAGTGTTGGACCAGAAGCAGCGCGGAGGAGAGGAGGAGAACCACTTAGAACTCTAGGATTCATTTGGTAAGTTCATCGACGAGGGAGCGAGAGATTAAGAAAGTGCGAGAGAGGTAGCCGCCAAAGAAAATAGGAACAAGATACCGAGTCTGGCTCCCAGAATCCAAGGCCGGAAAAGAGGTGCCTGTTTATGTGTACGTGTACGCGTAAGTACACGAGTCGAAGACGAGCGTTGATGGAACGGCTCCGAGGCTGAACGAGAAGGAGAAGCCGAGGTAGGCGTGTGATTCGGATTTTTTTTTTTTGTCCTTTTCCCTGCGAGCTAACAATAATGGACCGTCTACGATTTCACTCGGTACGCGTACGCGGATAAAACATCGGAAAACTGCGCAGACACGCGCAGGTAGAAGCGGTGGATGTTCCTTGAGTTGGTAAGCACTCGAATTTATGTATCCTCGGTGCGAATCGAGTAACACAATGAACCGCTCGATGAATGTATCGCAATAAGAAGAAAAGGGTCCGTGCCGGAAAGGAAACTGAAACGAAAGTAATCGTGAGACGCTCCATTGAACCACTGACCTTCGTGTGAATCTCTTCGCTCGTGTATCGGATTAAATGCCGGAGAAAGAGACGAGATAGTTCCTTCGTCTACTTCGGGGGGGATTTTCTCCCACAAAAACAATGCGACGGACACACTTCGGCACTTCGGGGAAAAAAATAGGTCACGATCTCGTTTACGGGGGATCATTTCGTAACTGCGCGATCGTTTCGCGAGAGCAAATCTTCGGAGCTGGATAACGAGAGTTTAATTTTGTATCAGCTTTCCTTCTTTCCAAAATCGATCTCCTTCGCATCAACGGACGAACCTCTCGAGAAACAACGCGATACGTTTTTCTTCGAGCTATTAATAATCTTATTGATTA
Organism: Dolichoris vasculosae; assembly: GCA_018907195.1. Taxonomy (NCBI): domain Eukaryota; kingdom Metazoa; phylum Arthropoda; class Insecta; order Hymenoptera; family Agaonidae; genus Dolichoris; species Dolichoris vasculosae. The sequence continues at coordinate 1,452,730 of JACCHY010000021.1, forward strand.
TCGTGGAATAGTCGCAGCAGTGGTCAAAGCAATCATTTATATATTTGATAAAAGCGTTGCGTTATAGCTTTGCGTCGAGCCGAGGAGTTTTTCCTATTTGTGTAGTAAATTGATAAAACGAAAGCCCTAATTTTGATTCGTAGGGGCGATTGCGAAAAATGGATGCGCTTAATCGTACGAAATATCGGGGAAAAATTTTTTTTCAACGTTCGATTGGTACGAACGTAAATCAATCGTCGGCAAAGTTTCTCTTATCGAGCGTGTGTAAGCAGCGTGATAAGATTTTAATGCGATTTGAATTTTTATCGGGATATCAAATTGTCGGTAATTTAGTAGTTTAGATAATTTAGAAGATTAAAGATCGCTCGAAAATATAGAAACGATCGCGTAAAAACAAACTTTCATCCCTGGTTAGTCGGAAATTGGTTTCTTGAACGTAACGCGAAATTACTTAAAATTTATTTCGGCGCGCGATTAAAAATCGGTAAGGCGGGATGTTGGATGTTTACAAGTTTGTTAATTTCGTAACGCGCTAGAATTTCGAGCGAAGGAAATCCATTCCCGATTACTTTGCCGGTAAACCTTTGTTATGAAGACATTTATTCGTAAGTCGACGTTAAACAGCGCATTCGTGAACAAAAAAAATATTTGCTAATATAAATTAATTGTATACAATTTTTTTCGCGTATAAGACTATAATTTAGTTTATTGTGCTTCCCGACCACAATAACGCGGACTCCGGAGCGTAAACACTAAAAAAGTTTACGATTCTTCGGCCTAAACTACAAGAGTTGACCCCACGAAAGAACGGAGACATTGTAATAGACAATTGGCAAAGTCCGACAGACTTTGCTCGTAGATTTTGCAACCTGACCCCCTGCCTCCCCCCGGAAACGCGTTACGTCTTGAAACTAGGCACAATGTAAAAATAAAAAGGGAGCGAAAAAAAGGGGAGAGGGAGTGTTAGACGCGTTGGTAGGGGAATTCAAATTCTGCAGCAGCAGTCGCAAGTCTGTTGAAGCAAAAAAAGAACGGACGAGCGAAACCTGAATTACCTTCTTGTCGCTTTTTGTCGCTTCTTGTCGTCCATCTGCCAGCGAGCGAAGGACCCTCTGTACGTGTACCCGAGCGCGAGTGTCTTTGTACGCGCCAATAAAAGTGGATCTCTATTCCTAACTTTACTACTCTCTTCGTTCCCCTGGCTTCGCGCATCTCCTCTTCAAAAGATCCTTCTATTGATATTCGTACCGCTTATTGTTTCTTTTGTGTATTCTACGTGATTAATGGTACACGCGTCGATAAAACTCGTTCGTTGTTAATTTCGGATCGTTCGAATTATTCAAATTGCAGTTACCGGTAATACACTTTTTCCCTTCGTTATCAAGTAAGGAGCGCGTATCGAAAAAAAAAAAAAAGTTATCGTCCGACTCGGACTTTTGGATCGCGTTACGCGCCCGTTATTATATAAATTGAGAAGAAACATAAACGGAATTTAATCGCGCGAAAGATAAAATTGCACTATCTATTGTGGAGGGAGCGCGAAAAGTCGCAAAGTAGCGTTTTTAGCGATATTTTCGAGCAATTATCATAGAGCGAGGCGAAAGGGTAAAAATCGTAAATCTGCGTTAAACAATGGCTGGAAGAGCGAGAAAAAACTCCCATCGAACGGTACATAAAGTGCCATAAAGCAATGCCAACTCAGCGAAGCATCGGGACGCCGACGCTTTTAGAGCCAGACGATTGGCTCGTCACCTTTTTGTCGCATCGCCGTCGGTCCTCTGCGCTTCTGTCTATTCCAGCATAAATCGAGATGCATCGTTTGGGCGTGGGAGGGTAGGAAATAAAATACTGTGTTTTCAGTTAGCGCACGACCATATTTTTGGGGTGCACGAGCATAAGGTACGTATCTGGGAGAAATGCGGGAAAGTGTGCAAAGATCCGGGGAGACTAAGGGTCGAAGGATCGAGGCACCGGATACTAGAGTCTACTCCGCCCCTATGTACACATCGGTTAGCATCCTCTAAACGTTCGTATGAACTTTATAACACAACCCGTGTTTTTCAGGAGTTAACGTCTATATTTTCTGTGGAAATTAGTAAAGCGTGTAAATAATATTTCAACTGGTGTTTCGTACCTAAACTTTTAACTGCTTATTAATTTCCTTTATTAATTCCTTGCTTAAGTAAACGCGAATAAAATAATTATTATTATTCTTGTTACTTTCTAAATTTTATTTCAAAGTCTTTTGTAAATGTAAATATCGTTGCCGAATGTTTCTTCCCGTAATTCTTCCCGACCAACGTATTTCGATTTATATTTTTAACGTACGGTAAATAATTACGTAAACACGCCTCGACCTTTCCTTTCAAAAAATATTTTACGCTCAATTTTCGTTTCCTCGCGTAAAATTCTACGTCACCGACATCAAAACTGTTATACTCGTTACCTATTTTATTAATTTCTCCATTACTTAGAAAATTAATCAAAATTATATTTTTGTCGAACGGAGCAACTGTTGGACGTTAGAGGAAAACGATCCGCTTGTACAATAGTATTGGAAAGATCGATAAGCTTTCCTATTCTCGATCTTGAAACGTAGGTTTGAAACTGTAATCTTTCGAACATAATTCATTATTATAGCTAATAATTTTACACTATTATCATAGTTTAGATACAGTTCGAGTTTCATGCAGCTTTGAATATCGAGCAAAATTAAGCCGACCGAGCGGCAAATATGCGAAATTCGCAAGGGTAAATTTGCGAGGGAAAAGTACACGGATTTTCGGATAAAATAAAGAAATAATCGAAGCAAACGCGAATCGTGTCGATGCATCGAATGGGAGACTTTGTAAATCGGGAGCTCAACGACTTTACTATCTCGACTACGTTGCCCTTATATATTTAGAGTTTGATTTTATTTCTGTTATTTGGGGCTTGAAAAATGTGCAAAAATATATTAAAGTTTCGCAGACTGGTTATCGAAATTTCAAAATTTTATATGTTTACGAAATTTATTTTTAGCTTAAATTTAAATACGAATAATGCTCGTCTTGAAATCCTTCGTAAATTTGGTGCGATCGCGCGTAAAGTTTCACTATCGAATAGTACAAAAAACAAAAAGGAAAATTGAAAAACGAACGAGCCGAAAGTAATCCGGACACGCGCTTTCAATTTTATCAAAGAAATATATTGCGGAAACGGTCGATATTGATATAAAAGTATTATCCGACCAAGACTTTAATATTTAAAAAGAAAATTAACGCATACAATCGACAGGGGTTTTCTTAAAAAATAAACAAATTCGATTTCTCGATACTAGAAAAGCAAAAACTCCCTCCGAGACTTTTATCTTCGCATTTTTATTACACCGGTAAAATAAGGAAAGTCAAAGGAGCAACGTATTCTTATAAAAATTTGTTCAATAATAATCCGCGGTATATGAGCTGTTTTGTCTGGTACAGAAAGTTGGTATAAATGATGTACAGCTAAAACCGCTCGTACATTCCCTCAATTTAAACACGATCAATCACGTTTTATCGATAAGGTTTTAGAAGTGATTAAACCTATCTACGAAGATTTATCGTTAGATGATTTATTAGAAAGATGCTTGAAAGCATTTAAAATATTAACAAATTTTTAAGTTATTTAATTTGGGATTCATTTCTGAAATAGCAATTTATTTAACTTACGGAATATCGAACCAAGGGTTACTCAGGACACCAATACCGTATATTTTATCTTAATAAAAACTCACCGTTTTAAGAGCAAATAAAACGTTTATTGAAAACCGAAGCGATGCTAACGTAAAACATTCGCCGTATCGATAAACATGATCGAAAAAAATTAAAAACAGTTGTAAAGAACAATCGAGCAAACTTTTGCAGGGAAAAGTTTCTATTACGGTTCTTTGTTAAATACTTGATTATAAACAAAATTAGCGATAAATATTTTTATTGTATTCAATAAAATTTTGAACATGTGTATTTCTAGGTTTGTATTCTTCGTAAAGTTTTTGAATCGGAATGTACCGATGCCGCTTCGAGAGGTAGTATAATTAATATGGGGTGTTGCTTTTAAATACTTAAACGATAGTTTAAATGTCATCGAAAACAGAAGATACAAAGTTGAAGGACTTTAAAGCGGTACGATTTAAAAAAATCTTCTACTTACTTTTATAACGTAATTATCGATTTCAAAATTATTTTATTTGTTTACTCCAAGCAAATAAATACATTTGTTAAAACAACGCGATTTCGAAGACAATATTAAACGTGTGATACGCGATTATTCGGATCTCCGTTAAATGTATAGTTATAATTAAAATATCGAAGTACAGTTACATGCAAATAGTTTTAAAAGTGAGAATTTAAGTAGCTTTATTAACTCGTGTATAAAAAGAGATTAATAATTTGTCTTGTAAACTAAAATATTTTTCAAAACCTTATAAATCGATCGTAAAGTGTACTTAATTATTGTACTAAATTTTATGAATCATAAATTATATCAAAGTAAATATGTAGTGTAAATTACCAAACAGATACTAATATATCAATACCGCGATTTAACTAATGCAACCAGTCTTAGAAAGAAAGCATTGATTTAATCATGTAACGTATTTATATTCATCTATTTTTGAAAAGGATACAAGTAGAAATGAAGGAAGAGGAAACATAAGTGAGATGTGCGTTGACAAATGGGAAAGTTGAGAAAGTCGTGACTTTTTATGGTTTTCCTTCCTATCTGACTTAAACTTCAGCTGTAAGTGTGTTTTTAACTGCACCAAAATAGATATATTTGTCTTTTTTTTTCTTCTCGTTTTCTTCATATGGAACTTCAAAATGAAGTTCGTCAATTTAGTGTTAAACATGAAGCACCGAAATGCAAACATGATTTATTTAATGACGTGGAAACGTTATAAACCATCAAATACTGACGCATATCAGTCATGCAATCAATATTAATAGCTGTAGCGATGATTTCTCTTACGCTTAATATCTATATCTATTGATATTAAATCTACTGTATATTTTAGTTCATTTTTACCAAACTGATAATAAAATTTTAAGAAAATTACGTTATAAGCAGATAAGTTTCATTACACAATAAATCTATTTATAATAGTTTGATAATATGATTACGATCCTCGCTTTACTTTAATTTTAAATTAATAGTCGTATTTTCTAACAGATAAGTACGATAGATAAATTATTTGATTTTTCATATTATAAAAATTGGTTGCCTTAATTTTTAATTGTTTTTTAAATTCGTTTATCGTTCGATGATTCCGAAAACGAAGCTACCGAAAAATATTAAAACGTCGGATAATTTAAAAATTTGAATTTGAATTATTATTAACAAGATCGAATATTCGGCTCGACAAATAGATTTAAACGAGTTTTAATTTTTAAAATTTAATTCCAGATACCTATTTTATGATTTTAAGAAGCCGTTGTAACACATATCTAAATAATATAATTACAGTTTACATTCCAAGTTATACATATTTGCCCACACAACAAGAGTACATGGCTTAACAGAAAGTTTAATATCTTGACTAAAAATAGGTATATAGATAAAAACAAAAAACGGTTTCATTCGTGCTACTAAAATCTTACGAACGATGTAGGGTGTACGTTTCGTAAATTTTTTTTTATTCCAGTAACGTTGAAAAATATTCGTATTCTTCCAATTTCTTTTCATTCTTGGTTAAACCACCGTTTTAAAATATTTCGAGCGGTTAAATTTCTAATCCGTCATCGGACTTAAAACAAATTAATTTTTTCCGAACTAATATTTCTCTCCAATTTATTTATAACAATGATTAACGAATACACATCATTTTTTACCCTTGGCCTTCGTTTCGAAAGAATCTCTGACTCTTCCGAACGAATCAGTCTGATAATAAAATGTAAAGTTTTTGATATATGAATGTTTAATATTTAAAAAGATCGCGAGATAAATGGGTTTTTAAATAAGTAGAAAATTCTTAATATCCATAAATACAACTACGATATTTTAGATTTTTTTTTCATATTTACTCTACGATCGTTTTATGAAAACGTATACGTTATATCTTTTTACCAGGATAGATATTTTTTAAATTAAATTTTTTTTTGTAATTATCGTGTAAATAGAATTAATTATTAACATCGTATTTTAAAAAAGGAAGAATCATGTCTTTACCAACTATTTTATTGATATTGAGCTTCATTTCGTCGAGATAAGTTTGATATCAAATTCGATACTCTTATTTTGTGGGCAAATATCTATAATAAAAAGCGTACGATATAAAACAAAATTATTCGATATCGCGCTCGTTATTAATCTCTTAGAATAATTTTGTTCTATCAAAAATAAAAATGGGAGGAATTAAATAGTCGAAAGAGTTTTTTTTTATCTGAAACGTAAGAGCGAGCGGATATTTTATCTACTCTAGTTTCACCCTGATATAAGAATACGTCCCCACTATCGTCTTAATAATTTGGTAACCGTGCAAACGATTCTCTTACGATCGTAAGTAGGTCGTGCAGAGCTTAATGAGACAGCAACAGACACGCGGTCGACACGCGCGCTTTATGGAAAAGTTCAGAGTGGCTTCGGAAGGAGATCGGAAAGGAGAGGCGGTGATAAAAAAAAACGAAAGAAAGAAAAACGAAATTCGCATTCTCCCGTCTCTCGTATTTGTTCCTTATCAAAAAACCGCGCGAGTTATTTTTAGCGATCTCGCGACCCGCGGCCGAAGATTGGCAAAATCGTTTCGCGCCCGGTCGGATTATCGCTTTTGGCAACGCGCCGTAAACGCGTCTTCGCCTTTTCTTGGGTTACGAACGTTTAACGAGATACGGTGATACCGATGCGATCAAGTTTCTCACGTACGATCGCAACCTCTTTTCTATTCCACACCCGACCGCGATTTTTTAACAGCCGTGCTTGTAAAATCCTGCGCTGCCGATTTTTTCATTTTTCCACTCGAACTTCATTTATCGCATGCAGGCGACTCTGCGGACGTGGTAAGCTAGCGGAAGAGAAAGAGAGAGAGAGAGAGAGGCAAGACCACCTAATACGGCTATCTATCTTTCTCCACGACTTCCCCCACCGCTCGACCCAACCGAGAAAAACTGCCGTACGCGGTAATCCGACTCTTTCCGACCTGTACAGCTTTCGTACGTTGGACGTGTACTCATCCAAAACCAAATTAATTTCGCGAGCTCTAAAAACTATTCTCCTAAACTATGGCACTATCCGAGCGAACGAATAGGACACATGGAACCGTCGTAGTCGAGTTTACGGGAACGATTCGGTTTCCATGTGCCGCGTGCACATATGCCGATTTCGGAAGACGTTTGTCTTTTTTCGGCTTAATTGACGTTTCGGATATTCTCCATTCTCGTTAAGGATTTGTATGGTAATCTCAGCGCGCGAGTTTCTCTGACTCATGGCCACGCGTTCGAGCGAGAGGTCGAGAGAGACACCGGCGAGGCACGAAACCAACGACAGTTTCTTCTTCCGAGCTTCTTTTTTTCCTCTTCTTTTTTTTCTGCTTTTTTTCTGCTTTTTTTCTCCTTTTTTTTTTTCCTACCGAACGGGACGGTGAATGTTTAATCGATGCGTCGGCAGTGGCTAGTCTTTTCGGGACCTCTCGCCGTATCGATACGTAAGCGCGATGCCAATTGCGATATTGCCATGGCATCGTCGAACCGATTATAAAAGAGCGATCGACGATACGGGAGTAGACACCTTAATCGTCTATTGTTGTCGTCGTCGTCGTCGTCGTCGTCGTCGTCGTTGCTATTCCTATAGATTCGAGGTATTCCGATACCATACGCGCGTTTAATACCATAAACAAATGCGTTCTCGCCCATCCTTGGATGACAGCTTCGAAATTCATTCGCGTAAGTTTTCGGGTCGTCATCGTCGGGTCAAGGTGACCTCCCACTCTATGACGAATAGGGAAGTATAGGAGCGACGGTAGCAAACGATCGATGACTACTCGATGGGACGTCGATTTAAATCTCTCCTTTTAATTTCATCTTTTTTAAAGGTGTAACTTCCATTTAACGCGCGCTTATGTTTCCTCTAGCAAATTTGTCACCCCCGCAAAAATAGTATCGGTGCTTAAATTATACCGTCGATGAAGAGTATCGCGTCTTTAAATACCGAGTATTCGTTTTCGCGAACGAATCCGGGATCGAAAATTAGTATCGAGACCTCGTCGTCGTAAAATTGCAGAAGAAATTTTTTTCGCGTTTCGTTCGATACGGCAAAGGCGAGGAAAGTTTTGGTACGAGGTCGGGAAGTTTGAGATGAACCGTCTCTATAAAACAAAGCGAATTTAAATCGCGCAGTTTTACAACATTTTTACAATTGTAATATTGTTTACACGTACGCGAGGCGAATATTTATTTGGCTGGATCCCCGGGGACTCGACAACGATCGTGTCTCGACGATTCGAAGGAATTAAAGTACGGCATCGATGTTTTATCGCGAAGCGCGTCGAGATTACGAAAGAGTCTGGGGTAAAAGGAAGTCGAGTTCTCGACGTTTCCTCGAGTTAGCAACGACCGGAAAATGAAATTAGTCCCGGTCGAAATCGGAGAATCTGAAAAGACGCGCGCGTAGAGTAAATCGATCGAGTTTTTCCCGAATTTAACGGATCTAAATTCGCTCGCTGTTTTTTTTTCGCGGCAACGTTCCACGGATACCACAAACGCTCTTTCGTTTTGACCCCGGGTCCACCGAGTATATATAGATACCAAGCTCCCAGCAAGGAAAGGAGGCGAAGGAGGAGGACTTTCGTCGGGCCATAAATAACGTCTATTGAAAGCTGCTTGCAACGCAGGACCGAAAAGTGTGACTCGCCTCCCCGAGTCGATCGGTATATATAAAATCACTCGCTCACCGGAGGGATCTGCGATCCCTGGCCCGGAATATAAAGTGCCGAACAATGAGGTTGGCGGAGCCCTGACCGAGGCTACGAGGCTACCTGACCCGACTCCTGCACTCACGGCGCCCGCGCATCTGTCCGTCTCTTTGGAGCACTCGAGAGTCAAAATTCAAAAACGAGGAACGGATCGCAGGGTCGGAAACACGTGAAACGGATTCGAACAATGCGATGCGTGTCCTTTGGGGATTTCTCGGTACGGAGTCGCGCGTACGACTCTTTACCGTGATCACCTCCGAGGCTCGGTTTATTTTTTTCGCCTTCTTCTCCTTCCTCCTTTTTACTCGATCCTCGTTGTTTTCGTATGCGTATCGCGATGTTTTCTTCGCTGGTTCACGGGGCGGACGTTTTCGTAAGGAAAATAATAATTTTCACGCTCGTTTAACATTTCGAATTACCTTTCTTTCGGAGATGTTAAGTCCAAAGTGGATCGACTAATTATGCAAATTTTGGTTAGGCTAGAGAAGAGGGAGTACGAGCGAATTACGCGGGATGACTTATGAATATTTTGTTGATTAACTATTTGCGATGTAAAGGATATAGTAAGTTATTATTATTTCGATGAAATACTCGGCTTTGATCGTTAATCTCAAATATATATAGCTTATTTAATCTGATGCGAATATTAATGCGAAATATATTTGTAATCGTTGCGTAAAAAACTTTTTTTTTTTTTTTTGAAAAACCTCCGTTTCAACGTTAAATATCGCGATTTATGCGATTTATATATTATTAACGAAAAGTCGATGCGGAGTCCTTCTCTAAAAACCAATTACAGCGGCGCTAACGTTATTATAAATGTTACGCAACCAATATTCGTAATTGCAGCAGATGCGGGATAATTTTATAGAGTGAAAAGTTCCTTTCGACTAAACGTCTACGAATACGGCCAAAGTCCGGTAACGAAAAATCTTTAGCATTTAAAGTGAAAATCAGCTTGTAAATTGCAAAATTGCACTCGAATGTTGACCTAACCAAACATTTGACTAAAACCATTATTTTGCGATGCAGACACAATAAAATTAGTTGGCGAGTTGAGCACAGGAAATTACTTTCGGCGTAATAATTACGCAAAAAAAATTTCATCCGGATATTTAAATCTTTAATCGAATCCGCACGCGATTAAGATCTTTGCTTTAATTTGTGCCGAAAAAAGGCCTAGACGGCAATGAGTTCGCAGGTAATTCGGGTACGTCAACGTAAAGACTAAATAAAGCTGATGTAATTGAAGGAATAAAATTACGCGGTTCTGTGGTGGTTGAGTCGAGGAGATTGCACGCTACGAAAGTAAGTTTCAGGCTGCGGTAATGCGAGCATTACCAATTTTTCCCGTAATCTTAAAGAATAGTGGCTGAAAAAGTTTTAAAGCGTTGAAGCGGCCTTTTATTAACCTGCGTTTATATTATTTATTTAAACGCGTTTAAAAACTTCCTTAAATAATTATCTTGATCCCGGTGTGTTTAAACGGGTTTAAACGCGATTATTACGAGCTGTTTAAAGTTATTGGCAAATAAATTAAGTACCAGCTTCGACTGTTAAACATTTCAGCGCTTGATACTTAATAAATTATAAAACACTATTTGTAACGAAAATTGTATTTGTAAGCTTCCGATGTTTAAACGACATCTCCGTGCAAAAATTTACCCCCGAACGATCAGTAACGGTAATTTATCGTAAACAAAACCGAAAGTGAGCAAAGACATTTTTTTTAGCCTTTATCGCTATCGGTTTCAGCGTTAAGATCAATGTAACGAACGATCGTTAAGCCTACGTTTATTTTTTTGCTGTCTTTCGTACGAATCGGGTGAGTTTTTTTTACATTTAGTAAAATATATGGATTAGCGATACGAAGGTAAATTAGGTTTCGCGTTTATGTAATTGAAAATTCGAGTGTATTTGTATAAGACACGATTAGTGCAAAATCGGAAATTTTTATAGATATTTTTAATTTTTATCAAAAGTGCGAGTAACGAAAAAAGAAAGATCGGGCTCTTAAAAAGAAAACCTCTTGAAAAAAAAGCGTCGAATTCGTCTCTACCAAACGTATTTTATTCTCTACATTTAATATCCCATTAAAAGCACTTCGTACGTAAAACTAAATACTTTTACAAACTTCGCTCCGTTATTAATGTAATTATCTCCGCGACTCACGCGATTTACGACACACGAACCTTTCAATAAAATCTCGCTTTATCGAAATATCCTCGCTTTTACATTCCAAAAGGCGCCTTCCTCGACAAAAAAAAAAATTAATATCGGACAGTCGAGCGCAAAAGGTCAAAGATTAAACGCAATTACGTTACCGTTCCTTTGCGGATCGCGAGAGGAATCATCGAGTCGTGAAAAAGCACGAAGTCACGGCAATTCACCGACTCGAACTAATAACCGAAATTGCATCTACTTAAGAACTTAGCGGCTGCTCGCGTTTCCCCGACCATCTTCCGATTCCATTTAGCTTCCGATGTATGAAACGCCTCGCGTGGTTTCTCGGACATGCAAAAAAAAAAAAAAAAGGGAAGCCGTATGAAATGGTTTCGCGAGTCTCATTAAAGAGTACATCCGAGTTCCTCTTTATCCTTTTAATTAGAAGGAATTAGGAACGATGGTCTCACCGTAAGGATTGATATTCCGGATAAAATGTTTTCAAGAATTCTGCGGGTTCCCGACGATCAACGCGTGTTTCGGTATCGTTATTACACGCAACCGTCTTTATTTATTTAACGCGAATGCTAATTCCACGGGTGGAGGGGAATCTCGTGTGTTTCTCGAATTAAGCGCAGCAATTTATAGCCGACGGTGGTGAAGGAAATATTCGTCGTCGGTGTAGAATTTCACCCAGGGACGACCGGATAAAGTTTTTCCTTCGATCGGACAATCGGTCCTCTCGGCAAAACGCACGAATTTTGCCGTTGGAAAAAATAACGGTTGTAAATTTGGCGATACTCGTTGTTCCAGGAATTGGTATTTACGCGGAATCCACCCACGCAAAGTCGCGACGTCTCGACATTAAAAACAGAGTCACCGGGACATTCGCATAGTCGAATTTCCTCGAAAGTGCACCGAGAGTGGAGCTGCTGAAAAGTAAGAGCGGAAATCCAAGACGAAGAAATACGGCAGACGTCCTTTCTAAAGTTTTTACAGTCAGATTTTCACTTTGGTCCGCTCTAAAAGCAACGGTACGAATAAAACGAGCCCAAGGAAACGAACGAGTTCGCTTAAATTATTTAATAAGCCGCTGTGGCTGTGTTTCCTTCAAAGAGTCGGATCGTCGTTTCTCTTCGTGGGAAAATTGCTTTTTCGAGTTTTCTAATATCGCGCGATGCGGATGAAAAAGAAGAAAAAAGAAAGACTACGATTTTGAAGCGATCGTTGAAGTTTGTTTAAAGATTGTTTTCGTAAATTCATCAAAGCCTTATTTGATAAGATTAAGGCGAAGCGAGTCTCGTTCGATATTAAACAATATTTCACGGTGCGGTTTTTAGAGCCGAGCATAAAATTATCCTATAAAAAACGTTGGTCAAAAATTACACTTTCATTGACCTACCTTCGCTTTTACCGCTCATTTTCAGTGTTTACATCTTCTTCTCTTTTCTTATTCCCGCTTCTTCCGTAACTTACGATTGTCGAGAGCATTAACACAATACCCATTCCAACGTCGACCGTATATAGTAACGAACGTGGTTTTTTTTTTGCCTCTCGATCCGCATCCTTTTACAGGTAGGATTAAAAATGACACGGAAACTACAAATTGTTCGATTCTTACGTTTTTAAAGTTACAAAGTGCTTCGCGCTTGGTAATAAATATCATCGACGAGAACAATGATCAAATAGCGCTTACAAAAGTTACGATCGCCGTTCAACTACGGAAATACGTAATATTTTACGAAGCTACAACGGACTTTTGAAAAAGAAGAAAAAAACAAAACAACTAAAAACTTATGCTTGGCGTAAATAATTTTCGAACCCAACGATTCGAACTTTAAAAGAAAAAGAAATTTTCCTTTATAAAATATCGCGAATCGATATCCATTTTCGCTCGGTTCCAAGATCCACGAAGCGATGATCGATGCCGGATTTTTCAACGATCGAGCGCTCGATAAATATTAAGACCTCCGAGTTATGCTTCGTTCCAAGTTCAAGGCTGGCATTTAAAGCGACCTTCGACTCGAATAATCCGGGGCGGTTGCATCGGGGTGGAAACTCCGAACGGCCCCCACGAATTCCCCGATCCGCGTCGCTCGTTTAAATCAATCATCGACGTCACCTGCCGCTCGGATCGACCATCGTCGGGGGCGCGGACACCTACGTCCGGACGCAACGAACCGCGACGCGCGTAACCTTCTGATTACGCAACGACGTCTCCCCTCCTCTTCTCAGCTCCTTCCTTTTTTTTTTTTCCCTTTTTTTCCCTTTCGCGTTCTCGGCGCGTCTAATTAGGGAGCTTTATTAATTAGCCAATTAGAGGGGGATCGTAATCCACGCGGAAAGGAAGGACAACGAGGCACAACAGGTGGCGAGGACGATTTCCCGATTGCGAGGCACAACGGGAGACGCGTGTACGCGAGTCTTTATTGTATCGGGACGAGGAATCGCGCCTCTCCCGTCGCTTACGTACAATACAATTATGAGTCTGTCACTCGTGGGCATGCGATCGTCGATAAAGGGAAATTTATAGGACGGTGAGTCTATCTGTATCTCGTCGAGCTCGTAGTAGTCGTCTTGGTCGTCATCTTCGTAGTCGTCGTCGTCGGCATTTTTTTTTCTCTCCTTTGTCCGAATTGGATTTTTCAATCGTTCGCTGTCCGTTGCGAAGTACTCGTTTCTTGGCGAGTACAAAGACGTCGCCGTAAATCGCGACGCAGTGTATAAATCAGACGCTTGAGTTTTTTGCGCGCGAGAAGCGAAAAATCACGGATGATCGATGAAGCTTGGCGATTGCTTTTTCAGCCGGTGAAAAGTCCGAGCGAGGATTTTTTTCAAATTCGAATTTTCGTCGGTGAAGGCTCGAGGAGAGGCTTCGAAAATTATTGCTCCTTTCGTTTTCGAATTTTGCTAAGGAAACCTGCATTAGCGTCGGTCTCGCAGTCCGGAACGATAACGTACCAGCGGAAAATAAAAAGGCTCGTTGGGTATTCACCGAAGGCGTAACGTAATCCTTTGTAAAGTTTTTTATTCGACGTTAGAAAATACTCGAGACTCGTCGAGGCATCTCCAACGTGCAACGAACGCGACTTTCCGTTAAACTTTCATCCCGGCTAAGATGCAGGTGTCGAAAACCGAACGGCCTCACCGCAAACTTTTAGCCATGTCCGAGGGACGATCGGCTAATAAGGCTGTAAACGTGCAGTGATAAATCGTAGGTCGTAAGCACGTGAAAATCCCTCGCCTTCGATAAGCCGCGCTCGGTGGGATGAAAAAGGCCCGGACCACTCGACGCTCGATTAATTAAATAGGAATATATCCCATGATAAAGCCCTCGGGGGGAGAACTCGAGGGAAAAGCTCGAGAACCGAATCTCCTCGGCTTTTGCCTCCATCTTCGGGAGAAATACGTTAATACGTTGACGCGATCGGATAAGAAACCTCCGCGAACGAAAGAGAACTCGCGAATCTCTCGGAGTGTGTCGCGTCTCTATAAGACGGCAGCGCGCGCTAGCGAAGGAGAGAGAAGGAAAGGAAAGGGGAGAAGCGAAGGGGAGAGGATCGTCGGTGAGCCGGTCGTCGTCGGTTCGCTTTACCCTGGACGCGCGTCGTGCGAAAAAAGAAGTGACGCGGCTCCGAGCGGCTGCTGTTGCCGGCGGGACGGGAACAGGTGCCGGTCTAGACTCTTTTATAGGATGCAGCGAAGAAGAGAGAGAGAGAGAGAGAGAGAGAGAGAGGGAGAAGAGACCACGCCGGATTCTCGCCGCAGCCTCTCAATGAGACTCTCCGGGCCCGCAGATGCATGCATACAGTAAGCGCCAAAAGTTCGACCGAGGCGCCGAATTTCCGTCGCCGAGGCTCCAACGGCTTTCGTTCCGAATTTTCGCTACCCGACGCCTCGACGCTTATCTCCCGTATCTGGAGGAATAGATTTGTAGGTGCTCTTCGCTTTTCGCTCTTCGCTCTTGGAGGTTCCGAGACGTACTTTACACGTCTATTTCTCGGATCGTTCGGATCGTTCGGATCGTTTAATCGCCTCGAGTCGCGGCTCGGTTTTATCTTCCTCGGGTGGACGCCAGTTGGTAACAGGAGTGGTTCTGTTCCGTCTTACTCTTGGATCGCGTCGAGGCTCCCGATCCTTCGCTCGGATGAAAGACACGCCGAGTCGTGAAAATTAGAGTTTGTTCGAAAGTTGCGAACGCGTGGGAGGTCCTTTTGGTTTTGGAAAAACGAACGTAATATCTCGAGATGGATAAGAGGAGATGGGTACGATTTATCGAGGATGGATGGACGTTAAGAGATTTATAACGTCGTTTCGTAGTTTCTCTCTCTCTATCTCTCTCTCTCCTCGGATTTGCGTAACGTGATTAGTATATTTGTATAGCGAGAGAGAAAGAGGGGGGGGGAAGCTTCGCATTCGGCATTTATGCAATGAAAAAACATCGGGTTCGAGCTTATGCATAATTCAAGCCTACCGCTACGCGTATAAGCTTATCGACGACGAGGTTCAGGTATAGGAATCCGTAGTTTTTAAAATCTAAAAATAGTTTCGTTCTCGGATGACGTTTGCGAGCGCAGAATCGTGACGTCGATGACCAACTCGGAACGAGGCGCCTCGCGTTTGGATGCGAAATTTGTAACTTGCACTTTTTTTCGTGCCGCTGCAAACTTATTAGCTTCGGAACAAGGCTTCTTTATAATTACAAGCATTAAAAATCGTTTACGCACCGAATTTCGTTCCTTTATAGAGTCATATTTCTCTTTTGCAATTATGACTCATCGAGTAATCCAAAATTACGATACAAAATTTATAATCCGGAGATCGCAGACTTCGTTTTTTATTCTTTTCTTTCCTTTATCTTTCTTTCTTTTTTCTTTTATTTTCGTTTTCGTCTTCGCGTCGAGCGATGCAACGCAACGCACGAATACTTTTAACCCCAACTGTATATACGTACACCGGGACACACCGACGAAAGCGAGACGAAGAAGCAAAAGTAAAGGAACGAGGAGGAGGAGGAGAGAATTTTCGAAAAAGAAAACACCGAGAAAAGGTGGGGGGAGAGGTTAGGAACCAGTTCGAGAGGACGCACATTATGCCCGAAAGCCACGCACGCGCGTCCGTGTGTGTGAGTCGCATACGTACGCAAGAGAGCGGCGCGTCTCTCGCCTAGCCCAGGATAATGGATAAAGAATAAAGAATAAAGGATAAGGGATATACGCGTATAAAAAAGGAGAAGAAAGAAGTCTGGTCGAATACTCGCGAACGAGCTTGGATAAAAGGAGAGCGAACGTCTGCAATGAAAGAAAGAAAGAAAGAGAGCGAGACGAAGGAGAGTTAGGCAGGTAGAGGGAGAGAGAGAAGGTAGGGTGAGAAGGAGAGAAGAAGAGGGGGGGAACGAACGCGGAATAAAGGAGGAAGGAGCGACGTTCGAAAAGAAAAAAAAAAAAAGGACCTTAGAGTTTTTGCATCGCAGACGCGGTTGTATCCTGCAGAAAAATACGTTGTGTGTACGCGTAGGTTAGGTACGTAACGTATAAATAATTTTTCGGGCGCTCGTACGCGAGTGCAGCGAAAAGTGCAGCGAAAAATGCAACGCGCTCGTTACGTGCGCAAAATGCGTTTTTTTATATTATTCCGCTGGAGACTAAAAAAAACTACGAACGAGATTAAAAAACTACGCCGGGCTCGAAGGAGTTTTCGAGGTTCGCTGGCCTATGCGGGCTATTATTACTTTTAAGGATATTCGCGTTTCGTTTCTATCTCCGCTTTCGCTCGATAATTATCGGATTTCGAGCCATTTAAATCGACGGCTGGACGTTCGAAGCGACGATGGACGCATCGAAAACTCGAATGCGCTGCTTTTGAATTTTGAATTTTGAAAATGGTTTCGTTTTTTAAAAATTGCCTAATCGAAGATTTCGCCTCGAACGAAAGTGAAATTAGAATATTCTTCCGCTTTCGTAAATGACGCACACGGAGAAAATAATATATTTACCGTTGGAATATTGTTCCACTCGTAGTTTCACCGACGCTCGCGTTTCGCGAAAAAGTGTACGCGTCGAACTTTGGTAGCGTCCGGAGTAATTAATTAAGTGGAGACTATTTTCGACCGAAAGATACGATGAAAAATCACGATATTTTTTCGAGTTTTTCCACCGCGTAAAAAATATTTCCAACCGCGCTTAAGCAAACGCACCGAACCTCGGAAAGTTTCTACGATCGATGAACCAGCGAATATCCGTCGAGTTTGGTTTACCCAATGACGAGCGAAAACTCGAGCTTCGGCGATAATCCGAAATCCTCGACGCAAAAAACTTCCGCCCGCAATTTTTGGCGCCGAAACGATCCCGGGCCGAACTTCAAAGGCCAGCTTCTAAAAACATCCCGAGCCATTATCGCGCAACAATCCCGCCATTCACGAATCGGCCGCGCCATCGAACCTCGAGAACCGGCAAACACTCGGGGTATAAACGACGCGCACTCGATCCTCGCGAGGCGTCATTAGCACTCGAGAGAGAGAGAGAGTGAGAGACGGGAGAGAGAGAAAAGGCGAGCGCGTGCGAACGGCATTTTTTTATTTATTTTTTTTACCTCCGGCACTTCACTCGCGAGCGAGTCGAGTTCGATCGGAACGCGCATTACGACATTTCGAGTGTTCCGGATGTTACCGGAGACGTTACTATTATAGCGTAAGCCGACGACGAGTTTGGGGGTTGACGTTTGAGGAAAGGACGAATCACGTGACTCGGTCATGCGTCGGTACGGTAATCTTGGTAAGGAGCATCCAACGTTTACAGGTTCGAGTACTCGGAAGGACGGATGGGTTTGGAATGTTGATGGAAGTTAGATAGGTAAGGATTCTTAAATTATCGTGGAACGAGTTCCGAGATTTTGAGGATTCGATAGACTCTGGCGTATTAAATGTTTTTCGATGCGTTCCCGGGGATCCTGCGACTTCGATACGACGATACACTTATGGCGTTAATTAAATAGCCCAGGGAACGTTACCTAACTCTCGACAACGGGTTTCATCGGGACCTCGGAGGAGGATTCGAGGAAGGAAGCCAAGGTTCGAAAATTTCCTCCCCTAGTCACGATATTATTTCATTGTCTTCGATTCCTTACATTTGCTTCCATATACATAATTCGCTTAGCAACGATGAGTCCTGGAAAAATATATTTGCGAGCCGAATCGACGAGGAACGATAAGATTTAATGCATCGTTATCCCGAGTTTGCGCGTGCGAAGTAATATTTCTCGGTAACAGCGTCGATGTGCGACGGAATCTTTGTTTATATACGCGGTTTCATTTTTCAAACAAAGCGAAAGTTAAGTTCGAGATCTCAGCGTAATTTATATTACATCGAAGGTTGAGAAATTTCCTATTAAATATGATGCTAAATCTAGGAGAAGGTTTTATGGAATGGAAATTGAATGGAACGAAATATAAATTAGTAGTCGATATTGAAAATCGAAGTTCTGCCTTCTAATTTTTCACACTAGTCGGTAAAACGTTATTTTATGGCTCGTAACTTATTAAAATGGAAATATAATGATTGTTATCCTTTCATCTTCGTGTATGATTAAATCTCGTAGTCTCTAATCGTAGCCGCGAGGAAACATTAAGTACCTCGTCTCGTTTTCTACGTACGTAGTTTATAATACGAAATTTGCAGTTGTAGCCGTTGCTCGTAATACAGCAAAAGTTTAATTTTGATTTATTAAATACGACGATTCGCGAGTAGGAAAATAAAGGAAATTATCTTTAATACTTTTTTAAACGCCTCGTAAAGTTTTATCGTCAAAGCACAGGTTTCGCAATCGCTCGCGTATCGTTGCAATCGTAAACGACGATCGACCGCTTGGAAGCGTCTCATCCATCGACTCTGGTTCATTCGATATCTATTTATTTAAAATTAAGCGAGTTAAGGAAGATCTTAAAATTGCTGGGTGGGAGAAGATGAAGGAAGGGAGGTTAAGGAAAACGCGGCCACCTGTAAAATACGTAAGACATCAGCGATCGAAGCTCCGAGTGGAAGTGGAAAAGTTGACTGTTGGTGGACAGGCATCACTAATTTACACCTTGAACTCCAGGCTCGAAAATTGCGGCAGGTTGGCGGATAGATCGGGAGAAGGTAAAAGCGGCCGCCGAGCGAACATTGGTCGATGCGTTCGACATTGTGACCCGTTGTGCGGTAAACCCCAGCTGTTGGGCTATTACCACCTGGTTTAAGGAATGCCCACGATGATTTTGACCTATTAACGTCCGCATCCTGGTTTTTCCTTCCTTCACCGAGATAACCATCTCGTTACGTTATCTTACAGGTCGTCGAGTCGTCGTTCGAGTAGTCCTGGCAAAGCTCGTAGTTTCTACCCGGCAGGTATTTCTTTTTTATCTCGAGATACTTATTTCTCGACTCGTCTTCGTAACCGATCGTTGATTTATGGGAATTTAAAGAGGCTCGACGAATCGCTCCCTCGATTAACGAATGCGCGTTTAACTCACGTCTCTCGAGGTTTCGCGACCAAACAGTTTAAAAATTTGTTTTCTACGCTGAGCGAAAATTCGACGATGACTCGGAAAAATCGAGCCGAATTAGTGATTTGAGAATCACCGACGATAATCTCGAAAGTTACTCTCTCCAACATCTCCCCCCCCCTCACACTTGACGATACTTCGTGAATTTTCATAAGTCTGGAAGCGTCTCGTCCGCGCCTCGAGTCTTACATCCGTGGGATTTGCATTGGAACGAGCTCTTTTTAAGCGCTTATGCAACTCAAACTTCAACAACGGGAGGAGGAAAGTTCCAAAAAATAGTTCCTCCGCTCAAAGACGTATGCAATTATGTTTACAATGTGAGCCCTGGCTAATCTTTTGAGCGTAATAACAAGAGTGGAAGCCTTTCTTTTTCTTTCCTCGTCGGTTTTTTCAACGCTTAGTTGGTTACACCGTTGCTTTCATAGGAGTCGCGAAGCGCGGATTTTTATCCCTTTCGTTGTCCCTTTCGATAATAACGATAAGTCGCACGTAAAAATTGAATCGCTCTTAGATCGGACGGAGAATAGACGAGACCGTTGAAAGAACGAAAGCTGCGTCGAGTCGCGCGCGAGAAAAAATTGAAAGAAGGATTTAAACGAAACAGATGTATTGTATTCTGATTTTGGGCAGTGAAAGAAATAAGGATCGTTTTATAAAAATAATCAGCGATATTTTCGTTTCTCGCGTTAACGTTGTACAATTTTTCGGCAATAATTTGTCACGCTTATTAATAAATATAATTTATGTTAATCCGATTATTTATACAATAGCTATTAGGTAACCATATCGATACAAACGGAATTTATTTATCGTTGATCTCTCTTCGATTATTTACATCCTCGAATATGTAATAAAACGAGTTTTAATTCAAACCGAAAATTATTTTAACGATCGACGCGGTCTAAAATTGCTTCCCGAGGTTCATAATTCTGGAAGTATAATCGCGTTGTACTCCCAACTTTTAAATTCAACGATTAGTTTTTATATTTACGCCTCGGTGTCACGGATCCCACCAAAAGTCCCTTTGCGAAATATCCTTGGTACTCGAAGCGCTGTTAACTCGAGATAAATTAGGAACTTGATTATTAGATAAGTACCGAAGCGAAGACATTGAAAAAATCTCTTTATCAATCGGAGCATTTTCCGGCGGCTCGGATCGTTTCCAATCCTACTTTTCACCTCGCGATAATAAATAATTCCCTCGACTCGCAACAACGGCGCAAGGACAAACGAGCGACGCGGCTTCGCACCGACCGAAAAAAAAAAAAGGAAAGACTGACAATGGCAGTGAAAGAGAAATCAATGCTACCTCGGCGCCTCTGCACCCGTAAATGCTTTGTGCCTCGTGTGCACATGACGTCGAGCGTCGCCAGCCGCTTATCTCCACTGGTGAATCCTTAGGGCAAGGCTCAAGGGCAAAGGGCCGGCTGTTGCGCTAATTCGGGGTGGCTTTTCCCTCGGTAGTTGCGTCTCCTTGGCCTTGGCGAACGAGGCGGGGGCAAGAATCCGTGTGGACTTTTCGGCTTAATTTTACGTGGATGTGTTGACTTTCGACTTGTATCTTTGCCTCTACTTTTGTCGCTCGAGCGCAATTAATCACGTTTACGGTTAAACAGTTTTTTCATACTTCGATTATGCGAGAGGAGTTAAGTTTATTTGCGTAAACACATATATTTTCAAGCTCAAAGAAGAACGATAAACACCGGTTTTCGTTTACGTTTTTAACAAACTACGGGCTTTTTCTCCTTCTCTTTTTTCAATGCGAGACCGAAAACATCTTGCGTGCGTCGATGTATCACGGATGCGCTCGACCATTGTGACTCGGTGCGCAGGTAAAATTTGTGAATTACTAAATCTATATATTTACTAATTGATTTACCGAAAAATACAAGCTATAAATTTTAGTTTCATTAAGTCCGACGTAACGCGGTAAAATTTCCGAACAAACGATACAATAGCTCCGACATCAGCGTTTTTCAATCGCGTGCGGTTCAACTCCAGGAACGAGCGGTTCTGTTTTATTTCCAGGTTCAATGTTTTATTCAACGGGATATACGCTGAATCTTGACTTAAATTTCAAAATGATCAAAGCAACGAAAATTCGATGTTTAATAGAAATAGCGAATTCACGCGAGTCTCGCGAAAGCCTTTGCCAAATGTGTGCGAAACTACCATTGTTCAATTTACTTCCTTACTTTGTCTACCCTTCCGTATTTTTCTAAGAATCCCCTTTTCTCTACGCCGTAATATATACAGAACCCATTCGTTCTCTTTTCTCTCTTTTCACTCCGCACAAAAGAAAATCCATCCACTTCGAATATGGAAATGAAGAAAAATTGCAGAAAACTGTAAATTGGTAAAAAGTTGTCCGGGTATAAAATTGACGCGTGGAACATTTTTAGTCTTTATTTTTTTATTTATTTCAACGCAGTTCCATTAAGCAATCAACAACTCGGTGCTCTTAAAAATCCAAGCGGTAGTCTAATAAGGATGTTTCAAGGTTTCGCGTTGTTTCTTTCGAGTTGCGCACCGTTAAAAAATAACGTTTATTTACATCGTTCGATCCATTCCTCGATCTCGATAGAAACGAAATGAAAATCGTCGTTTAAGAACGCATCGCTGAAATGGAAAAAGTCGCGTTTAATATTTAGAAGACGATTTGGAATAGGTTGTAATAGGTTTTGTAACTTTATTTATCTTAAGAGGCGGTTTTAAGAGGCAAACTCAAATCCAAACGCCTATCGATAAAGACTCTCCGATCCGTAATCAGGCTTAGAAGCTCTCTCGAACAAAGGCAGTTTTTCCTCCCCTGTATTATATTTAGAAGAAAAAAAAATTACCTCCCCGTCGAAAAAACACATTGTTATGCAAAATATAAACTTGCCAGGATTTCTTCGTGGATATCTCGATTTCTCGATTTCTCGATTTCTCGATTTCTCGCTTTCCCGCTAAAATCACCAAAATAGCTTCTCCTAAATGGGCCACAGGAGCCTGTAACAATGACACAGGAAGAAAAGAGCAGATGGCAAGAGAGCGGACCATTAAATTTTTTTTCCCTCCCTTCTCCCTCCGGCCCAGTCGAACGCTCACTACTCGTTTCGCTTCCAGATTCTTATCGAGCGAAGGCGCGATAAAAGCTTTGTAATTTAGTAATTTTTCAATTTTTGTCCAAGATACAGACATTGTTACTCGCGACTCGATCCGATCGCTGCTCCAATCGTATATCTCGTAAACGCGTCCCACCGCAGATTATCAGAGCTGCGAACGCACCTCTAATTTTCCCTTTCGTAAGATCAAAATCGCACAAGTTTTCTGCGACACGCGGGTCGTCCTTTTTTCGTTCCAAATTTTTTCCCTAATTACGAGTGGACGACGCGTCAGTCGCAGCACCGCGTTTAAAATAATTTTTTGAGTCCGCGTTCGCGACATATTGGCCAAGGTTGATCGATACGGGAGATAGGAGGGTAAATTTTAATGCGAAAAAATCGTTCGCGTGCAACCGACCGACGTTTATTTTATTTAGTTTTTGTTTTTGCGCAGTCGAAACATTTTTAAATACTTTGACTTTTATTGCGATATCATAGGTTATTTATTTTTGCACGAGTCGCTTGCGTTAATTTTAAAATGTCATTCCTTTTTAACGAATTAATTTAATTCTTTATTAAGGTTGTAAGCGTATACAGATATATGTAATTATACTCATAAATAAAGGGGATCGGGTGCGGGCGCGCTTACATGTGGGTAGTATCTTAAAATTGCATTTGTAAACGTCTATAATGTAAATATAAAAAAGCGAATTTATATTCAACTTTTTATTTATAAACGTTACTCTCGACGTATAAATTTGGCGATCGATCGCATCGATACTTCAAAAGTTGCGTGCGATAAATCGCTTAAATTTCTTTTTCTTTTTTTCTTCTTCTCGTTCTTCTTCTTTTAAAGAAAATACTCCAACCGGAGAAAAATCTAAGTATATTTCTCGGCGAGAATGAAATCGTTTCACAAATTATCGCGTTAATAAATTGTGAGTCGAAAATGGAAGAAACAGTTTTCACGACGTTTACGAGCTAACAAAGAAATTTCGGTCGATACGCGTACTTTCGATATAATAATCAAAAAATAATTTAGGTTACACGCCTAGACATAAATCGTACAAGAATCACTCGAAATAAATTCCCCGGCGATACATAAAGAAATTTCCTACGGATCCACGTCCGCGTGGAAACAGTGGAATGAATCTAAGCGACACAAAGCAAAACCTTCGATCGCGTTCACGACTTACGGACGGACGGAGTATCGGCAATATCCCGCGAACAAAGACACGCGTATCGTTTCTTGGGTGCATTATATTTCGCCGACGGAAGGTAATTTCGCCAATGAAAAGAAGAGTCCTCTAAAATCGATGCGTACCATTCGTCGCGAGCTCCGTTAAATCTTAGGGCGCTTACACGAAAAACGAGTTCGAGACACGAGTCGAGTCGGTCTTTTCAAGCGCGGAAAAAGTTACATTTCCCCCCCGAGTTAAGTCTTTTCGAAACTGTACCAAACGACGCGCCTCGATCCGAGTTTGTGTTTTTACAGCGTTCGACTCGCTGCTTTGTATTTTACTTGTAAAATATGTATCGCTTGTTGTTTTCAAACCGTGTCAAAATATACGTCGAGGCAATTGGACCAAAAATTCATTGCTTTGGGCGTACCTAAGGATGTAAGGAAGGACGAAGGAAGTCTCGCGAATTAATAGACGAACCCGTTCAACCGCTCGATCATCGCTCTTATCAACTCACGCATTTTTCCGTAACCATTTCCCGTTATAAATATTTAATTCCGATCGCCGGTATCTATGAGATGCAGCGAATAGATATCGCAAATGAGTCAGATCGTAAAAACGGAGCTCAGCTCGCGAAATAAAAAAAGGCGGAGTATTCCTCCTCGGCGTTGTTCCCCGTTCCCCGCGTCCGAGCGTCGAGGATCCTCGTATCGTGCAAGGGCCCTTATCCTCTCACCGGTCGCGGAGCGAAAGAGAGAGAGAGAGAGAGACGCGGGCACAGGGACACAAGGGAAGCGAGAGATACAAGCGAGAACAGGCGAGAAAGGCCTGGAAGACTGGTTGCGTTCCTTTTCTCGTTTCCTCTCTCGCTCCTCGGTTCCGACGCACCTGGCCCCCGGCGAAACCGAAATTAATCCAGGCCTCCCCTCCACCTCTCTCTCTCTCTCCACCTCTCTCCACCTCTCTCCACCTCTCTCCACCTCTCTCCACCTCTCTCCACCTCTCTCCTCCTCCTGCATCGAGTCGCGATAGAGCAGACGCACGCGTGCTTTTAACGTGTGCTCCAATTACCCGCAATTTCTCCTTTCCCTGACGCTCCGGTGCTACGGTACGGATCGCTTCCCTTCTATAGTCTTTCGGCGGATCGGTTTTTCTCTTTTTCCTTCTCGGGTGCGTCGCTCAGTGGCGGTGGTGACGATCGCGGTTCAATTTCGAGGGCGAGGAGCGGATTTCAAAGGAACCAGGGGTTTTTTTTCCTCTTCGGGGCTGCTCTTCCTTTTCTACGGATCGATAATTCCTCCGATGATTTTTCGACGCGAGATCTTGGCGGGTTTCTTTTTCTCGAGGGATCAAAGGGTGCGGATCTTCGAGGCAGCGTCTTCTAACGTTTCTTATTTTTTCTTTACGGAGCTTCTACCTGAGGATGCTCTCAAGGTTAATGAACCTTTTTCAAATTTAAGGAATTCTCGAAATTATCGATGGTCGTCCAATTAAACCGAGATTGTGTAAATTCGTAATTTATAAGCTTGATGGATATAAACGATACGAGTGGGAAATAATTGAATTCCCGCGTATTATTCTTCTGCAAAATTTTAGCCGAGCGAATCGCTGTGCGTTATCCTTCCGACATTTTGTTAAGAAAAATATGCGTTGTTAACGCGGTTCGATTTTTTTATTCGAAAACGTAATTTTAAAAGCTTCGTCGAAAACCTTTTCCCTTGTAAATATGTGCCTGTGATTAACTGTACCGAACCCTAGCCAAGGAAACTTCTAAATGCCTTGTAAATCAACCGGGAAAAATAAAAAATACTCGGAATTTTATGAATGTTAAATAATAAAAGTTTGATGATCTTCGATTTTTCGTTACCGATGTAACGTTGGATTCATTCATGTTTTTCTTCGATATTCGATCTCGAAAAGTTATTTAATAAGATGATGTAACCGTTCATAGTAATGAGTAACCACGTTGCAAAAAATTTTGATATCGAATTGGACACCGAGAAGTTTAAATTTCTAGTCGTGACGTTCCTGCATAAGTCCAACTTTGATTTGACGTTAAAATAATGGCATTACGATGCCAAGAATTTTTTACCGTCGATTCGAACGTTCGAATATTCGCTAATTATTTATTTAACATTGCAGCGTAACATTTCCATGAATATTATTTATCGATCGATCGATCGATCGATCTTTTAGTTTTTAACGGGATAAATTATCGAATTTAATCACGGAATTATATAAGTTTTTAAAAAAAAATTTCCATTGATTAAAAATGTCCTTAAAACTACGTTTGCATTGTCTTATCGGTCTTTGGTCAAATTATTAATATTTTAAAGAAGAATATGCAAAAAGAAAAAAGAAAAAGGAACGAATTTTTTGCTTCGGTCAATTTATATATATATATATTTTGATATTTTATTATGAAAAAAAATTTTTTTTCAAGTACGATACGAAATGGTTTAATATACAAAGTCGATATATTTTTATAAACTGAAAACTTCACCAATTTAACTTTAACTTTGAGTCTTTATATTTGGAATATTTTTAAATTAAGTTTTAAAACATTATCTTTTCTTTTCTTTTCAAACGTATATCTTAAAGAATGTTTCTAATTAGTTCTTATTTATTCGAAAAGATTTTATAAAAGATAACAAGTGGAGTTTGAAGCAAAATAATACACGATATTTGTTTTTAACTCGTTAAAATATTCGAAAGTATTTTGAGAAAATAACGAAATACTATACTGCATAATTCGACCATTATTAAATTTTACAAATTCGATCGAAAATACAAATAAATTTAATAATTAACTTCCCGATCTATCAACAATAAATACTAATGTTACAGAAACACCTTCAACATTTTTTAATTCAATAAAAAGATTTCTCGATCGTCAAGTATTTCTAGTCTCTACAGCATACGTATAAGGGATTCGAGTAAGATAATTCACCTCGGTTATATCGTAATCTGTCACATACTCTATCTTGCCTCCCTTCTGTCTCTCTCTCTCTCTCTCTCTCACTCTCTCGCTCGCTCGGTGTGCTTTCGGGAAAGACGGTCTTTCTGCCTCCTCCGACGGAAATGCAAATATGGTCTGATAAGCGTCATGACACGCACACGTGTAAAGTCGTCTTGACATTCTTACGCTCGTACGCTTCTGTAACTTCGAATACATCATTGGATTTTACGAAGTTAAATATGATTTTGAATATATGCGAGAACAGGGAAAGTATTTTAAACGAGCAACAATTAAATTTTTACCGAGTTTTTTTTAGCCTATGTGTAACGGACGGAAGTTCTCGACTCGAGTTATATAAGTTGGTTAAATAAAATGAAAGTATATATTTGCTTCGATGCTTTTGTTTGTACATTTTAAAAATGGGTGATTTCATCAAGGTATTCTAGAATATAAAAACGTTTCTCATATATTTTAATATTTTATTCGTATCTATCGAATATGATACTTGTAACTTTTAATTTATTTTTTATTTTCGTTACGCGTTCGCGTATTTATAATGTATGATTAAAATATGGACTGTACGCGAAAATTCGTAAAATATTCAATATCTCGAAAATGAACAATAAAAGCTTTAACCGGGTGTTAAATTATATCATTTCTCGTTCGTAATACTCGTTCGTAAACGAAATATAAATTTTTTATTCCGTTTCTTTTTTACGAATATAAATTTAAGGATAATATTCCGCAGAAAATGGCATAGACCAGAAGTAAAAAATCCCAATAATCTTAATTATAAATAACATTTAAACTATTAAATGCCAGTTTTGCCTTTTTTGTATTTTTATCAAGGAAACGAGTTTTGTTAAAAATAAAATGTGCTTAGAGCAAATATACATTAGCACTACGTCACTTTGAGAATACGCTTCATTACTTATATAAAATAGAGACATCTTTAAAAATAATGTTGTATGCGTCGAACGCGTAAAAATTTGTTAATACTCCGTAATACTATTTCTCGTATAAGCGTTTGATTTTTTATCGTACAATAACGAAAAGACGATGCGGCTAAATTCAAATTTACGATCTTTAAATTTGATTTATCGTTTACGTTAACCATAAGTATAAATTTTATTCCCATCCAAATAAGTATTATTTATTTATTTATTTACTTATTTATTTATTTATTTATTAGTTAATCGATAACGTCGGTAAATAAATTTATAAATTTTACCTTTCCCATAAATACCGAATCCATTGTTCGCCCAAGAATATTAAATCATTACCGTGTATTTCACAAAACACGTTAATTAAAAAACGTTGAAAAACAACAATGAAAAACTAAGCCTCGGCTCAAAATAGCACCGCCAGCTTTTTCTACGTTGCAGGAATGCTCTTGTCAGCTGAGCTAACACGAAATTTTTTAAAGATCTAGCCTTTTAAAACTTGGGTTTTAAACTTTTTTTTATTTTAGTAAACAATTGGCTAATTTTGCTCGAGCGATCAAACAACTAAATTAGATTTTTGTAACGTTCGATCGATATCCAATAATCATTGGTAGTATCGGATCTTACGTCGGTAAAGAAAGTAAATTTTTCAGACAAAAACCAACGAAAAAGAAATATTTATTCGATGCAAATCGTGTAAATTCGTATTCGCGAAGCTAAATAATAACTTTATTTATCTTCGGTATTACGCGATAATTCGCTCAAATGAACCAAAACTTGAATTTTGGATGAATTTCCATTCGTTTCGTCGAGAAACTCGGCGCGAGATTTATCAGAGCGTAAGTAGACAAAGCTACGCGATCTATGAAGAAACTCGATATCCCTCTCGTCTCCGTAGGCGCATACGCGAGGATTGATAAGACAGAAATAATACGTAATGCCGACCCAGCTGATTGTACTTTTTCCCGGTACACGCGCATACGAGTAACCAGGAGACGAAGAAACTAAGCCTCGCGCGGAAAAATCAGTTTCCGAAGCTTGCGTTAGCAGAAGAGGACAAGGTAAAGGCATCGAGCACTTTTTCACATTTTTACTACACGCGATAAAGGAGGCGAGGAGCGTTCGAAGATGATATTCGAGCCCAACAATAAACGAACAAGTGAATTTTCACTTGTCTTAGATATACGATGATGCATTGAAAACTCAAGTTTCTTCCTGGGATAAGAGGTTGATATAAGCAGCGTTTATCTTATTTGATTAATTTTATTTAAAAGAATTAGCTTTTTTATTGGTGTATACAACCGCTCGAAAGCGTTCGAAAGCGTTTCTCCGTTCTTATCGACTCTCTTTTGTTACGCTTCTTCGCTCGGAACAACTCGGCCTATTCGTTATACGTTAAAAATAGTTTACGCGCGGAAACCTTTCAATTTCCGTCGGAGCGTTTTTCAAGGCAAACACAACCCGTAGATCTTCTCGCGATATCCACGTTCTTCACCTCCCGAGTATAATTAAAGTTGCCATTTTTTTTTAACGGGGCAACCTCCATTCTTCCTCTTATCCCTTAATTTTACCGGTGAAAATTCCCGATGACTCATCCGAACCGCATCGATCTATTTATACAAGACTCTCCCGGAGCTTCGGCGAAAATCAACATTCTCCGAGCGGATAATCGAGCCCTACGTGACAGTCGAAGCGAGTACGCGACGTTAGCTCCTGGGCAGATTCGGGATCCGTGATTCGACAGCTTTTCACCTCTCGGGCTTCCAACGGGATCGAGCGAAATCTTTGCTGCTTCGTCAGCCCACTCGAATACGCGAGCGCAGCTTTTACGGACGCGCGTCGGACTTTCCCCGAGAGCAATAACGGATTTGGATTTGCACTGGACGCGCGTCGATCCTTATCGAGACTCGCACCTTTACCTGTCCGGTAGCTCATTTCTCGGGAGACGTACCAATTCCACCGAGAATCGCTTTATACTTTGCGACGGTTGATTATTTGTTTTTGCATCGGACCCTTTTCGCGCATCCAATCTCGTTTGTATCTATGTTCAACGTTCGAGGGTAAAATACATTCTCGTACGTAGTTTCACGATTATCGAAGATTTTTTTTTTCAGATAATTGGAGCAAACTTACGCGTTATTTTTGGAGTTGGACGATAACGTTGCGTTTTTTTTTTTCTTTTTTTTTGTTTCCACCTCGAAGAGATAGTCGCGCGTTGTTTTACTCGAACCGTAAATCAAAATCGCTCGTAATCGACGAAAAATAAACACTTAATCTCCGTCCGTACAAAAATGAAGTTTCAAACTTTCGCGAAATTTTATAAGTGCGATCGAGAAAGGTAAAAATTATACGCCATCGTTAACCGGCGACTATCGCTTAAAAAAGAATTTAATACCCTTACTTTTGGACGTACGATTTATCCGTTTTATTAGCCGATCAAAAACTGAATTTATTCGCTTAAATAATCGAAATCCAAGTATTTAATCTTTGGCGGTATTGTCGCGAACTCGTCCCATTGATGTGGAGACGATACAAAAGGAATCCGTATGATTAAGTTTCGAGTATGGACGGAGTCTACGTTTTTTCGAAGGTTCTTCTTAAATACCCGGTAAATTTATCAAGCATTAAACGCAACCGAGGCAGGGATTTTTCATTTTTCGAGGAAGAGGAAAGAAAAGCCTAAACTCGACGTACAAAAAATTTTCTCGCAGCCGTATCCCCCCATAAAACATTGCCGAGTGTACGTAACCGAGTAACGGTGGTCGAAAGCAATAAGATATATATTTATATTTCCCGCTGTACCTGTAAGTTCCTCCACGCACGAGAAAACAGAGGAAAAAGCAAATAAAAGCTACGTAACCGGAGATTTCAGGTATAGGAAGGAAAAGACGGTGCAGAAGAGGAACGGGCCTCGATAAGGGAACGAAAATAGAATTTCCCAACTCGACGAAAAAAAAGGAAGATTAGCGCCGAAGCATCGAAAGCCTCCGTCTCTCCCCCACCCGCTGTTTGACCGGGAGAGCGTTCGGCTCCGCGAGATAACGAACACCGGATAACCTTCCTTCGGTCTTCTTCCCTCTCCCGCTTCCTCCCGACCTCGCCCCGAAAGCACCGCGTCAGCGAGGGATACCCGAGGGATCCCCCCGAGTTCGGCACCGCTTCCCACACGGACGCGCTAAAATAGGCCGAACGCGGAGGGGAGGAGAGAACACCGGTATCTCCTTGTTGAGGTCCCCTCGAGGTCCCCTCGAGGTCCCCTCGCTCGAGGCCTCCTCTCGATACGACAAAGACGCGGACTCGCGATGATAAGCCAAATCCGAGGCACACCGACTCCTCGATGATTAATCGTCTCTTTCGGTGTACACGCGGTGCGATATCGCAAGAGCGTCTCGCGCAGTTGGACTTTTGCACACATCTCCGTGCGTGCGTGCGTGCGTGCGTGCGTGCGTGCGTGCGTGCGTGCGTGCGAAGGGGTTGCCCGCGAGATCCACTCGAGCTCGGACCTCTGTGCGTGATTCACGTGGGAAGCTCGTACGTATGAATCACACGCGAGTGTATCGCGGTAATCAATCATTTCGTAAAAGATACGCTACTTTTGAGTTTGGGCTCGAGAGCGGAGGTACGATTCCTTCCAGACGCGATGTACAATTACCTGCATTGTTGCGTGAGTATTGTTGTGACGCCCGTACGAAGGACTGCGCCCAGAGATTAGAGGGGATTACGCGACCGCCGGGATCGAGACGGGAGTTTATTTTTGTAATTAGGGCCTAGATCGATAACTTTTGATCGACTGCTCGCGAAAGATGCATTTCGAATCAGGTTTTTGCTCTTGTAACGTCTTTGTGACTTTTTTTCCTCTTTCTTTTTCTCATTTCGTTCCGCTTTTGCGAGCCAAGACCGTCCGCGAATTTTTAAAGCGTGATTCGCAACTTTCTAAATGTTTATCTTGCGATTTTCTCGACGCTCGATCGACGTAATTATCTTTTTAGAAAATATTACGACTCGATATCGTAACGTCAACTTTCCAAGCGCTTCTCGAGTTTTTCGCTGCTTTTTCTGCTTTTGCTGCTTTTGCTGCTTTTCATTCATTGAAATTTGATTTATAAAGCAGCTGCGATTTTTTCCGAAATTTCATCGAGCACAATAACGCAATTATTTACATGATTCCTGCCTACTTCGGCCTACGACTGATATTTATTTCTTCTCGTCCGTTTCTAACGCGGCTCCTAAGCCCAGACTCGCGGTGATGTATACGCGCGCAACACTTTATTATATCCCATTTCACGTTGACCGTAAGCAAAGAAAAACGATTTCCTTTGTTGCATAATGTTTGTCGAAGAAAAAAAGATTTTTTTTTCCACCGTTCGGTGATTACGTCGAGTTTGTTCTAATCGCGATAAAAGTGTATCCTCTGGAAATACGAGAAATTTTAGGCGCTCGGAACGAAGGTTCTTAATTCTACGGAAGAAAACTTATTGCATATCGTTATCTCTTTTATCAGTAGTCGCGATAACTAAATTCCAAAGTAGGCAAATAACGATGGAAGGGTGCTTCTAATCTAACGTCTTTCGAGAAACTCCCATTTTTCTTATTGGTATTTGCGCATGCATTCGAGTGGTCACGTTTCTCCGAGCGATTATTGTAATGTATTTGTTCAAGACGAGGCGACGTTCGATAGATAAAAAAAGGAAAGAAAATTTTTATATTTCCGTAGGATCGATGGGTTCGATAATTTAGTCCGAGCGTTTTGCAGCGAAAAAAAAAATTCAAACACGAAATTTCACCACCGACTCTCCGCTCCTCGCGTAGGAAGTGCGCCAAACGATTAATCGAATTCAATCGGCGATTGTAAAGTTGATTTTTCGAAGGTTCTTACCAACGTCACTTCCGAAAGCTCTTACACGTGGACGCAGGGCAGCAACTGGGCCAACGGACCGTTGAACTATGTACGATAAACGTACGCACGCTCGAAGAATATAATTTTTATCTAATACCGAGTCTCCGAGGAGACATTATAGGCCACACAACTCAATTTATAATACAGGAAAGGGATTCTGGTCACGCCAAAATCAACGCTCATCTTTCACTCGTGCGGTTATTCTCTTTCTGTTTTCTCTCTCTCTCCGTGTGTTTCGTTGGCTGTTTTAAGTTTTCGCTCGTCAGATTTTTTTTACTCGATCATCGACCATTAACTTTTGATGTCATCATTAGCCGAAAGATTATTTTCAAGGCGACCCCGAGAGCAACTTTAACAAAGAAGAATGCGAGCGTGGATTTAGGTAGAAAGTCTGGATGATCGCTTATGGAGGACAAAGAATTTAAATCGAAAGATTTTTTGCCTTGGATATCCTGTGAGAAAGTCCAAGAGTTGCAAAGTATCACGGGATGCGAGAACATTCGTATGTGTATCTCGGAGAAAGATGCAGATCGACACGGAAACCCATATCCTATCGCTCCGGAATTTCGAAGAATGAAAGTCGCGAACGAGTACGGATTTATTACCGATGAATAACGACGAGTTCGAAAGCTTCGAACCAAGGAAATAAAATCAGCGCGATAAGAAAAATGTATCGATGATCCATCGGTAAGGAAGTTCCACTCAGCGAACGAATTTATTATTAAAAAAAAAACCTTTTATGCGGTTATTCGCGAGTGTATCGATGATTATGCGTTTAATCTCCGTATTTTCGTAGAATAGTTTCAATCGACCGATTTATTAGTATCGCGTGTAAATTTAATATAAGTTGGTTACGCGTATCGAATATTATTTGTATACATTTTAATGCTTTTTATCGCGTATTATTTGTTCTCGTATCAACGTTTATATTTTTTACTCGTTTACGCGAGATTACTAATAATCTCTCGAGCTTACTTTTCGCTTTTGGTACGATATTGTTATGCTATCCATACGTTTGCATAAAGTTTTAAGGCTATTTACATATAGCAAGAAAATATAAAATTATAATATATCCAAATGATTTTTAGCCTTCAATTTCAAAAGATAAAACGGTACGAATCGAGAATTAATCAGTTTTCGTAAATGTAAAACAAAGGCAGTATAGTTAAATATAGAAATATTCGCGTTCGTTATTATCGGATAAATAATTTCGCTTGTATACACAACCAACTAATTAAACCGTATTTTGATTTTCAACGATCGTTCAATTAGGAACGTTATTTTATTTTCTTAACGTAACGATCGTCGGTAATACTCGACTGGATTTTCAATGAATAATTTTAATATCGTTACGCTAAAACTGTTCTATAAGTTTAATATTGCTTTCGAAGCGTAGAATACAAATTACAAGACTGTTTAGACGATCCGCAAAACTGTATATCGTAACGAACCTTTGTAATCGCGTTAGAGTTTGAAAATATTACAAAATTGTATTATATTTTTCAAAACAATTTATAATATTACTCGCGCCACATTTTTTCTTAGCTAACGAAACGAACGATCGATATTATTATGGACTAATCTTTAATAAAAAATACGACGAATTTTACGGAGGAGGCATAAAATAAATCCGAACTCATGGAATTAATTTCGTTGTAACCGTAAAATTTTGAACGCGTTCGATTTGAAAAGAACCACCGAAATTTTCGATAAACGCTACAGTAAACACCAACGACCCAAACCATGTATTTATTTATAATTTTGAATTCTTGGGTGCGGCTGTAATTTTAATTTCGACGCGAAAAGGGCGACAGGTGTTGATTAAGTGACAGCTCGTTGTATTCTTTACGGGTGGCAGCCTAGACCTGAAAAGCGGAAACAAATAAGCCAGACGTGCCTCGACATAAAAATATCGTAATCAACGAGATGTTCGATTTTTGAGAAAAGTGTATGCATACTTAGGCGTAAGCGTGAACGAGTCCTCCATCTTTAATTCTAAAATTAATACTTTTTACGTTTCTATAATTTTGCTGCATATTTATGAGCGCGAAATTGGTGCTGTCACCCTGTACAAGCTTATTCTACGGACGTTGCTGATTGCACATATCGTTTTGATAAGCCGAGTACGGCTTATGTATTAAAGCTGTTATTGTTGTACGAAAGTAGCTGAAGCTGAAGGTTATATCGAACGCTTGCTCATAGCAAACAGTACGATTCGATAGCGAACATTTTTCGCGATGCATCGATTAATCGAACCAAGCGAGTGGCCAAACACGGTTAACGAAATTTTCCGAAAACAACGCTTTTTTTTGACAATTTCTAAGCTATTTCGGCGTTCGATAAACGATAAAACTACACAATTTTACGTTGTTTCGTTGTTTATGCAAATTGTTTATTCGATGATTATTAGAGCCTTCGATTTTGAGTCTCGAGGCAAATCTATCGGCGCCCGATCGACAATTTCGAGAGATCGTACCGAGACGAAACGCATTTAAAGCGAGTTTAAAGTTCCTTTTAAAATAAGTCTCTGGTTCGATCTAAAAGAGCCTTTGGAATAACTTATAATACTATTTCGACCACTCTCGACGATTTTTTTTCTTTCATCCGTTCTTTTATTGAAGAAGTCGTGATCATAATTTAAAGAGTCCATCGCCTTTACGTAATGAAGAAAGGAAACGAAATAAATCTTGAAAGAAGTTTTGTTGTTTGCATAGCTAATAGAATCTACTTAAATTATGATAAAATATTAAACATGAGATAAATTGTCACTACTTAGTGTACATTAACTATTTTGAATTTATTTACGATACTTTATAATCGAGCGTTTAACGTCTGCGATTCTACAAATATTTGCATACAAAAATTACTATACTCGAGAGATATTATAAATAATAATTCAAAAGTTTTTGTCCATTCTTTAATAATTAATTATAAAATTTTTCTTCTTTTTTAACAAGCGACGGAGACGTTTGCCTTATTTAAGACTATATATTATTTTCAAATTTACGATAATATCTACAAGCTTTAAGATTATTTTGTAATTGTTCTAAAATTGAAAATGAATTCAAATTTTAAATTGTATAAAAAAGATACGGTAGACTCGAATTATCGAAGATAAACGTTATTTTTTAAACGATTTAAAAAAGCAGATAAATTTTTACTTTTTCAGCGAATATTCGAAAAGTAGAAAGAACAATATTTGGAAAAGCAATACTAAAATTCAAGGTCTTAAGAAACTCAATTCCATAAATTTAATTAAAGTTCTCGGTATTTGGAATAGCATGAAATCACAAAAGCTTTTAATTAGGATTAAGAATTTCTCGCGACGACTCATCAAATTGAATCTCGAGATTCGTTTTACAATACGCGTTTAATTTCTCGTATTCAAGAGCGAGCAAAGGATAAATTTCCTCCGCAAAAATACGATGGTCCTACGTATGGTAAACTCGAGCGGTAAACCGCGACAACGATTCCGAATACCTTGAACACCCGTAAAAAGCCTCCCCCCAATTTCCAGTTACACTTGTGTCCCTCTCGATGATAAAACACACGTAAAGTCCTTCCTGACTTTTGACTCGCGAGCCGTAAAAAGACGGGCCAACGCATTAACCTATCGAATGGTAGTAACGAGCGTTTCAAAATTTCACCCTAGGGACACGGACACGGACATAGACACGGCCTCGACATCCTCGCGCACGTGGACATATTTGTGCGTATGCGCTCCCGGTGTTCTCGAAATACAAAGAAGTACGTGACGCCTAACGGCGTTGACACGTGCGTCCACGGGAGCTTAACAGAACGGCGCTTGTTTCTCGGTTGGTTCTCGTCTCGGTTCTCGTCTCGGTTCTCGTCTCGGTTCTCGTCTCGGCTCTCCTCCGTTCTTTTGTAACAGGAGAATTGCTTAATCGTGGTTAGTCCTTGCGTCGATGCTTGATTATTAAATTAACGCGAGTCGGGTGTTTCTTTGGTGTCGGTTCGGCTGTCGAATTTGGAGCGGTGGATTTTCTCGACGAACTCGGGACTCGGGACGGCTTGGAAACGATATCGCAAATACATAGTTATTCGATGCGGCTATCGAACGAAATAAAATATATATTTCGGTCCCCGATTCGGTAGTGAATATTAATGTTTAATAGAAAATTAGACAGGACATACGAACGCTTATCAATTATTCAATTATTCAAATATATTCTTTAATGACATTTAGATTGGAATCGTTCTTAACCCACTTTAAAGTTTGATAAAAATTTACTTTTACCATAGGACAAAATAATATATCGAGCGGATCGTCCGTGAATACATTTCAAAGTCAGAAAACGTGAAATTAAAATTAAAGCGAAACGGTAACTGGTAAATCGATGCAAAAATCGAGCGAATAAATATTTATTTCACGAAGTATCCGCGAATATTTGGATAAAAGCGGCTTTAAATATTGTATTTCTAGCATTCAGGGGCGTGGGATAGGCTAAGTCAAACGTGACAGGAATCGATAAGAGTACGTACGTACTTACACACTTACACTTACATCGGTATAAGCTCGTCGCTCCAACTTGCATACGAGAATTACCGATAATTATCGATTTTCGTTGACTCGGGAGTTTCGCACCTGCCGAGCGATTTTTATCACCGATCGACTTTCGCTTTTCCACCGGAGGATCTTCGAGATCGCACGCTCGGATAAGAGCACACAAGGATTTTCACGGATCGGTCTCAGGGGGGGAAAAGGGTGTGGAAGAAGGCAAAACCTTTGGTAGCCAGTAGCGGATAATTCCGTCGACTTAACGGCTTAAGAATATTTTCTCCCGTCGACCTTGCGATTGCCGACTCGTCGTTGTCTGTGGGGGTGAAGCTTCGGGTGTGGCCTTGAAGAAGCAGCTGACGCCGAACGACTCGGACGCTTCTTTTCCCGAGCCATTCTTTTCGGGGTTTTGTGTATTTTTAATTCTCGCGCGTCTTCCGTTCGGCGATTAACGCCGGCGTAACTTAAAATAAAAGTGGCCGAGTTTAAAATAAAAAACCAAAGCGGTCCTTTCTGTTACGGAATATCAGTGTTAGCAAATATTGGCTAATTGAAATTTTTCTCGGATTCGTTCTCGATCGGGATT
Organism: Dolichoris vasculosae; assembly: GCA_018907195.1. Lineage (NCBI taxonomy): Eukaryota > Metazoa > Arthropoda > Insecta > Hymenoptera > Agaonidae > Dolichoris > Dolichoris vasculosae. Next base: position 1,490,524 of record JACCHY010000021.1, read on the forward strand.
TTATTTCCCTTTTAATTGATACAAGCTTCGCTAGTGTTTGCTTAACTTGGCTGAGCGTTCGTCTCGTTAAATATACATTCGTGAATTATAATTTCTGTCTAATCGACATAATCTTAGAATTTTAATTTACCGAAATTTCGAAAATATTTTTTAAGAGTCGCGTTAAGTTGTACAAATTTGGAATGGCTTAATTTTTTTTTCCTTTTTTTTTTCTTTTTATTCAAAGCAACTTATTTAGCGAATTTGTCGTTAGATTTGTCTAAAAGTATTTAAAAGTAGCATAAGTTTAAATACGTTGAGATAAGAATTCTTAATTAAATTTGTTTTTGTAAAGTAATTTTGTTTAATTTTCCTATCAGTCTTCTGACATTAATATCGCTAGTTATTAAAATATTACTTTCGCTGATTTCGCTTACTTATGTAAGTGTGAAACGACAGCGACGTTTCACCCGAAAAAGGTAATTGAAAAGTTGCTCAACGAATTTGCAAATACACGCGAAAACCTTTTAGCTCCATCGATTGAAATTCTAAGACTTTCAAAGTTTTTTCGGTCGAGAATTTCATCCCGAATTATCCCTGCAAAATTAAGAACGTAATTTAAATCATATCGCGGATAAAATAATGGAGATTTTCTTCTTTCAAACGATTAATCCACGATTATTTTTAGCTCTGAGCCGATATTTCCGTTCGAACGAGAAAAATTTAACAAAAATAAATTTGTAAAACCGATAATGATTAATTATCGAACGGTTTATTTTTTTTTTAGATCGATAAGATTTTATACGAAAATAATTGAACATCGATGGAAAACCGGATATTTACTAACTCGAATCAACGGCGCTAAATCTTAACTTCCTTGGAACAAACTTCGAACTCGTCGTGAAAAACCTGCAATTTTTTCCACCTTTGAAATTTTATTTCAGTTTAAAAGTTTTTGTTAAATACGCAGGCTTATCCGAAAGAAGGACACCGAAATGCTGGAAGAGCGCAAAAACAAATATGATTTATTATCTTATAAACGCCGGTCTAGCTCGACTTAAAAAAATTGTTATTAACAGGTACTTAATATAAGCTACTATAAGTTAAAATAAGCTGCTTACGGATAAGCGAAGCACTCGAATAAGTTTCCTTCGATCGTTTTGATAAACTGTTTTCAGCCATTTAAAATCTTCGTAATACATCCATTGAAGAGAATTCACCAAAGCGATAACATTTTCTTTTTAATTCGAAGCTCCGATTACGTGGTAAACTTTAAAGGGACAGTTTTTCTCGTTGGATTTTTAAATTTTGGAATCCGAGCTCAGAATTCACGGCCTCGATGTCATTGAGAGAAGGTTTTAAAATTTAAAGGCCTGCAATTTTTCAACCAAATTCCTTCTCGGTAGACTCTCAATAATTTTAACCTCCATTAATAAATCTTTATCTAAGTGTACGAAGCGGATACACAATACCGCTCGAGAAAACCCCGACTACTTTCATATAAATTGTTTTATCTAACAACATTGGCTTTCAATACGAATTAGTATAAATCAGACAAGCCACACGGTCACCATTCCTTTCGTAGAAAGCTCAACGAGTCAACGGACGTCATCCATCTCTCTCTCTCTTCTCGCTCGCTTCTCGCTCACTTTCCGTTGCACTGGGCGTGACAAAGGCTCGTAGGAGTCGCCCGCGACGGTAAAGTGCCCGCGAGTGAAAGTGGAAAAGCCGAGAAAGACCTGTGGGAAATCGGCCCTCGTCACGGCACCCCAAATTCTACCTCGTCTAGGTACGGTCTGCTGCTCAGGGCGAATCTCCGGCTCCGATCTTTGGTAGCCACTGGTCCTCCGCTCGTAGAGACGCGCGCGACCGGTCCAACGCTTCTCTCTCTCTCTCCCTCTCTCTCTCTCCCCCGACTTTCCCGAAGCTTTAACCACTCGGTCCTTGGAATCGCGGGTTTCTCTATCTGGATGTTTCTCATTCGCTGCGGGCGTCTCCACTGGGTGGGGAACACTCCTAGGGGGTAGATTTTTCGGATAACTTCGAGTTCTTTAGTCGCTTTGATTTTTGAGTTACGACGGCATTGATAATCGGCCGTTTGGGTCGGAATCGTCATTTTCTAAGGACATTAACGGCACTCGGGATTTTTTATTGCGAGTCGAGTGCAATTTTCAATGAAGCGGCAAAGATTTTCGATTTCATTCGTATTGTCTATGTTGATCGTTGTAAATCAAAGTGAATAGCGTAAGTTTTTCGGGATATTTATGTACGAGTAATGAAGATTATTCTCTCGTTTCGTCTTTTGTCCGTTCTGCTCCGAAAGAGCGTAGAATTTTTATTACAATAACGGCACGAGTAAGCTGAAAAGGCAAAGGCATTCTTCGGAGTTATTGAATTAAACAAAAACAATACAAATTCGATTACACGTTGTTTCGATACGGAAAAAAAATGCAGTTGGTCTCGTCGCGATTGTAATCCTTCGAGGCGCGGCAAATCTTCTCGACAGCCGCACGATCAAAGCTTATTTTTTCTATCCCGTCGAATCGTGTTTCCCGTGTAAATAATTTTCTCCGAGCATCCCGGTAATTTGAAAAAAAAAAGGGCTCGCGTTTCCTTTTCTTTCTCGAAGCTCCGACCGCGGTATTATTTCAAAGTAAATTCGCAAAGGTGAATCGACGAGTATCGGTCCGCGTTTTCCGAATAAAATAATACCGATCCTTTCGGAGTTTCGAAGCACACGAGTTGTAAATAAATGTCAGCGGGTGGATATGTAAATTTACAGCGAAAGACGTTCTTACACGAATCACACAATAGCATTAAAAATTGGACAGGTCGATCCCTCGAAAGACTCCCGTTCGACCCGAGACGCGTGTAGCATCCTCCAGTTGTAAATCCAATTCTCGCGCAAACGTTTTTAAACGATCCGGAGGACGAACCAGGAGCGACGAGGAGTGGGCGAAGGGTCAGTGACACAAGGAAAGCCCGTAGTTTTCCAGCGTTTCGAATCCGGCGCAGTGAGTGCCATGGTGAAAGGGGGCGCCACCGTGTCGACGACGAGGCGACGCCGGGAAACCGCTCGATGCCATCACCATGGAGACAGACGTCCTCTCCTCCCACGGGCGCAGGAAGCGTTCCCCATAAACACCGGGACTTGCCCTCGCCGCGACTTTCGGCTAAATTACCGGCGCAACGAGGAGGGAGTGAGAGAGGGAGCGAGAGAGGGAGCGAGAGAGGGAGAGAAAAGAGAGACAAAGCTCTCGATTCGAGAGGATCCGCAGGAGAGAACAACGGCTGATGGATTGCGCAGTCGCACGCGGGACGTCGTTCGGGATATTTTTCGGAGGCTCTTTGTTGGACGCGTTGCCGGTCTTTTTCGCTCTTTGCATCTGCGATCGAGTAGCCGAGCTTTCGTGGAAAGCTGCGGGAGGGCTTTTGCCAAGCTCTCGAGAACTTGTAAGCGCGGCTTTTAGGTGCTCGACTTTCGCCGAGGACTCGTAATTTGTACGGAGTCTCTTTTCTTTTGACGCGTTACTTCGGCGATTAATCAGCCGCTCGAAACTCCAAACTTGGTATCGTTGGACCTTCTCCTTCTTTCGATCGTTAATTTATTAAGTTTATCCGATGCGATTTTTTTTTTTTTTGTTTTTTTCCCGTTAGATAAATCTCGCTCGATCGGTTCATTAATCTTTTAATTGCGGTTCTCGTACGGGAGCAAATTGATTTTTATACCCAGCAATCGATGCGATAAGGAAGAAAAGTTTGTTTCTCTATTTTGGAACGAGTGCAAATATCAAATTTAGCGGGTAATATTTTAGCCGAAGGAACGAACGAGTCGCCGTAATGATTTATATTGTCTCGCGCAAGAGACGCGCCTCGGATTTCGAGAATCGTCGGACCAGTTCCGCACCCCGGTTACTTTTTATTATTCTAATTACGTAGAGTGGACTTCCACCTTTCGTCGTTCGGATCACCGAATCGAATCTCTTCGACATTTTTACAAACTTTATTTCGTCTCGAGAGATTGTTTTAGGAAGGAGTTCGGTATCGACTGCGAATATAATTGCGTAAATCGAACCGAGCGTAATTTTTCTTTATAAATTGGATCTTAGCATTTTCTTATTTAAGGAAAAGTAATCTTCGTTGATGCGATTACGAGTTCACCGTATACTTCGGGGAGTTTGTCTTCCACGTTAAAAAGGGAACGTTTCGATTGTCTTAAAGAATTTTATTTTCTTGGTCGTTGATAAATAAATTGGATTCGTAAGCTTTTACGCAAATTATGGTATCGAATCGGAATCTCGAGATAACTTACAAATTTTTAACGAGTATCAATAACGAGCTTTGAAAAAAATCTAAAATAAAAAATTGATTTCAAAGATTATAGATTAATAATCTTATTCGAGCGATGATCTAACCTGAATTCTCGCTCATCGAGATTACGAACAATCGTAATTCTTAATAGAAGTTGTTAACTCGTTATCGATTAGTTCTCGCGTATCCGTTAATAATTATTCAATCTTAAATTTAACGAACGATCGATAACGATAATTTATAAAATTATTATTTTTTTTTTTATTTTGTAATAATTTACATGTATTTTAACGCGAATCGGATAAATAAGGAATACTTTGATCTCGAATTTTAACGAGGAAATATATTCGTTTTGAACGAGTAACCAAAGATAACGAACGATCGAAAAGTTTATAAAGGCGATAACGATACATACATTTTGGAAATTTATTTTCCTCTCCGAAATTATATTATTCTCAAGATATTACGGAGGCGTTGCAGAAATAGTTTTGAATTTCGCGTCGCGAATGTAAAATCGCATGGAGCATTGCACTTGAATAGCTCTGAGCGACGATACGTTTCTAAGAAGTAATAAACTTTTCATTGCAACCGAGAGTTTCGTCTCCAAGGGATCCCGAGTTATTATCGTATTCTACCCCAAATCTTGCATTTGCTATGATTTGGCTATATCATTAAGGGAAGGTCTCGAATATAATGCATCCGGTGGATCGAATATTTACCATTCGCTCAAAGATTAATTACCGTAATGGAAAAATCACAGCTGGCGGTTTTCCTCGAGCGTAAATAAAAATAAAGCTCGAATAGTTTGTTGAACTTTAAGGAAAAAAAGTATTCGACGTAAAATTCCGTATCGAGTAGACGCCGAAGCCGAAAGGTTTCACTCGTCGGCGATTCGAACCTCCGAATTAAATTCGACGAGCATTATCGTTATCATTTTTTAAATAAATAGGAAAAACTCGATTAGATAAGAATAGAGATGAGCGACGTCCTCTTAGGCTGAGCGGCTTACGTTCGAGACGCGCCGCGCCATTAAATTACACCGCGTGGAAGATAAGATTCCGGATTCCGTTGTTTCTCGATAACGAAGGGCGAGATGAGCGTTTGTCTCGCCACCGGTTACGCAAGTGCAGAACGGAAAAAGGAAAAAGGAGGCCGGGAATGCGGTTCCTGCGAGGAGAAGGAAAAAATAAGGGAGCGGAAAAAAAGGAAAAAAAGGAAAAAAAAAATCGGCGTGACTAATGGGAGCCGCGTTGTTTCGTGCACATGCATCTCCAGTTTCCCCGGCGAGTGTCTCCTTTTCATCCTCGTTTCATCCTCGCCCCACGACTGCATCTGTCGCGTCGCATTTCCCCGCATCCTCTCCTCTTACTCTCTCTCTCTCTCTGGTTTGCCACCCGTAATTTTCGGCGTTTCCCCGTCTCCGGATGCCCCTCTCGGATGGATTATCCTTGACTTTCCTTGGTCTTTACCTTGATCTTCTCGGGCTCTGGTGGAAGATGGGCGTGTTGCCGGGGCCAGTGGTCGAACAACCGAAACGATTTTTCACTGATAGAGTATTCTAACAGATTGCGGTCCCGTCGCTCCCCGCTGTTGGTTTTTCGCGCTATTATATTCCCTCGGAAAGTAAAGAAGAAGAAGAACGAATGTCTTCCGTGTTATTACACGCGCGGAGCTCGGAAAAATCGAAATTGGACGAAATCGCGTCCGAAACGTCCCGACAGGTGTGATTTCCCATTATTTTCTCCCCGTGCTCACGCCCTCACCAATTTGCCCGTCCGAGATCGTCTCTCGCTTCCCTTCCGTCGTTCCTCGACGGGACGTTGCGCTAATGAACTTCTAACGAGGATCCCCGTGACGAGGCTCGCGACCTTTCCTTGGCATCGGTCCTTGGCATCCGAGGGAGACATCCGAGACGCGGAAGGAGAGTTCCCGTATCGATTACGAATAATTTTTTTGGCTCGACGAGATGGAAGCGAGACTGCGTTATTAATTATATCGCGTTACGACGATGCGAATGTAACGCTAAATTTTCAACCCGTGTATTCTTAATTGATGTAATTAATCAACGTATCGCACCGTGAAACAACTTCGGCCACTATTTTCAGATTGTGGAAAAGCTCGAGCGAGCCAAAAGATATAACCGAGTAGTCGTTTATATAATACTACGTTACGATGAATTGAGAGTTACGTGCGAGTATACCAAGAGTTTATCGCATCCTTTACTTATTATGTAGATTCGTACGGAAACTCGGATACTTTTAGATTTAAGTGTCTCGAAGTTTTCAGAACTAGATAATCATTTGCATGCAGCCAAACTAGTTTTCATCCTAACTTTTATGCGTAAAAAAAGATTAAAATTTAACGGTTAAAATTCCAGTGACTTTTGTTTGAATATTAATTTCATATATATATTATGCATTTATTATAATTACGAGTTTTTGCATTTACGAATCATTAATAATAAATTATTATGCGTAATGAAAATTACAATTAATTAGTACTTTAAAGGGAATCTTTGGAGATCGAACTCTCGACAATATCGATACGAATAAAATACGTATCTCGTAATGGAATATATTCGTTGAGAAATAGTTGAATGAACGACGTGCGAGTTATAAAAAATGCTTTATTTATTTCTTAATTTTATTTTCAAATACGAAAATACATCGTTTATTGAATTTAAATATATCTGTTTAAAAATACGCTGAAGATTGATTATTGATATTACCTTTTCGATTAATTACGGTAGTTACTGTAGATTATTATGATTTAAACTTGTAATATAATTCTTAATCGATTATTCAATTTATAGAATATAAATCATTTCGAGTATTTTAAATTACGTACTCATTTTAATAAAGTAACGTCCAAAGTTTTTGAAACGACATAAATTCTATCTTATAATAATAATAATGATTGCTTAATTAAATTACGATTACTTATCTTGAAATTATTAATTTTTATAGAAATGTTAAATGATCGCTTTTATTCCTGTTCCTTAAGTTTCTCTCGTAAATTAAGTAATCTTTGTTTATCGTTTAGTAATATTGTTTCGGATTTAGGTAAGAATTATAACTCGAGTCGCCGATACTTACTTTATGTAACAAAAAGGTTCGAGGCGAATCGATTTGTAACGTTGTACAAAATATTCTCCGAATCGAATTTAGCCGCGATACTTTATGTAGAGCATAATTGAGAATAACGCGTAGTTAAAAATACGCGAAATTTTGTCTCGCGATGCGTATAAAAATAAAATAAAAATTTTAAATCCGAGATATTCGCGATGATGTCTTGGGTAGTGTATTCAAATGTACCAAACGTCTGCTTAAAAAATAAATATAATTTTAAAGGGAACCTTCGTTGAAGTGTTAAAAAAGCTAATCTTTTAAAAGAGACTTTACGATTTGAAGTAAAAGAACTTCGATTGACTTTAAAGACGCATAAAACAAAGTACAACAATTTTAAATTTAAATTTTAAATTTCACGGTATTTGATTACTCGACTGTAATAACATCGATATTGTTTTAACTTTATAAAGCTGATATAATTTTTATATGGATAATTAAAAAACTTTTATAAATATTTTCTTATCGAATAAGATACTTAATTAATAATAAATATTCGTTTTACAGCATTAACATTGCAATTTGAATAGTTTCATTTTTTTACGCGCGATACGAATTTTAAATTAACCCACCGAAGAGTAAATAAATGATCGGTACTTTATTAATAACGTTAAATACATATTCAATCTATTTTTATTTAATTAATAAATTTTTTGTAACTGTTGGTTACGAAGTCGAGAAATATAATTTTTATTACGTACCTTTCGAAAAAAATGATAAGCTATTCCAATTACATAAATAAGAGCCATAAAAATAAAATATTATTATTATTATTAAAAACTTTATTATGCAGGTATAAAAGAAATTTTGTTCGATAATTATGTTTCGATTGTATAAACAATAAAACTCAATCTAAAAAAACTAATGTTTCGTATTAATCGTTTATAAAATATAGGATGTATATTTATCATTTTATAAAATATTTAATATATAAATAGTAAATATATGTATAAATTGTTACACCAAATAATATTAAAAAAAAATAAGATACGGTCGTCTTATTGGATAAAATATAATCCAAATTATACGAAGATAATTTTTAAAATAAAAAAGAAAAATATATTTATCGCTTGAATATTTTTAAAAATAAAAGAAATAACTTAAATAATATTATAGTTGAAGTATTTTAAAAAATGAAACTAGCGCTTAATAAATATAAACATTTTTTGCTCACTAGCAATAAAATAATTTATAAGTAAAAACTTGCTACTTCTTTTAATAAAATTCATAATTTAGATCATTTTTTAAATCACAAATGTAAATTTATATGATACGAATGTTTTTTCTTTTATAAATTACGTTATTCTAAGACATATTAATAAAAATATAGTATAATTTTTTTTCTTTAACGAAAGGTGAATATTAAAACTATCTCGTAAGTCGCACTATTTTTAAATATCATTAATTCGCATAACTTTTACAAATTTACTGCGAATTCGTACATAAAAATAGTGTATTTTTACGTAAAACTATTTAAAATTAATATTTATGTCGTGGATAGTTTTTCATGAGTAATACACTTCGACCTATAAATAAAGTATTTATATAAATGTTTATGAATTAATTTTACTTACATAATCAATTTTAAATGCAAATTTTTATAGTCTATTTAGATATATATTTATCAACCGACATATAAATCGATGTAACATTTGTCCAATTAAAAAGATGCATTAAGAATTTAGTCTCATAGGAGGTAATCTTATAGCTATAAACAAAGTATATTCATCATCCAACCTATAAAATTGCTTAATTTTTTTTAGATCGATAAAAACACGGGGGACTATTTAATCGTAGATAAATTTTAGCGTACAATTTATTGCGTCATTAGTATACTTTTTGGTAACGACGGAACGTCTTATGATTATTAGTCGTTCGATAATCCTTACGAAGCGATATTTATAAATATTTTCTTCATCGGTCAATAATAAATACAATTTTTTATCCATTCGCATAAATAGCAAATGTATTTAACAGTGTAAAAATCAAAAGTTATATTAATTTTGCAGAAAATTTTTTTATTTACTAAATCCAGTTTGAACGCAAACAACAGCCAATTTCGATACATAAATATTATTTTAAGAAAGTATTCTTTGGAAAAATCTTGCCAGCATTATACTTTGTATTCGATTAGCTGAAACCAGTAAAACATTCTAATGATTCGATGCAAAGTAATGTGACGTATTTATTGATTCTATAAATACTTGGTATATACTTATAAGATCGATAAATACGACTTTCGTTGGAATTAAATTTATTGGAATTGTTCTAATCGAAACAGACGTTCGCAATTCAACCGATTCTTTATTTTTTAATATACAGTTTAAACTTACTTACTTTAGAATACAAGAGTTTAAAAAACTTTACCATTGATAAAATTACTTATTATTTAACAATAAAAAAACTTAGTATTTTACATATCTTAAAAACAGACCAATTATTAATTACCAAACTATAAAATATTTGTGCTCTTAACTAAGCGTACGAACGTCGTTAGCTCGAAAGTGGTAAATAATAATCGAGCGAAACAATAACTATTCAATGAAGATAGGTGGATGTACATTTTCGAGAAGGTAAAAGCATTCCACAATAATGTTTAGTACATAAAAATGTACGGTAAGCGGTATCGATTAAATTTTTGAAAAACTCGTAGAAGGATTCATTATGATGGTAATGAACCGATATTATGCTAATTACGCATCCGAGCGAAATTTATACCTCACCGAAACACAATCGAGCAGGAAAAGCCTCTTTAAAAGGGTGACAATACCTACAAGAGGTTTACACGTGTGAGTATTTATATTCCTACCGATGCACCCAGTCAAGTGGTACAAGCGAGAGATGATCCACCCACCGAATAGCCGACACCTGTGTAAATTTTTGTATCCCACAAAAGGAGGTTGATTTATTATAGATAGCGTATACCAGAGCGGAAACTTGTGTCTCTCGCTCGTGAAATTCATATTCTTGCTACGAGGTGCAACGTATAACGAGACTCATTCATCACAACCGATGATACGAATGTTTTCTCTTCTCCGCGAGATGGTAAATATACCGGCGTACTTTCCATTTTGTCTCCTTTACTACTTTACGCGATAGCTTGGTTTTTCACGTCACATCTGCCACGGAGTTTGATGATGGAATGCACGAGAAGAAGAAGAAGAAGAAGAAGAACCGTCTTTTCCTTTTTTACGACGGAGAATTTTTTTCTACACTGTGAACACAGTGCGCCTGAAAATACAGAAATAAACGCTTTATCAAATTCACTCTGTAATTAAAAGAGCAAAGGGTTTCCTTCGTCTCCGTTTAGATAAATGCCATTGAAAAATACTTGGTTTTTCTTCGGATAATAAGAACACCTCTGATTCTTATTCTTGAAACTATTCACGAAAGAGGAAGTTGTCTTTTTAAACTTCTGAGATCGTGTTTGTATCGCTTCGGTAGATCTACATCCTCGTATCTATGGTGTACGATGCATAATTAACCAGTTGGATATTTTTAAAACATTTTGTTTACGACGAATTCGCGTCCACATTTTTCAGTTTCAAACGTTTGATAAAATTCCAGTAAACTCGTGCGATACTCTAACCATTGGGTTTTGGACGAGCAGACGTTTTTTATCCTATTACAAGGGAAAAAATATGTTTCCTCTGTATATTTTTCTCGGGAATTTTTCTCGGCAACTTAAATTTAATTTAACATTAAAAATATGTTTAAATAAAATAACGATATATTTAACCTCGTGTTATAGAATTGTATACCATTAATTTCCAATTTACGAAGAGACAAATACACGATGAAATTCTACGATATTTACAGGATAAATAGAGAAAACCTGTCCAAATATATTTAAGTAGACTATTATGACAATGCCAATAATACTTCCCATTTGCACGGATTTCCCGGACTATGTAAATAAGTTTATGCGGGATCTTAAAATTTTTTATTCACTTGAAAAATCTCTTTTCTTTTTTTACTTGTTTAACTTGCATTTTGTATATTAAATAGTAATGCGTAGGGATTATAACAAGAATAAATAAATATTACATTATACCTAAAATTGATGAATTTTTATTTACTTTGGCCTATAATACCGCGGTTTTATTTTCAATTCACATTCGAATTAAATAAATTATATGTCCGAGTAAAGTATATATATTAGCTTAATGGAAAGAAAACTTTTTCTTACGATGTGAATTTTATTTTGTAAATGCGTTTATAATGTAGTCGTTATTGAGCTTACCATCTTATTTAATAAACGCAACCAGAAATTTTGTGTTAATATTTACAAATTGCAAAATAATGCCCAACCGTATTAAATTATTCTATTTTCTTTGACTCTTTTTATAATTTTTAAAACTCGAATTTATAGCCAAACCTATTAATTTTGCGAAAGTAGTGATTTAGAAATTAATTTCATACATTTAAAAATCATTTTAAGTTAATCAAATAAAAAAAATTGATAGATTAATCCTAATAAAATTAGATTCAACGATTACGTATTTAATAATTTATTAAATTAATAACCGTAATAAAATAATATACTAAAGAATAAATTAAATCAGTAATTAAATGAAAAGATTAATCAATTTTAAATAATTATCATAAACATGACGTTCTATAATTTTTTTAATACACATTTTAATCCATTCGTGGTGTAATTTTATTACTAGAAAAAGTTGTTTTAATTCTCGAGCACAAAATAAAATTAAAAAAGAAAGATCTTTATAAATTTTATACCTGATCGAGAAGTTCTTATTATCGGTAAAATCCTTCCAACGCATTTTTTTCATCGTTTATATTCTTATGTTAAACCATTTATCTTATTTCCTTCCACTTAATTTAACATAAAATAGTGTAATTTTTAACGTTGAAAACAAATTTTTCTTATTATCTTTATTTGTACGTATTTTATTTACTCTTCTATTACTGTCAATAAGAGATCAAGCAAAGCAAAAACGTCGAGACGCCAGTTTCTGATAATGTTGTCAACGTGTCTTATAATTGGATAGATTCCTTTCGTAAAAAGAAAAAGCGAAAAAAAATTATTTTTTCCGTCTAATTAATTAGTTTTTTTAAGTGAATGTAATGGAATCAAAAAAATTTTTCATTTTTCTAATTTTATTCAAAGAGTTTTATACGTTTTTTTCCTCTGTATATTTTATTACAATATTTTTTTTAAACTAATAAAGTTTATTAATTTCCTTCAAGTTACGCGTTTATTTTTTATTTATAAATTTAATGCTTGGTATTTTTTATTCACATTTTTAACATTATAAATAAAATATAATTAAATTAGATTAAAATAAAAATTTTGTTGCATAGGTATTTATTATATATAATATAAAAAGGTCTTTAGAAAAAAATTGGAGAAATTCTTGAAAAAATGAACTTAGATAAGCGTTTTTTATTATATATTATGTAAACCCTATTTTTAATTATGAATTTAATTTATCTATAAAAAAATTTATCTGCAAAAAAGACGTCAATCGTATTATATTATTATTATGTCTTTAAAATAATCGAAAACTGATACAATAATTACAAAAATTGTTTTTTCACTCTTTTATTTTGTTCGAATATTTTACTTTCTTTTATAAGAGTTGGAACCTCGTCGATAATATAGAAAAAAGAAAAATTATCCACAATATATTATTTTAAAAAATCCATGTACGCTTATATACATTGCGATATCTCGAGAAGCTCCGACCCATTTTTATTTCCCATGGTTCTCATTTTTCTCTTTACCGTTCGATTCTTGTTCAAAAACAATTTCTCGGATCTGTCAGATGTGTTTCTGTGTTTCTTAGTAATTATTTGTTTTTTTCATCAGAGTTTTCTAGTTGCACGATCGTAACACTTATTTTTAACGAATGTTTCTACTAATTCCATCGATGATACCGAAAAGTAAAAAATTTTGTTTCAAAGTACTCGAAAGTAATCGAAGCGAATACAATTTTCAACCTTCGTATCTTCTCGAGACTAATTTTAGTTTTCTCAACGTACTTTTCTCACAAGCCACCGCCAGAAAAATTATTACCTCGTTAAATAAGAGTTAAATAATAATTAATCCCACACAATATTTTATCTCGCGTTTTTGCCATCCGCTCGTCACAAAGCAATCCCACTTTCCAAATCGACGATCAAATCGCAGTTATTAAAAAGCAAAATCTCGGCGTATCTCTTAAGAGGAGGAAGAAACTCCGACGCTTAAATCGCCGTATAATTGAATTCCCGACGTAATCCCTTAGAATGTAAACAAGCGCTTGGATACCCGAGGAAGAAAATTCCAAGTGCCTCCGCGTTTCACACGCGAATACGAGTCTCGGGTGTCTCGGGTGTCTCGGTTGCCTCGGGGGTATCATCGAAGTTCCCCGAGAGTAGCTCCAAGCCAAAAGGCATTCGAAAACCGACGACGCGATCGACGGATCACTCGCCGACTCCCAGGACGAACGACTAAGGATACAAGGATATCGATCGTCGCTCCTCGTCTTCTTCTTGGCCACTTGCCATTCTCGGGCCAACGCTTCCGGCGCGCGCCTCTTCCATCCATACGTGACGGAAATTACATCTTGCGTGTGTGCGTTACATTAAAAGCATCGGACGCTGCTGACTGGGCAATTAGAGGCCGAGATGGACGCACACGTGCCGAGGAGAGCCGAGGAGAGCCGATTATTACTCTGTCCATGCGCGAAATACGCGGCCGCGTGTCGACCGGAAAACTCGATTTCTCAACCCGAGTCGACTTTCTCTCTCTCGGTCTTATCTTATCGGGGCTCGGGGGTTGAGCGGTTCGGGCGGATTTCGAATTTGGCGCGGCTATGAGCGAGATTACGATTTCGGTTCGAGCGGTAAAGATTTATTCTGCCTTGGTCGGTGTTTATGAGGAAATGGCGATACAAGCCACGAATTGTTCAAGATGAATATTCATTCTATTGAGACGAGTGAATAATTTACTTTGTTGGAGTTGTAATCAATGGGTGATTCTATCGAGAGTAATTTATTTATTTTATGTGACACTTTAAGACCGGATATTATAGGGTTAGGGGAAAACTTTTGCTCCTACGAACACATTACAACTACGATAATTATCAATGAGATAGAAATTTCAATTGTGAGTTTATTAAATTTACGCTACCTCCTCCTAATGAATGACAAATACTCTGGAGGAATTATTCTATTAATAATTATCGCGTATGAAAAGATGTTTTTTAACGATCGAATAAAAAGTTTCGCGTATAAAAAAAAATTTAGAAAAATTTCGAGTGCTACAAATTGTAATTGTTAAGTTGTTAAGTTATAAACGTTGAGTTGATCGTAAAGTTAATAAATATTTTTATAATCGTTCGATCTTATATATTTTATCGGTATTTTATTTGGACAGATAAAATTAAAAAAATATTATTCGTAAAATCGCGTGGCTCTCGAAACACTTAAAAAAATTTTCATTTCAACGTTTATCTTTATTGTCTTAACAAGGATATTTGATTAAAAGTAAAATACTCGACAATCATTCACTTAGATTTTGACTTTTACCGAAACGTGAACTTATAAATATGAGTTAATAATAAGTATCTTATTTTATAATTAAATTACTTTGTAATAATAAACGAGGCAAATTGTTTAAAATGGATTATTCTATTATTATTATTATTATTATTCGCTTTTCAAATTTAATTGTACGCCTTGATAATTCGACCGAAATAATACGCGAATTAGATAAGTTGTTAAAATGAAAAAATATAACGTACTTGAAAAACGCATCGTATCTTTCGAATTCTAAAATATAATAACGCGTTATTTATTTCGAGAGGTAACTTTCGTATAAAAATTATCAGCATTGAAATTTGATATAATTTAAAACAATATCCGCGTATCATTGATCTTTCTTTCTCGAAAGTGAAGCAATTATAAATTTCGTAATAAACAATTTTATTTGTTCATGATAACGCGGAGAAAAAGACGGCTTGGTAAATTTGTACCTGTATAATTGCTACTTAATTGACATATGTGTAACATTATATTTAATAAGAAGATAATCTACCGGTTGTATTAAAAATACTCTCATAATCGGCCAAGATAATACCGAACACCATATTTATTTTGCATTAATAACCTTATTAACCGCTGTAAACTTATTTTACTCGTCAACGAGTGGAAAATAAAATTTTTAGTAATTATAATAATTTCAATATTTAATTAATCGTTTATTAAATATCGCTTTATTTATTTTATAAAAACGATTTTATCTAACTACTCGATAACGACGTATAAACAAAAATTTTTAAATTATCCGAAGTTACGGTAAGGTTATAAAAAGCTTTTTAAACGAAATTTTAAAACGTATTTTTAAAAAACTATTCGATATCAATTAAAAAAAAAAAGGGCGAATTATTTTAACGTCGCGAGCATCGAGTATAATAAATTTATATCGCGTTTACTCGTTGATATAATTTTAAACTAATTTAGATAATTGAAATGTGTTTATAAATATATAAATTTTTTCATCGCGCTCTTCAAAAAGTTCTTTAAATTTTATCCAAGATATAAAATATTAATATGTTACGTGAATTATAACTTTTTTCAATAACCGAACGTTTAAATTTCTATAAAAAAACAGTTGATAACGCGACTTGGTTGGAAAATTTATCGCGTAAAAGAAGTTGATATTTGAAGAAGTTATTCAGAAATTCAAACGCTTATACAAAAATAAATTTGGGGAGAGTCCATTTAAATTTTTCAAAAATAGAAAAAAAAACGAAAGGATCACAAAACTGATTCACGCACATGTTTTCCCCTCTTCTGAAGGGTCCAAGAGGAAAATGTTCCAATTTTTTCTCTGACGCGGAGATTAAGAGAGAGAGGGAGAGAGAGAGGGAGAGAGAGGAGGTATCTATTTAAGCGAGAGCGAGAAAGATACACTACTCGTTCATGCTTACTGCATAGTTCCCTTCCCACATGTTTTATAAATCTCTGAGTTTGTCTGGGGCCTTCGGTATCGCTCGGCTTTCGTGGAAAATCTGTCCGATACGTGTCCGGTCTCCCATTAGCTTAGAAGAATGACATACATTAAGCGATTTCTACTCTCTTTCCGTCTCTTGGGATATTCACGGGCTTTTTTCAACTTTATATTGAACTGGACAGTCGGAAATGATCGACTCGATCGTATTCCACGTGCAGTGTAGAATTTTGAAGGTTCTTTGGTAGATTTATAGTTTTGTAGACTTAGTTGCAAATAATTTTTATTATTCTTTACCTTGTCCTCTCGTTTTTTTTTTGTACGGGTGATTAAACACGTATAATAATGATTACGTACGTGTGTTTGAGTATTCTTATTTTTTTATCGTGTTTATTAAATTTGGTAAAATAGTTTATTCACTGGATATTTTTGGAAATTAAAAATACGTTTGAACTTTTCTTTATCTAATTGGTAAGATAAACTTCAAACGTAAACTTCAACTTGGAGTTAATTTATGCGTTATAATCAAATTTGATAAAAATAAAATAATGTATTTTATTATTTTACATAGTAATTGTACATACAGATTATACTTTTTAATACACAACATTCGTTACCGAGTACACTTAATAATTGTATCAATTTTGCTTTTTTGTAGTTTTTTTTATTTATTTATGCGTTTGGTAAAATATATTTTTATTTATATCACGTAGCGAAAGCATGTTTTAATATTTATTTTGCGTACAAGATTACAATTTTAATTTTGTACGAGCATTCAATTTTTTTTTTCTATTGTTCAATCTTATACAAATTTGTTATATTTAGAATATTTTATTCTAAAATTAATTACGGGTATTTATATTACACGAAGTGTAAACGTTTTATTCTAATTTATCGATAAATAATTTAAATACTGTAAAAATAATAAATCATGCCACGAGATGTTAAATTTGAAGAATATTAAAAGCTATTTATTTTAATTTTAATTGATCGATCAAATGTACCGTTTATATTTATTATTTTAAAGTGCATGATTTTTATCCATTAGTTAATTAAGTCTATGTATTTAGAAACACTTTATATTTTAGAAAATGCCTTTAGGTTTTATACTGAAATACGATCGGATACAATTATCAATGCACCCAAAAATGTCTAGATATTGCTCTGATTTCCGCATATCTATTTGACATTGTCTGAAAGTAAAATTCATCTTACAAATTTATTTGAATTTTATCAAATATTTCAACCTGTGCATTTATTAATCTTCACTCCACGAATGCAATTATAAATTTATGATTTGTATATCTACATAAATTCAGTTTAGATTAATATTGGTTATACCTATAATAATTCAATGTCGGTAATTTACGCTATAATAAAATAACTAAAACATTTTTTTGCGAATACTAACATTAATTTCGCGAAATGAATCTAGAATTTCATTTATTCCTTTATTCCAGTTATTACTACGATTCCGCTTCTATTATTGTTTTGTGGTCGTACGAAGCACGAAAAATATATGTTTCTAAAATACAATCGGTAGACCAAAAAATTCTTTGCATTCCTGTTTTCTTTAGCTTTACCGATATCAACAATCGATTATCGATATTATTAACAAAACTTATTATTTTATTGTTCGTATCATCGCGTATTCGAAAAGAATGTTTTACTTTTTACGTTAGCGAAAGGATGAGTTAGTTGTAATTAAATAATTATACTACACGTCAAGCAAAAATGAAATATAACAATTGTAAAATATATATATTATTTTTAATTTTGTTTATATTAAAAAGCAATAAATAAATTCATTTCGATTTCTATATCACGAAACTATGGATGTATCGCAACGATCGTATTATAATTTTAACAATGAAATTTCAGCTATAAATTATTTCGCAAAATGTCGAACGCAATTCAAATATTAAAAAAAATGTTTCAATTATTTGAAATAACATTTACAAAAAAAATTATTTATAATATATATTTTATATCGCTCTATATTTTTTTGAAATATTGGTATTGAAATAGTATTTATCTACGGAAAATCAATCCCCGAACATTATTTTTTACTTATTTCCTGTATTAGGTATATTATAAATGTATTTACTCTATAGATAACTTACATAAATTCGTACTTTAACGCGATAAAATATTAGATTGTCGATACAGTGATTTTAGGCTTACGCGTATTTGGCCGTTCCATTATTTCGAGTTTCTATAAATTTATGTGAATGCGTGTCTTTTAAAACGTTCCAAGACCCAAAAGATAAACTCGTAAGATATAAATACATTTACCGAGAGTAACGCGATTTCGACGGTAAGTACCGGAGTGTAATTAAAAAAGTAACTCCTTATACTTCGAACGTTGGCAGCGACTCGGAAATAAACAACGCGTATTTACATTTATATTGATTTATATATCCAAATATAAACAGGATATCTGTAATTACGAGACACGCGTTGAATGTAGGAAAAATATAAAAGGATCGCAGTCGTAACATCGAATCGATCGTCAAAAGAAATATGAAGTATCCATAATTAGGACATACGTCCGTATCTGGAAGTACAATGTAGGACACGTTTACGAATGTCAGGCACTGTTACCGACACGTGTGTTAGTGACCAGAGCCAACGGTTATTGAAACGTCGATCTCTAATTGTTTCGATTATCTGTAATTTGGGGTATCGCGGTTAACACGCGCAAGACGCGAATAGACAAACGTACGCTACTTTTTATCTAATACGTATCGAGTGATCTTGCATTTTTTAATAATGGGTCTGCGTAGTTCCATTAATATTAGCCAAGCTTTTCGCTCGGTATTCGAACGTAGTCGATTAGTCTCGAATTCCATTCTTTATATTCGAAGATATCGAGGTCAACGATCAGAGTTATTGAACCGAATTCAAAGGTTACGTCTTTCGTGTCAGTTCGCACCATTCGACTTGGATTCCCGATGCGGTGGAGGAGAAAAGAAACAGAGAAGTGTTCGATACCAGTGTTGTGACACGCACGGAGCGAACGAACAGGTGGTTGCGAAGGAAAAGAAGGAGCAGAGACGATAGCTTTATACACTATACATATTTCTGCTTACATTCGATAATCAATTTTACGATAGCTGGCAAACATCCTTTTCGCGTTTCTTTTTTTTTTTTTCTTCAAAGCGTAACGGAGATTCGGCGATGTTATCTGTAACATTGTACCAAATATTTCTAAGCCGACCATCAAAGACTCGAACGGGAAGAGTCTTTTAATCAATTTTGTTAGATAACCTTAAATCGTTATCAAGTAAAATAAAAGTGTAATCGAAAACGAAGCCAAGCAAGAAACGTATCACCGAAAAAACCGACGATATCGAAGAAATCCTTGGACCTCGTTAAAACGTAATTCGCGCGAGTAGAGAACAAAACTTTATCCGTTATTTTTTAATATAGGGTATTTTTATTATCAATTTCATCGAAAATCGGTATAAAAAAAAAAACAAAAAAAAAAATACCGATTTTCGAATCGCTCGGACGCCGAAAGCGGTGGTAATATTTTGGCTAAAATACGAAGGACGGTACCAAAATATTTGGGCGTAAAACTAATTCCCGACTCGCCGCGCAAAGTTAGCTCTAAGTATCACCGTAACCTTTTGATTAAAAGAACTCGGCGGTGGAGGAATTTATTTATTCGTCTCGCGCATTGTCCATAAATCCCGCGAACCGGCAGCGGCTCGTTAAAGGACAATTTGCTCGAGGCTCGGTGTACGAGCGCAAGGAGAAACTAGAAGGGCAAAAGTAAACGAAAGAAGAGGGAGAGAGAAAGGCTGCAAAGCGCTCGGCAGCATCTCCGAAATAAAAAGAAGGAAGCGCTCGCAAAAAGAAAGGGATGGGTTTACGACCGCGTGGCGGGACTCGCAAAGGAGAGAAGGAAAAGAGACGGACCTCGAGGCGATTCTCGAAAAGTTCCTTTGACGACGACCAACTCACTCCCGTTCTCCTTTCTCCGCGAGTTCGCCCACCTGCTGCGCCGATCGCGTCGACTCGCGCTAATTAGGCAACTTCCACCGCAACCGAAGCGCGGAATAATCTCGGCTCGAGAACACCGTACCGAAAATCGCTGCTTGTGGGAATCCAAAAGGTACGGACGAGCTTATCTCCTTCGATTCCATTTTTCTCTGCAGAATATAGAGAGAGAGAGATAATATAGAGAGAAGAAACGGCGATTGTCTACTCGTAGGTTTAACGAGTGGAGAAGGAGAGAAAGAAAATTCGAGCGGTGGATGTTTTACGATTTTTTTGCGAACGATTATTCGGTCTTTTTCACACGCGTACGTTCGATCGAGTAATTAACGCGTAAGAGGAAGAAAACGTTGTTATAGATTTTTTTTAAGGAGGATTTTAAAGAGGAAAGAGGAAGCAAACGATTTTTTGTATCTAGTTTATATACGTTTTCAAACTCGTGGAAAGGTAAATTTTGAGGTTTTTCAAGCGTGGATTACTCAAACATTTAAAGTAGACGAAATTTGAAGAGATAAAATTAATCGATGTTTAAGAAAAGATATTATATGGTTTTTAAAGGAGAAACTTTAGTGACTCGTACGTGATAGAAATAAATTACGATTCAATAGTACTCGACAACGCAATTTTTATTAACGAAACAATCGGAATCAATTTTATACTAAAATATAAATAAAGTAACGAGCCAAACACGTTTTATCGAGGTGGAAACAAATTCTAACGAGCGCTTTTCTACAATATTATTGACATTGCTTATTTTCTTACGTACTTTATTTACATCGAGTTTAAAATATGGCTAAAATAGAATAAGGAGAAGAAATAATTTTTAAGTAATCGTTGTATTTTAATCAATTAAATAACGACTTACTATTCCGATAATCGAATATCGGCCTCGAAATAAACGAATAAAGAGATATTAATCTATAAGTTTGTCCGTAGAAAGTTTTCTTGATACGAAATATATCTGGTTGCATTTTTCTTCAGATGACAGCATCGGTTGAATTACATTAGCAGAAAATTAGGAAGACACTTCCGAATTATTTGTTATAAGCAGAAAAGAAAAAGAAAACGTTGAAAAATCTTGCGTAATTTGATAAGCAAACGGTAAAGATGACTCAATGTAAATAATGTGCTGAATTAGTGAATAAAGAATAAGAAATTATATTTTTCGTGTTCGGGTTATTTTTTATAACTTTAAATAATCGCCTCGAATCTTTCCTAATCGATCGAACGAGTTTTTGAGTTTTCGAGGCTCTGGACGCGTTTACCGAGCGAAATAAATTGCGATCGTTTGTTTCATTTTGACAACGAAATCTAAACGCGCGCTTTAATACGAAACGATTAATCGACGGTGATTCGAGCGGACCGAGTAACGTAATCACCCGAGTATAAGAAAATTTCTTGCTTCTGTACTCGCGAGTATTCGGGTATGTACACAGGGACTAGACAAAAAGTGTACTTATTTGCTTTGCGCGACGACGTCTCGAATCGTAGAAAATAAAGTTAGTTCGAAGGTATTGGCTCATAAAATTTGGAACTTTGTTCAATATTTACAAAGTTTATCCTTTCAACCGTTGTAACTTTGCTCTATTTAAACGCTAAACGCTAAACGTTTTATAACGATACGGTATCTTAAGATACGGCAAACACAGGCAACGACGACGAAGATATCGCGAAACGTAAGACAATACGATCCGACGATAAATCCCGCAACTTGGGAATTTAACGATTTTTTTCGTTGGAAACGTCTCTATTCGCAATTTGTATATGCAAAACTGGAAGACGACGTAGGAACGTTCGGTCGTAACTAGTTTTTGGCCCGGGCGTTTCTCCCCGCGATCATTAAGAAGGACTTAGCCTCGGGACCGACATTATACGGGTAGAGGGACGAGCGAAATGACGAGGAGGAAAAAGGAAGGTGGCAAGTTCTTCAAAATTATATTACGCGCTCGGTTCGTAAGTATCTTTAAGATTCTGATTTACGCGCGGCATAGGCAGGGGTCGAGGACATTATAGGATCTACGGCTGCGACGTGGACGCGAAGCGCCGGAGAGGCTCGAGCGACAAAGAAGGAGAGGGAACAATGAAGGACAGCTTTCGGACATTTTTACTTTTCATGTAAATGCACCGGACGCTCGTGTACGCTATTATTTATGTTGCATTAGAATTTATGTTGCTTTATGTTGCGGTGCTCGTTATGCTCATTCGAGGGGAGGATCGGGTAGTCTTTCTCGCAGGATAATGTTTTGCTCGACATTCGTTGATTGTTACGTTCACGGAGTCATTTCTAGTGAAAAATGTAGCAGCTTAACGAGCCAATTGGGTTTTTGTAGTGGATCCTGGGCTCGAGGTGCTTTTACAGGTGGGATCGATGGTTTCCGATGCGGGAAATGGAAATAACGAGTCCATTTTTTTTTTCTTTTTTCTTTTTTCTTTTTCCTATATAAATCGATTGGCCCTTCGGGATTCGCTGGCTACTTTTCTTACCGATTTGACAAAATGCGCGGCTATTTTTTTTCCATAGATTCGAGCGTACGCGCGGTACTTATTTTAATTATCGTTATCGCGAAACCGGTTTTAAAGTATTAATTTTGGTTGAAAACAGGTTTCGAGCCTTTATAAGTCTAAAAAGTCACCGTGGTGGCTGGAACCTTGACAAAAACTCCGTATCGATTATATCTGATATACGTACACGAACTCTCAAGACGAATCTACCGATTTACGACATTCCATTTACGGTCCTTCTAATGGTTTAAGGTAATAATGGAAGCGGTTGCTTTACATTTCATAGAATCCCGACGGAGTATCGTTACGAAAAATGACAGACTTTTCTCGCCGTAAAATAAATATTAAATATTGGGTAAACAGCTTATATTCCACGAAATTACGACGAGGCGCAACGCAACGCAACGTCTTAAATACGTTTCGCGAGTTTGTCAAAGTGTCGCGATCGAAGAATCGAACGCTTCGATTTATAAACGTCGACACCTACGTTCGTCCGTGTCCGATAGGAAAAAGCGAGCGAACGCGTTTAAAGCGCCAAAGTATTGGTCGGCCGGTGCGGAGATGATAAGGCAAATAAATCCCCGTTTAAATAACATCGAGAGAAGCGAGAGTTTTCCGTAAACTCGCAAATTGTGCCGAGTAAGCGCGAGAGGTGAAAAAAATAACGGTGATCGAAAAGTTGGGCACCGCGTTCGGTATTTGTTTACAGGCAGTTGCGCGTGCGCGTTAGATCCCTCGGCGGGGAGGGAAGAAAGCCAAGCCCCGCGTTTTTATCGACGAGGACGTAAGGTGGCCGAAGAAGCGCATCTGCCCTCGAGATCGAGGCTCCGAGGCTCTCGCTCCGGTCCTCGATGCGCGTGCGCGGACGCGAGCGTTGCACTCGCGGAGAATCAAAGAGCCGTGTAGCGCCTTTCGTCCCTCGGCTCTTTTGCTTCTTTTGCAAGCTCCGAAAGGGGGAGACGATTTTACCAGCTGGCACGCGTCGACCGCGCTGTTATTATCGTCCGGAGGATCGCGCGTACGTGTGTACCCCGATTTTCTCGGGCGATTCGCTCGGACGCCAAATCACCGGAGGGCCGAGCGAGGCCTTTTTTTTTTTTTGTTTCCTTTCCAATCCCTCCTCCTCATCTGGGCCTTTTTCGCCGATCACTTCGCCGAAAATTTCGAACGAGTCGGCTCTTCTTTCTTTTACACCGGCGCGGACAATTAACGTATCGAGCAGCGGAATTATTTCCATTATCGACGCGTTCGTTAAACGAGTTCGTCGAGCTGTTTAAATTTTGATTTTGGTCGCGACACCGCAAACTCTCGGCTCGCTCGCGCCTCCGTAAAAAAACGAACGACGAAATTTATATACGGGAGCTATAAAGTAATAGCCGTGTAAAATAAATAAATTCATAAAAATTTTATTGAGGGTACAGCCACACAGCGACGATAAAGCCGGCAAGACAAATATCGCCACTGAAAAGTAACGTTAGCGGTGTAAGCGTTCGCGAAATAACAAAGTACGCGACTCGTAAAACAACGTAGAAAAAGGGTACTATTTTTAAAAATATTTCGTCGGGCTAAACTCTCTTTGGCCATCGGCATCGCGGTCATCCCAGTTTTTTACCAACGCGCCGAAAAGGCGAAAAAAAAAAGAGAGAAAGAAAAAAAAATCGAGGCAGAAGGGCCAAATGATTCGGACGCATGCAGAGAGAAAACGATACCGAGAGAGGGAGAGAGAGAGAAAGAGAGAGAGTTGCAGTTTACCAGCTGGCACGCGTCGAGCGTCGGCTATTATCGCGGAGGAAGATCGTTCGGACCGAGGGAGAGAGAGAGGGACCGCCGATTTTCTCGTTTCGCGATCCTCTCCTTCCTTCCGTATACATCCTCGCTGAAATTGCGTTTTTCTTGTTGCAGCGTAACACCTGCTGGTCGCCCGACTCTTGTTTTGATTTGGAGAGGTCCGAGCGAGGGAGAGGGACGGAGGATCGGACGCGTCTTCCCCGAAGACGCCACCAACGAGAGAGAGAGAGAGAGAGAAGAGAATCGCGTGTCGTCTGCTCGCCGCGGCTGCGGTTTTGCGCTACGTTAAATTATTTTGGGCGGGTGTAACAAAGAACCTTTGTGCGGTCCAGTACATTTCGAAGCTGTTATTCCTGTCGAGGCGTCCGACGACGACGACGACGACGACGACGCGTTTGCGTATGCGCGAAAAACGCGATGTGTGCCGTTGTCCTTTGCACTCGAGTAACCTTGTTTTCGATAACATCCGCTTCACTTTTTTTCCCTCTTCTTTCTATTTTCAATTTACGAGCGTTTGTGTTCGCAACCTCGAACCGAGGATAATTTTTGCGGAGGGGCTTCGAGCTTCTGCATTTATTTTCCGTCTAACTCTTTCGCTGGATGGTAAGGTAACGGTGGATCGGTTCGTCGCTTCAACGTCGTTGCAAAGTTCGCGTTAAATTTTTGGTTAAAAAAATCCGGTGACCGGTTTATCGATAACTCGTTCGAACCTCGTTTACCCGTAAGCTCCATCCCAAATAAATTGCTCGAGTTTGATTAATACGCAATGAGCATTCGGTGAATTTATCGCGAAATGAATTTGTGTTTAATTTACGAATTAATCATTCCCCGTTTCCATTAAATAAAATGTTGCCGAGTTTTTTCATTTTCTTACAAATTACCGTAATATGCAAAAGTCGAGTTACAACATTCGTCATTCGTTTTATGCTCCGTTTTATTCTCTTGTGAAAAGAAGAATTTTTTTTTTTTTTTTTTTCATTTTTTCCGCGTTGGTCAAACTGCATCCGTATTTTGGTGAGAAACCGACGGGTTGTACACATCCGGTTTTCGAGAACGCGTAACCGATAACCTTGGCAAATATTTGTTGACCGATCTAAAAGCGCGATCGATATCTGTATATTGGATCAACGGACGCGAGTTGAGATACAATACGAGCAATGTTCCACCTATCGATTACTCCACCTATAATATTCCGAATTTATTATACAAATATA
The DNA here is from genome assembly GCA_018907195.1 of Dolichoris vasculosae. Lineage (NCBI taxonomy): Eukaryota > Metazoa > Arthropoda > Insecta > Hymenoptera > Agaonidae > Dolichoris > Dolichoris vasculosae. The sequence continues at coordinate 1,516,404 of JACCHY010000021.1, forward strand.
AAATTTAGGAGCTGTGCAATGCTTTTGAATATTCGAACCTTTGTAAAATATTCATGGAACTGTCGTAATGGGTAACGTCTGGATGTCGATGAATCGGACAAAGAAAATGCGGCGTTGCGATTACACAAAGTCGGAAGAAATAATATAAATTTTTTATAGTTTTACGCGCGACGTTTCTTTATATCCAAAGGTGGCATCGAAAGCTGAAAGGCATTTACGAGACACGCGAATGGAAAAAGATGCATTAAAATTTTTTAAATATGAAAAATGTAACGCGTCGATTAAAATACTTTTAACGAATGGATTATTAATATTTACCAAAGCAAAAAATTAAAAGTAAACGCTTTATGGAAAAGATTGGTAATAAATATTTGGTTTGGTTCGAAACGGAAATACGATTAACCAACGTAGATGTAATAAAAATTTATTAACTAATAGGAATTCACATTTGATATCGATACGCGCGTTAAATGAGAAATTCTAGGAAGAGCATTCCATATTTAAAGTATAGATTTTTGTATTATTTAAATTGTTCTTTTCTGTAAATAAAACTGTTTTTAACCTTTTATAAAATTGCGATATTTTATTTAAAAATAATTTTTAAAATAAACGACGATATTTATATATTTATAATCGATTGCATATTTCAGTCGGTCGGTCATATCGTAAAATTATTAAATATTCTATAATACGATTATATAATAAAATGTGAGAAAATGATATAACGATTAGATAAGACCAGATATATCGGTCGAATATTATGCTTAATATTAATTAGTACGTATAGTAATATAAATTGGATGAACAATGTTCGCTTTAGAATATTATCAAATTGATCGTACGCAAATTGAATTAAAACAAAATATAACGTTTTATAATTACGGGCTTTGCGCAAATAACGTCATAAGCAGTAATTTGAAGAATACTTGTCTTCCGTGAAACGTATACTTTATTTTAACGTACGCACTTAATCTTTAATTCGAATTAAATAAAGAATTTTTTAACGACGGATCTTCTAAACTAACGAATACGAGTTTTAAAAACGCGTTAACTCACGCTAATTCCGTCAGTGACGGTCCGATAATTCATCGCGAAACAAATATTGTTCCCAGTCGTGTACACCATTAATAGACCACACGGCATTTATCAAAATCCACGTTAAAAAATCTACCAACCTCCCGCAGAAATATTTCCCGAGGATAAATTTCGGTGGAAATAAATAAAAAAGAAATGTCCGATGCGTTTGATTTTGACAGTCGGTGTACAAATCACAGGAAACGTACAACCAAAGCGCATCGCTCGTCTTTTACGCAATGGCGAATCGACGATGACTTTTTGAGAAAAAAAGGACGAAGCACGAATGAATAATTCCCGTCACGTAATTGCATAATCATAAACGAGAAGAGGAAGGCAATTTTACGAATTTTAAAAAGTAGTTGGTGCGGTTCCTTTCTTACGAGTCGCGCGTTCAGAGTTTTCCAGACTTTTTGTTAACGGCGCGGTTCGAACGATGCATCTCGTTTTTAGCTACGCGATATTACCGATCGCAAGATGATATCGCGCTTCGCGGATATTCGATTAACGAGCGTAAAATATTTCAACGTCACTCGCCATTCAAGTAGTTTTTGTAATTTTCGTTTATTAAGTTTGGCACGCGTAACGCAAATTTCACGGGACGACGATAATTTTGTTTTTCGCACAATCGAATAATTCGAATAAATCGGTTGTAACGTATAAACGTAAAAATTCGTCGCTAGTCGAATTTTTACGTATTCCACGAAAGGTATACGCTTAAAATCGATATTTTGATTTTACGTTCACTCATTTATTTTCAGACCTATTTACCTAAAAATGCGTGTCTTTTTTTGTTTTGTTTTTTATCGATCATTTAAAAAACATTAGACGAGCAGATGTTTTCTTTTAGTATCTCGATACCTCGAGCGTTAAAAAATAGTTTTTTGATGTACTTTCATCTCGTTTACATACATGGCTCGTTAATTATACGACTACAATAAATTTAAGCAAGTGAAAAAAAGGTTTAGAATAAATATCGGCGGTATGAAAAATGTTTCGCTTTCGTAACTCACTTCGCTTTCACTCGTCTCACTCGTCGACACGGAGCCCAAATCGCTTCTCTAAACAGCAAATTCGGCGAAGGTAATAAGCCGATTTGTCGATCTCTAGGTCGAGAGTCTCTCCAGGTTGAAAGTTCGAGCATCGAGGCCCAGGGGAAAAATCAGGGACTTCTCGAGGTTCGCTCGACTTGCTCGAAAAATAATGGATTCAATCGGGCAAGAAGGTGGGCTCGAAATCGGGGGAATCACAGGAGTACGTAATGGCGGTCGCGCGACCGGTGCATCGATCGCGAGCGAAAGACCCGAGGTCTATAGAAGGCAGGTGCTAAGGCAGGCGGCGGGCAGCTGCCGAGGAACACATTCGCGATGCCTTCCTTTACGAGCGAGGAAGAAGAGGAGAAGCCCTCAAGCCGTTCGTCTTCTCTCGGTTCTTCTCCCTCCCCTCCCGGAGCTCCGGGCGATGGCGGAAATCGCGACCTCCGTCGTCATTCCGCGGACCCGTGGATTTAAGAGGAGACCATCTCCGTTTTCCGACCAACTTTTTTTTTTGAGCGCGGAGATAATTTTTTTTGGTTCGATACCTCTCGATCGATACAAGTTTCTTCTTTTGTCTCGTTGGATTATCGAGGATAGTTTGTTTTACAAGTACAAGCCTTTGAATTATACTCTATGCTTTATTTTGCCCTTGCGTTGAAAGACTAGATTACTCGGTTATCTCTCGAGGAGATATTTGATTTATCAATCGATCAACGTAACGTCTTTAATTTTTTTATTTTACTCCGAGTATTCAAAGCGTTTTTTGTCTCGCTGTCGAATTAGTTCTGCAAATCTTTCAAAGGCAGAGGATTACCGATGAAAAAAGTATCGTTACCGCCTCTCGGAGAAGACGAACATTCGTAAAATTTATTTATTACGCGAGAAATTTATTTGTTTATCATTTTTCATTGTAAATTTGACTTATAATGGATCGTACAACGTCGAATACACCGTAGGATTTTTTTGGTGCAAGCTATTAATATTTTTCTCAAACCGAAACGTTATTACTCGTTTTAAGTACAATAGTTTTAAAATTATAAAAACAACTGTTCATTCGATATAATTGAGTGCATTTCGAGAGAAAGTACCAATTCTGAACTAAAAGTAATATTTTCCGAGATTGAAAGTATCTATAAAACCATATAATTGAAAAAACCATCTTAATTATGGAATTTTAACTGCTGAAGTAAACAAAATACGACTTCGAAACAAATACGAATCATTATTATTGCTGTTTAATTAATATTGATAATCGATTGATCGCATAAAAAATACATAGTAATATGTATTAAATCGATTAAAAGAGTTAAATTAAATTATCGACGCGTAAAATTTCAATTAAAAATTCAAGTTTTTTTTTACGTTAAAGTACAACGTTTTCTTCGATTACCCTTTAACAAATTAAAAATAATTACGAAACTTTCGTCAAAACGTATTTATCGACTTTGTTCGAACGAAGAAGGAACGGAAACGACGAACACAATGAAAAAATCATCGGTACAATGAAAATTTCGGAGAATCGAGCTACACTCCATTGTACATTTTTTTTGTTGGAAATAAATTAAATTAGATCGCGAGATTATAATATTTGTCTGTATTATTGTACTCTCTCGTTTTTTCATTCGACTATTTCTTTTTACTACGAAATTGTAAGCCTGTTCCAAAGTCCTTGTACCAGTCTTCCGTTATCATTGTAGCTTAAGGCTATAAATATGAATTAACTAAGATTGATATAATAACTACTTAATCAAGTAGTTTCTAACGGTATTTGCTGCGATAAACGTTCAAAAATAATGTTGATTTACTTTGTAACGTTTTAAATGGAGCAATTTATAATCAACGTTTATTTGGTAAATAAAGTTATAACCGTTTTTCACTTTACTTCAGCGTTAAACGAGCGATAACTTTGAACTCAAATAAAATAATATACATACAATTATGAATAACAGTTTTTACTCGCTTTTTGGATCGTTTTTAGAATAGTCGTAAACCGTGGGGAGTTCGCGATATAAAATATAATTTAAGATTTCTAAAAAAAAAATATACGTTTATAAGTAATCAAATTTGAAGGAATATAATATGGAAAACGACTCGAATCGATCCAAACGAGAATTCAATAAAGCAAAAATTTTTTTCCAGCAAAATAACTAATCCGATGAGGTATTTTAAAGAACGTAATTATTTTTAATTTTTAATTTATTTAAATTCCTAAAGCTAATTATTGTAAAAACAAAAGTGAAATACGAGATGTAAGTTTTATATTTTGATTATAAAAACAGGTTGTTTTACGTCCAACACTCCGAGGAAATAAAAAGATTTTTTTATTTGCATATTTAAGAAATGGTTTTACATAAACATTTTTAAAATTTAAATAATATATTTTTATTCGTTATCTAAAAAGTTAGCGTTTTTACACGTTGTTGCATAATTCTAATCTTTATTTCGACAACTAACGATGCTATAAAATCGAAGTTTAAATTGTTAATAATAAACGTATTCGTACGACACCAAAGTATCATGAATATGCGAAGATCCGCACAAGTAATATTTTATACCGATCAATGATAACAGAAATTATTTGTCAATGACGTTAAATATTGACAAACGCAGACAACGGTTTTAAAATCTATTTAACGGTAAGATTATAACTCAAAGTCGCACAATGCGGTTTACGATTCGAAGGAGTGGAACGAAAACGTGGAAAATCTATACTCGCCAGGGATACGAGCCTAACTTTCGTTGGGAATCAAACTCTTTGACAAATAATTCGTAATTGGATCGTAACCGCAACGATCGACGAGCGTTTTCTCGCGTAAATAAAAATATAAATAATTTAGAAGCAATTATAGAACAACCAGTTTCTAGCTAAGCGTAAGCAGCGCTACAACCGTCGAGCTTAGGAATGAATGGACCCGAAAAAACATTACATCACAATGCCCCATACAAAAGTTCTCGTACGACCGATCGACAGTCTTTAAAAATAATAATAGCAACTTACGCAGCCTCGAAGACTGCCCTCTTGCTCACAAAGAGAAAAGCGAAATTGGCTATCGAAGAAAGAGAATAAAGAAGGAGCGAGAGAGAAAGGGAAAACCAGTCGTTCAATAGCTGATTTACGAGCGAGAACTTCTCGGCCGAGTTTTCGCGCGTTACGGGCCCAATCTCCCCTCCATACCCATCGATCTCACCCTTCGAAAGATCGAAGGGTCCGTTCGTACACGCGCGCGCGTGTCTTCGAGTCCGAGCGTCGGACTTTCCCCCTCGCGCTCAGGGGAAGGTCCGCGACGTCGACGATGGGATCGATTTTTCGGAGCGACCGCGGAGGAGAAGAAGACCGAGTCGAAGAAGAACGAGTCGAATAAGAACGAGTGGAAGATGAAGAAAAAGAAAAAGAAGAAGAAGAAGCTTCGCGTGAGAAATGAGCCGCCATCACTGACAAATTTATTTAACTTTTCTTTACAATGGCCTCCCGAGGCGTGAAATCGGTATTGGCGTCGTATTAGAAAGGAATATCATTAGTCTTTACGAGGAATATCTCTCCTGTAAATTAGAGCATTATTTTTCACTTTGCTGCCCGGTTGCGTTTTTACCCGCGTTTACACGGATCGTGCATTAGATTCCGTATCTCGATCTCCGTTATCGCGGGAGATAATTACGCGCTTTCGCAACCGAGCGACCGGCGATTTTCTCACAAATTTTATCCGCGAGTCGACCTTCGATCGCGAGCGGTAATTCGTTATCAGCGAGCGAAAGGGAAAGACGAGTGAAAGTACGTCGGCTCCAGCTTCGAGGGCAGCATCCGTCCCGAGTGTTTACAAACAGCGGACGGGGCCGGAAAAGAGCGCAAACAACAACAACAAAAAAATAAAGAAGAAAATAATCGCGGTGTTCTCGTCTGGTCTCGTCTGGTCTCGTCTGGTCTCGTCTGGTCTCGTTTCCGGCAACGAGAGATCGAGGTCGGAGGATCAATTATCGGAGCCCGCTCGCGGTTTTTCGGCACGAGAGAATCATCCTCGCGTGCGCCAACTGTTGCGCGGGAGACTTTGTAACCCTTGCTCGGACGTCACGCGAGTAGTCCCGGAGGTTGGAACATAAGGGGGCGTAGGTTCGTAAGTACCGGTCGGCTACGCACTAAGTGCTTGGGGTAGAGGAAGCGATTTCCGTATATATAAGTATATATATATTTGTGTAGGTACCCGAGCACACCTCGAGCTCGGAGCTCCCGATGCGGGATAACGTTGGCGAATAAATTCCGTTCGAGTAGGCTTCGTGCTTCTGTTACCGTCGGTGGTTATCGGAGCTGTTGAATATTCATAACCGCGCTCCGATCGAGGCTGATGCTAAATCATTTTTCGTTTCTTCGGCGATCGTTGTTAACGAGCGTAGAAACAACGTTTGCTCTGGAGAAATAGACGTTGCTGAGGTTACTCGGAGGAGGAGGAGGAGGAGGAACGAGATGGAAGGGAAAGAGTTCCGAGTCGGCTAACTTTTGTTTAATGATACGTGTTGATAATTGCAAACGATGACGAGGTCGATCAACGCCTGCGAAATTATTATTTCGCGTGATGATATCCACGCAAACGTTGTGGTACAACCATTTCGGATGTTTAACTCCCTAATGATTCTCGGTGGATACACCGAAACGATATTATTTCCTTCGCTCGCGTCGAATTTTAATTTCCTACGGTAACTCGTAATCACGGAGAAGAGCGAAAAAGTCAATATTCGTAAATAATTCGATCCGACCAACGATCTCCAAGCTCCAAGCTAATTTCGGTTCGTAACTTCCTCCGTGTTCCGCGCACCTCTCCTACCATAAAAACGAAACGAAACGAAACTACCGCCGCGATTTCTCCGAGGCGGAATTCGTGCACCGATTCCATTTGCATCGCCCTTCGAGGATCTCAGCCAGAAACAAAGTATAACCGAGGCGCAAGTACTGTGATTTCCGTACGTCCGGGGATCGCCTCATTGTCCTCGTCCATCACGTGCGCGCATTATGATTCGTTCAATGGCTCGCACGACATTTTTACTCGGTGCTTTCTTAAAAATAAAGGTATTACGACGGCCGCTAGACTGCGAGAAGTTCTTTTTGCGTTATGTCCAATTGGACACGGTTACTGCATTTCTTTTGCGGCGGCTTGTAATCATTTCTTTAACTTGTCTTTGTGTTGTTGTTTTTTTTTTTTTTTTGTTTGGCAAAATAATTTGTAAGTTTTGTAAAAGTAAAACCGTAGACGCTTTTTTTTACAGCTCGTGGGTTTTCATAAACGTTCGTTTTTGCCTCGAGGACGAGAATATCGTGTAAACAAAGAAGCAGAAAATTATACAGTTACCGAGTTATACAGTCGTATATTTACGAACGACTTCATTTGTTTATGGATGTTGACGATGAAACATTCCCGACGTTTTACTCGTATTACAAAGTAATTCTCGTTGATTGGATTAATTCGGATTATTTACGTTTTAGCTCGGTAGCGTGACCGAGTACCTCGATTCGTTCGCGTCAAAATTGACGTTCGAAGGGTCGCGTTCGTCGCGTACAAAACGGGACATGGGAGAATATCTCGGAGTCGAATACGAGTTCACGCGTTGTTCCCTCGAGTCGAGGGAAAGAAAAAGAAAGAAGGCAAGACGGAAAGAAAGAAAGAAAGAAAGAAAGAAAGAGGGAAAAAAAAACAAACGGCCAACTTTTTCCGCCAAGAATTTCTGAATTGAAATTATAAATAATCGTCGCGAGAATCAAGCGTACCTGGAATCGTCCCCGTCTTGGAAAACTGTTCCGACCGTCTCTTTCACACTTCGGGACCTACAAAAAGCACTCATCTATTTTAACGCGGAATTTTCAAAAATGTCTAAATATGACAAACTGCGCGGGCGTTTCCTTGCCTACGTTTGTTTACACGAAGAGGAATAAAAAAAGAAAGCGTTTGTCGCCGAAGAAAAGGGAATAGGTTTTCCACCGCGCGACGAACTTCATTAATCTCACTTTGACTTTGTTGAGTCTCCTTTAGTTCCAGGAGTGTACACCAAACGACGCGACTTGACCTTCATTTATCAAAAGCGACTGTTAGCGTATTCCGAGTTGGCGAAATTTCCCACGTAATCGCTTTCGGAAAACGCTGTCACCGCCGATGGGAAAAACCGGGCGAAAAGTGACGACGATTAATCACGAGGATCCTCGTTCCACGTGTGCGGTTACAGCTAACGCGTGCCCTCGAGTTCGAGGAGTCGAGGAGTCGAGGAGTCGAGGAGTCGAGGAGTCCAGCAACGAGCGGAGGGTCTCGAAGCACGCGACAAGAATCGTTCGCGGTTCTTGTTTCTTCGTCTTTTCTCCCCGACCCCTGCGTCGTCCTTACACCTGGATCAGTCGGGATCTTCGTGAATCTATTGGCTCGGAGTCCGTCCGTCGATATTATTGGAGGTAAAAGCACGCGAACGATTTTCCATTATTTCGCCCCCTTGCGAAACAACTTCACTTGTCCCGCGATCGACCTTGATTTCAATGATGATTCCAAGTTTTTCGTAAGGTTCGCTCCAAATAACGCGGTATTTTTAGTAGTATGTTTCTTCCCCCTCTGTTTTCTTCTTTGGGGATGGATTTTGTTCTCGTTATCAACGGATCTATTGTAAAAGCTTGTAAGAAACGTACGATTCCAAACTTTTAAAAACAAGAAAATCTTGTACGGGGAAAATAAAGTTTTTTGATACGTTTGAGAAAATCTTGAAGATCGTCTTGAAATATGTATAATTGCGAGTGGAAAAAGTACAGTATGGTACTTTTTTCTTAACCTAAACGAATAAAAGAGGCCAGTTTTGATCCGTATCTTAAAAGTGGTGTTCGCTCGGAAGCACGAGACAACGACTATCTAAGAATATTACAACGAATCCGACGTTTGTTTTTTAAGTAAAAGTTGAAAGTGCTAATGTTTTTATATAACATTTACTTATAATTCTGTATAATATAAAATGTAATTATTTTTTCGTAACGCATTAATCATGATAAAGTTATTGTAATCTAGACTTTCTAAATTTCCAAAAGTATCCTTGCGAAATGTACGTGGGTTCGATCTTTGGATATTTCGTTATTTGCATTGTGTAATAAATAGGCGTAGTTTTATTAAAACTATTGTTACTATAACTATTCTTTAATGAATCGGAATCGTGTAGTACATGTGGAACATTCGTATACGTTTTATATTGTGATGCAATATACGTAACTCGTATCGTTCGAGTAGAAAAAAAAATTTTAATTTTGTAATTTAAAATTTTGTCGCGTATACGATTTATCGTAATTCATATTTTAGTTATAAATATTCGACCGAATCGTGTTATCGAAAGAACTCGATCATTTAATTAATATTATTTGTATCTATCTCGTTACATGTTTTTATAAACAACATTCGATTACGAAACATTAAAAATTTATAAAAATAGGTTCTTTTTTAATTTCGTATCCAATATTAATTTTTAATAATAATTAATTTTCAACAAATTAATATAAATAACGAATGCGTTTTACTCGTACTCGCAACATTATAAATATATATATGTACGCATAAAAGTTTTGATGTTAAGATGCTCCTTAAGAGGAAAAGAAGCTTTTACTTTGAAAGTTGGTAAGTTTATAATTAACCGTAAGTTATAAGACGTAAAATTGTTTATAAAAATTTAAAGTAAAGTTTATTTAACTATTAAATTTATCCATGTACAACATATCGCTAGAATATTTTTTATCTGAAAATTTGATAACTTTGATAATTGTATCAACATCGTTATCTGCCAACTATTTAGTACACATGTGAATATATATTTATTTGTTTAAGTGTTAGAATTTGGTGTTGTAATAGCTGCTATATTTTTAATAGGCGTTCTTAACTTCTAGGTAAATAAAATAAGCATAAAATATTTGTTTTATTTCGCTGAAAAACTTCGAATCAACGTACATTTTCTTAAATTAATGCACTTATACAATTTAAGGTGGCTTTTCGAGAATATTGCGCAATTTTCAAGATAATTTTCTTAAATATACGAACTAGGCGATAACTAGTCGATCTCCGTCAATTTAGTCGTAGAAAATTATAATATCCGCTTAAAATCATGACCCTCGAACGTAATTTCGTATTTAATTACGAAAACGATCGCAGTTCGCTTGAAAATGTATTAAGCAAGCCGTTGAAACGGTCTCTGAAAGAAGTTAGGTAATGTCTCCCTTCCTCTCCCCCCGACCCCCCGATCCCCCCACGTTATTGTTTTAGAAAAGCGTTCGTCAAAAATTTGTCTCGGGCCAACGCAAAGAGCTTTCCACGAGATAAACCCTTTGTGTGCTTTTTCGAAGGAGTAGGTAATTTCCCAACGCACGGCTCGACTCGACTTGCGCGACAATAAAAATCCGTCGCACTCACGGTAAGTAGACTTTTTCGAGAAAAGTTTTTCGCGCGCTGCGATAATACAGAGAACCGGTGGAGATTAAATCAAGCATTCAATCTTCTACCCCAATTAAAGTTTCGCGGAAAGGCCTCGGTACTTCTCGAAAAGTCCATTAAGCACTTCATCTTAAGAGTGTGTCCCCCTCCCCTCAGTCCTCCTCATCACCCCGCTCAGTTTTTTTATTACGAACGCGGCACTCGGGCTCACACATCGGCTCTATTCAGTCACGGCGCTTGCATTCGAGTCGACGCCGAGGCGGGAGAAAAAAAGTCGGCTCTTTGCTCGGCTCGCAGGTGTAGAAAATAGCAATGTCATCGTCGGCTCGTATTTTTGCGAACGTGCGCGACTCCTTCGCTCGCGCCCGGGAAGAATCGTGAATGGGGAGGATTTGCACGCGGTCGGCGCTTAGCCGAGCACCGCGAAAGGTGAAAATACCGATCGCGTTTATGATTAAGCGTTTAATTAACCGGACCGGGAGTGCGTGGATCGCTCGTGAAATTAAAACGGTAAATTGATATTAAGATAGGCTCGACGTTGCGTATTATCGGGGAAAAATCTCCTTTATTCGTTTCGAGTCTCCTCCTCTAGTCTCCTCCTCTAGTCTCCTCCTCTAGTCTCCTCCTCGAGTCCCGGGTCCCGAGTCCCGAGCGATTCAACTTGCCCCGTGTACCGAGAATTTCCGCGTGGATGGATAATAGGTTCGAGCGACGAAGTTGACTTTTGACTATCTTTGTATTATTTCGCGCGTTTAATTTTTCCAACCGGTAATTTATTTTAAAATGCTTTCAGAACTCTTATCTCGCGCTCGGACTTACTTTGTTTAAAATATGGAAATACCTATTTTATATGTATCGAACGTTTTGTGCAATTATTACTTTTACGGAAAAATTATTCAAATGTCCGCGTCACATCGTTTATTTTGCATTTTTTAGAACCTTATTGTACAAGTTGCATAGAACTTATTTCGTTTAATGCTTCACTCTTTGAAGGCGATGTACTAAACTACATATTGAATTGTAAATTAGTAAGAAGAAAGAATACTGTTACCCATTTAAATAATTGATTCTTTCGACATTTTCAATTTTTTTCGTTCTACTTCTCAGTTTTCGCATTAGCATTTTTTTCTTACAAATTTTTAAGAATGGCTTGATTTTAAAGAAGCTATACATTACTATCAATTTTAGGCAAACAACATATGTTTTTGATATCGTTAAAAAAAGACTACGACGAAACCTTGAAGTAGTTCTTAAATTAGATGTATTTGATACAGCGATAGCATTAATAAAGACCGAAACTCGAAGCGCTTTGTAGTTTTCTGCTTATCTCAGTTTGCAATCTATTTTATTACGATGAAAAATTGCATTAATTTAGATTCAACCTTTTAAAACTCGCTTCTGCCCAATACTGCCTCAATCTATTTATACGTATTAAATATGTACACGCGTATGTATTATTGTTTAATTTTTAAATAAAAACACGGAGCGCATTATACGTGTGTGTATATGTGTGTGTATACGTGTGTATGTGTACGTACGAATTAATATGGTAATTAATATTAAATATTTGCTAATCAACTTTGGTTCATCAAATATTCATAGAATCGTTTGATAATTCAGCTCGTGAATTTTTAATCATAATTAAAGCGTATTTCATAATTTGTTTAATAAAAATTCAAAACAGTTTATTCGATTTCATTACCAAGTATATAAATTAAATTGCCGTTTCCAGATGCCGACTCCTTTCATGAGAAAGAAAAAAAAAATACCATAAAACTCGACATGCCAGTAGTAAATACATTAACGGTAAAGCAAATTCTACATCTTTTCGTATTTAATTGAAAGGAAATATTTTTGATAGCACGAGTGAAGAAGCCATTGGTTCAAGTCACACAAAAAGGAAAACACGTAAGGCTTCGAAATCTTTATCGCGATCTCCGGGATGAAAAATTTAGCAACGAGAAAATCTTGCTCGAACCGAATCATTCAAAGTAATTAAATAAACGGCTTCTAAGCGTTCGCGTAAGCTCGACTCTTTGGAAGAGAGACTTTGGAAGGTTTTTCGATGGGTAGTCATCGGACCAAAAGTCACGGAGAGATGTTACAACGCGGCTTTGTCTCCTATTCCGAAATTACGAAACAAGGATTTCCCATTGAAAATCGTGTCTGCCAATGAGAGAATCCGCTGATGATGTATAATAACCTTAAGAACGGGAAATCCTGGCAATGTCTTGTCGAGTTTTCAGCGTTAGCCTGTCACACCCGCAATTTACGGGGGAAATTTGTTATTGTGCGTTTGGCGCGACACGACGGATTTGCCTCGTCCAACAGTCCATTCGGAATAGAAGATTCCCTGTACCGATCGTCGAACTAAGTAGTTTACTGCGAAGCTCAGCGGCACATGGCCGCATATGGCGAAAGCAACCGAGGAAGTCATATGTTGGTTCGACTATTTGGTTGGGAAGTTCTCCCGTGTACGGCTTATTCATTGGAACTAACCCCTTTGAATTACCTTTCGTTTCCTTTATTTCGACCTCACCTGGTTGATTTGAAATTTAAAACGATTCAGCGCTTCGACAATAGTTTTACTAGTTTTCTTTTTCTTTTCTTTTTCTTTTTTTTATTAGTTTTTTAGTAAATATTTCTATTATTCCTTCTTTAATGAATACGCGAACGTGAAAATAGCGGCTTATAATTTCTACGATAATTGTATATTTTAAACATTGTTAACAAACATATTTAATAGCATAGGGTATTTAAATTATTCTTTATACATAAATTTGCATCGAGTTAAGCAAATTTGTTTATGCAAAATGTATGCGTATTTCAAACATAATTTTACGCAAACAAAAGTTAAAACTAGCCTATTTTTTACTTGATTTGGTATACCAACGTATGCTTTTCGTTACGTAACATCTTCATTCTTCAAATAATATCTATTCCGTATATTTTAATTACATTTTAATTTACGACGCGTTTCTTCCACGATTTTTAAATTACGTGTGATTTTTTTTATCCACGAAACGAAGAAAAAAACCTCGTGTTTTAATTGTGATCATACGAATAAAAAATTGTCGTTTTTTAAATGAAACAAGATAAATTTCTTACGAGACAGTGAAATTTTTGTTTAAAAAGTTTCTTCGAAGAACGAAACGAACGGACGAAACGATTTAATCAATTTTAATCGTAACATTTTGACGCGTCTACATAAAAATATATTAATTTTATAAATTATTTTTTCGCAACGAATTTAAAAAATTTACTTCGCTCGCCTCCAAATTATTTACTATTCGAATGGTTTTGAAAATGGATTATTTTCTAGTATCGCTGACAATACGGAATAATTATGTACGATAAAGGTTTTATCTACGTAGGATGGATATTATTTATATAAAAATGATAAAGTCAAAGAAATTTAAGGTATTAGGTAAAATTTTTAAAACTGTATCAAATTATTAAATTACTGTTAGGCGGTATTAATATCAACATAGTATTTCATTAATAATTTTAAAACGTTCAACTCGCGTAAGACGAGTTTGATAATACGTAGAAAAGCGTTTCAGCTAAACGAACAAAGTAATCGAAGAATTTTGATTTATTTTTATCTAAATTACACATAATTAATTCGATTATTATTCAATAATCCGTAACGTAAAAAAACAAATAAAAGACTCTCGTTATTTATCGATAATTTACAAGTTTAACAATTTTACAGGTGTGGATAAATAAAAAAGGTTATCTTTAAAATGTATTCAAATATTTTCATTTTAATCTTGATTCGATACCAAAAGAATCAAAACTCGAAGAATTTTCTTTTCGATATCGGAGCAAATAATTTTTAGAATTTTTTCAACTTATTATTCGGGTAATTACATTATAAAAGTTGTATCATATTTGGTTATTATCGTATCATTGCACAGAAATAAATAATTAAAAAATATAAAATTCCGTCAAAATGGCTTTTAACCGCTCATCTACATATATAATACCGTATGTGGTTGTACATTTTATGCATAAGAAAGTGAGAACGGTAATAAGAATTCGGGACCATACGATAATTCGTTTAAAATATCTTAAAGTGCCTCTCGTTAAGAATCATGCAATTATCGTTACGTAAAAAAATAATTGGAAAAATTTGATACACCTATGTTCGGAGCACGAGGTTAAAATTAAAAAATTTAGTAAAAATCGATTTAAAGAATTGTAAAATATAACCATCATATTTCTCGAGGGTCGTGCAATTAACGAAAAAAGTGAAAACACATATCGTAAATTCAACTCATCCGTTCTCCGTTTTATAAAATTCTAGTCGGTTTACAGCGAATCGAACGTTAAATTTCCGTCGAGTCATACTCGGCAAAATCTAGTTAAGACCACCGACACGTCTCATCAATTTTTTACACCTTTTTCGGCCGATGTACTCCGACGCGAGCCAATCGAATAATCACATTTACACGAAAGGCGCGCGTCTCTCGAGCATCGACGACGAATTCCCCTTCCATCCATCGGATCTCGGACATCCGCGCAAAGCAAACAAAATTTCGGTTGTTTATCTTCAACGAGTACCAGATGTGCGCAAACAAAGGAATTGATTTCTCCCTTATCGCAATTACGGCGTTTCGTTAAAAAGCCTTAAGATTTATTTAAGTACCGCTAAACGCTGAGGGGGAGAGGAGCCAAAGGAAAGCCAGAGGAGGTAAAAAAAAAATATATGTATATATATATATATATGTATAAAGAAGACCCGAACGCGCACGACAAGCATCACCTGTCAGTGTCCTGTACATACGGAAATTCGCCGAACTCTTTCTCCAGCGGCCGCATCGCGGTTAATATCCTCTCGAGGCGCGTGCGGCCGGATTTTTTACCTTCGACGAATGCGGGTGCCACCTGCAACCCGCGCACGGTATAATAAAGACTCGCAGCCGCGCGATGCTTCGGAGGAGAGGAGCAAGCGGAGCACAAGCGGAGCAAGCGGAGAAAGGAGGAAAGGAGAGAATTGGGAGAGAGTCGGTACGAGTTGCACTTTGGCGAATGCTCCCGAGCTCGATCGTCTCGACGAATATTTTTCGGTGTTTTTCATCGCTGGTTTTTCGGACGCTTTTTCCACGCTGTGAATTCCGCTGGAGCTCTTCGCGTGATTCGGAGAAAAACTTTGTAATAAGAGTTCCGATGGCTTCTTATTTCGTATTTCGTTTCACTGCAAAAATGCTTTTTACGGGGCGAGCGGAGCAACTATTTTGTAAAAAAAAAAGAAAAAAAATGTTTAATGTTTATCTTGCATGTATTTTCGGACGCTTGGAGTTATCCTTGCAAATTCTTACCGGCATTGAGAAAACGTTTGCTTCTTGCCTGCGATCAATTATACGCAATTACCTCTTTTATCGCACCTGTGTGCATCGATTAATATCCATATTCCTTCTCGATCGGTATACGAGAGCCGGCGATTGTCAAAATTTCTCGGTATTCCCTGATTTCTGTGTTAGATCGTTACGTAAAATATCCGGTTCGCGAATCAGTGGTTTACCTGTCGATGCTTGTTCGACGATCGCGGTGACATTTTTTATACTTGTAAATTTATTTATCCCGCAGCGTTCGAGATTTTCGATAAAAGAAATATCGCGCGAGTATTTTTATAACGTGTAAAATTGCGTTTGATGCATCGTTCGAGCGATTTGTACTCGAACGAAAGTAAACCGATTTAAATTCTGGATTAATTATTTTAATATTGTACACGTTTTTTTTCTTTTTTTCTTTTTCTTTTTTTTTTATACCGATTGACGTTAAATCTATCGAAATAAATTTTCTTAAGACGAAAAAATGCGGGTACTATTATTTTAATGCATAAAAAAGTGATAATAATTAATTATCTTGCCGGTTATTTTCGTATTTACAAATATTATACACCGATAATTTTATTAAAATTATTTTTATCGTCGATATTTTATATCGGTCCTGTTGTAATAGTAATATCAAAAAACCACAGTATTGTAATAAGTTGGAAAAGTGTAATAGGATGATGTAACCGACGGTTTTGTTCATTTTAGAAAGTAATTCTATCAACTTGAAATATACATACGGTACATATTAATACAAAGTGTCGTGTAATGTTGACTCGTTTACCGCAATTAAAAATAAATCAACAGATTTTTTACTCGATATTGATTGCCGTCCTCGTCGAGATGTGCGCGTATATTTGAAACTTAAATAACGATCCGTATTATTTTACAAACAAAAAATAAAACTATTTATTGCCTATTTAATGTATCGAATCAAATTATTCCTCGCATTTTTGTTTTCGATACATCGAACGTACTTACCAAGCGTAGTATTACGGTATATAATTTATAAATAATAGTAATCAAAGAAATATAAGATCCGATACGTTACGCAGATATAATAATAGTAATCATCGTAACTATATTCAATTTATATTCTTCCGACTCGGTTGACCGATAAATAATTATTTTTAACGCTCGCGAGATACGACGAAATTACAAACTTTTTCAATGAATTTATTAGCGTTACGGATTTAACGTAGGAAGATTTAACATCTAGTTTATAATAATGACACGGGCAAAATGAGTCGGGTTTCGCCATTTTAATTTGTTACCTTTTATCAATTATTAATTTAGGTTAATCACTGTATATTTCTCGACTATATCGTAGATTACATCAATGTTACTTTGTGATTTGTCTACGCATTTAGCATAATCATTCTTTCCGACTCTATTTACATATGAATATTGGATTAATACCAGGGGAAAATTCACAGTTACTTGTTTAGATATGCACATGGATAATTGAGATTCATCTATTTCCTGAATTGTATCGAAAGCGGTTTCGAACCTAAATCGAAAACGAGCGATGTTCGAGTAAAAGCCAACATTGTAATACGCTGTTAAGAAAACGAAGCACATAAATGTAATTGCTTGGATCGAACTCTTTGGCTAGACCTCGACTGGATTTCGTAAAGAAAATTCTGTCGTCTTAAAAATGCCTACCTACCGACTTTCGGGCTTCATTAATTTTCTCGCGCAAATCACGGCACCTAAGATAATAAACAAGCGATTACACGCGCTTGATAAGGAATGACTTGTCTAAGATTTTGTATCATAACCGGAACAAAAGTAATGTATTTCTCGCGGTCGGTATTCATGTGTAACCATGGCAACGTCTACGATAACATCATCTTTCGTAATACTTCGATATTTATTTCGCTACTGATTAATTCCTTACAAAAACCGGTGCTAATCAACATTTTTCCGTGCTTTGCGCAATAAAAATTTTAATAAGAGAGTTCCATCAATGTCAACGATACTAAATAACTATAAGTACGATTTCCAATTTCTAGACGTTAAAAAACATTAATTTCAATTTATATATTGTTCGAATTTTTCACTTTTATAATCTTTTCGATCCATCGGTCTATTCGGAAAAATAATCATATTTTTAGCGAATCACTGGACGTTAAGTCTTTTTTTATACGGGTTGAAATAACGATTCGCAAATGTATCACATATTTCACGTATGTATTTCGTTTCATAAAAAATCGAAAAAACTTGTTTCCGAATCGAATATCCTGACACTTTCGAAGCTCTTTATAATCGAGTCCTCGTGAAAGTTTCGTACCAAATTTTTCAACCAAACCTTTTAAATTATTAATCAAAGGTCTTTATATTATTTTATCTCTAATATAAAATAAATTCAAATAACCCGATGTATTTATTTTAATTTAATTTTTGTTTCGAGAGTTAATAACGACCGACGACGGGACAAAAAAAAATCGGTAGTTGACTTTTTTTTTCCCCGTATGTGCCACGCGTAAATAAACGCGTGCCTATAACTAATTTATAATTAATTTTAAACGCTGCTAATGTGGATCGTTGTTTATTTAACGTAAGACGGATATTTTTAAATTGTATTTAGAAATTAAATTGATATTAAATAAAAATGAAATACATTGTTCCAATGTAAACTTTCGCGCTAATCTATGAATTTGTTTTATTTATTGAACAAACGCGTAAATTACACTCATCGCTACATTGTTGTTAACAAGTTATTTAAATGGCAGTTTCCTGATAATCATCGCTATTAAATAAGAATGTAATCATCCGAGTAAAGCTTTTATCTATACAATCTTATAAGCTATAAAAACAGTATTCAAGATTTCTTAGATATAAAAATTACTCGCGACTGGGCCACGTACCCGTATTTTATCTTCGTTCGGTGCAGCAAAGTGTCAAAATTTACAAATGTCATTTTGATGAATTTCAAGATAAAAATACTGGAAATTAAAAACTAATTTAACTTTATTCAGGTGCGACACGTGTATCAAAACATGTGTGTAATAAAGATTTGGGCTACCGGTATTTCATTAACGTTCAATACGAATATGAACTACACGCACACAAACAGACACACAAACAGACACACAAACAGACACACATACACACGTGCGCGAAACGTCTTATTGAGTAATAAAAATTCCAAATTAAATTACGCATGTTAAATATTTAGTTAGCGTTTGATTAGCTAAGAAAATTTTAATTTTAAATTGCGGAAAAAAGAAACTTTATTATTAAAATTACAATTTTAAATTTTCAATCTATTTGTTTAAAAAAAGAACATATTAAATATACAAAGTCAATAATTACTCTATTAAAAATATTCTATTCCACAATTTTTTAATTTTAATCGCTCGATACACTAATTATTATTGAATTATATATTTATAAAATAACCCGAACTATCTATACGTGGATTTTATTGGGCGTTTTTCTATAAACTCACTTGCAGATCTAAAATATATGTATTAAAAATTTGTCGGATTTATTTATAATTTAATTTAGCTGCGACAAATTTGAGAAATTACGATCTTTCGAATTTGCAATTTTTAAATAATAAATATAAATAGTAAGAATTAGTAATCATCGAAACGTTGTAGATACTGACATCTGCTTTTACGGAATCAACTTGTAACCGCAAACGAGACACTATTATTTGAAGAAACTCGATAAAACCAAAATCTTCCTTATCGACGTACGTTACTAGTACCTTACACGTACAAAACACCATCATCCGATATTTTCTCGGTTCGGATAAACATCGCGTATAAATTAATTATAATTTATCGATACAAAATTATTAACAAAATCCAATTATTATCGAAAACAAATTTCGTGTATATAAATCAACGATGAATCAGAAAAAAGTTGCTCGAAAACAAAATATAAAAAATGAAAAGAATATTTCGAAATCTTGATTATTTTTTTTTCTATTTTATTATGCTAAAAGGAAGTCTCGAGTTGGTGTCGATTTAGATTCGAGTACGTTTATATACGTACAAATCTTTTATGCCGATTTGTACGTTATATAAATTTTTCGGTCCACGTATAATTATCAATTTCTTTACAGAAAATTTAAGTATTTATACGAAATTTTTACTTAAGTATCGATTACTATTCGCTGGTGTAAACGATTTACATTCGCGACGCGTATAAGATACATTGATCATTGCGTTCAGGTATCTTCGAGTTTGCTTAATTTTGCCGCAAGTACAGAGAAAAGCGTAAGGTTTGGAATTTAAATGAAAACTTTGAAATTTAAAAAGTTTCTCAACGTAAAAATGTTTTCTTCTTTTACAAATTCCTTCGCTGTTTATCGAGCAAATAAAAAAAATTACGTCGATTATTTATATTTCGATTTTAGTATCAAACCTTACGCAAAATTTATATCGTAGGCGATAAAATAAAAAAAAATTATAAGACTATTAAAAAATTATAACTTTATTAAATATTGTAAAAATAAGCGTAAAACAAGCGTCAAATCGTAAAATAATCCATAAACGTGATTTTTTGTTTCTTTTATAACCCATCAATCGTGGAAAATTAATTTGGAATAAACTTTTTATTAGAATTGAATCATAATCTAGGAAACATAATTTCTAATAATACAGGTAATTACGTATCGTTAAATAAATCAAGTCAAATATACAAGATATTCTGTTAATTCGTAGTAAATATCTCCGGGGGAACATAATAGAAAAGAAAATTAGTCTATGCGTATCGATAAACATCGAATTTACGATGTTTAATTTTCGTTCCATCCTTTTTAATCCACTGATAGAAATTGACGATATCATATCGTCCGCATCGAATCTACGTTTATTATTCCTATAAAAGCTAAGAAATAAGAAATAATCTCATCAAACGACCATTTCTTTCCATATGCCGCCAACATTTTGAATATACGTACATGAATAATTTAGAGCCAGGGAAAAAATCCATACGCGGAACTAATTTAAATTAATCGCTCCATCGCCGCACCAACGATAACACAAAAGCTCGCTACGTAATAGTTTACCATTGTTCCTCGTGTTTCCTCGCTAATGACTACATCATACACCATGGCATCTCCACTCTCGAAAGAATGCATCACAGGAGGAGGCAGACTCTTTTCCCCGCGTGACATTGTCGTCACCGTCGTTCAATTAGAAGAAGAAAGCGAGTGAGGGAACGTAGACCGAGTAAAATAAACAGAGAGGAGGTCTTTTGTCTTTTGTATCAAGAAAGCGTTCAAAAAAAAAAACTAACCCGCGCTGGTCTTTGGTAACTTTTTTAACTCGGCGACTGCAACTGTCTTCTTAGAGATAAAGAGTCGCTCGGGTATTGGCGAAATATTCGTCGACGTATCAGCGACTAGTTGATTAAAATGTCAAATGACAGCGAAGGTTGAATTTATGCGGGGATTTATATTATCGGAGGGCACCGTAATTGAGGCCTTGAGCTACTTTGGAGGGTCAAAATCGTATTCCTATTTGGAGATTTTTATTTGAAGCACGAGTGAATAAACCAATTATTTCATTTTGAGCTCTCGTTGAGTACCTTCCGATGAAAACGGAAACTGATTTTAAAAACAAGAGTTTAGCTTGATAAATAATTTTGCTCAACAAAAATTCGTTATTAATATTTATACGAATATTTGTATCGCGTACGAGAAGTAAAAATATTAGACTTTGGTTTCGCATATAATATTTTACTTTTTATAAGAAATACTAATTGTGGATAAACCGGAAATTTTTCGGTATATTGTGTTTAATACGTGGTAAAAAGCGATAGTTTTGACGATGAAAACTTTGTATCGAATAACTATGATTTCAAAATATTTGAATAGTAAAATGTACTTATTAAGATTCTAATTTATTCCGTTGAAAAATGTATGTATTTTATAAGACTTGTATTCGAAGCCATCGATGTAATTTAAGTAAGAAGCTTAAGTAATAAAATATTGGTTATTCGTTAAATAAACTTTTGATATTTTTTTAAACAATAAATTTAAAATATGCGATATAATTATTTAGCTTTGGAAATTGTGTTAAATCGTTTTTTCAATATTTCAATAGAACTGTATTCTAATTGGAGCAAAAAAAATTTATAGTTATTTTTCGTTTTTTATCGTCATACAATAATCGACTATTTAAAATTACGACAATAATCCGATATTTCTTTCGATAATTACGTAGGGTAAAAATTTAAAATACTATTTTCCTTCGATGAATTTCTTAAGGGACTTTTATTTGTTACATATAGTAATTAATATTCTCGCTTAATTTGAATACACGATTTGCTTACAAGTAATTAAGTATATCGAAAGCTTGACAAAGTTACGCAATACGATCCATTAAATTGGATAAAATTGTGTACCAACGAGGTTTTCGAGTTATTTTTCTTTATTTAAACAGATTATTGATACACGCATTTTTTACGATAAGTAAATCGCGTCTTTATTTTAGTAAATAAAAATGTTAATCGACTACGTAAACACGCAATAAAACTTTCACAACACACATCGACTCATTTTGAAATATAAAATTGGAAATTTTCTATCGGACTTTAGCGATGCCCGTTTTCAGACACCAGAGATAAAATCCAAGATCATTCCCGACTTTACGAAAATGTAGATATTCCAGGAAAAGTCATAAATTCCGACGATCGTATACAAAATAATAAAAGATGAAATATTTTCTATATTAAAATTTGGAAACGAAAGCGCGTGGTCAAAAATTCCAAGATAAATATCTCGAACCTTCCCAAACTCCCAAAATTATAAACTACAGGAATCATCGTAGATATATCGCTATTTAATTTTCACTCCTTACACCCAAGCTGAAATAAATATCGCAGCTACGTTTGGCAACTCAGCCTCCGAGGGGAAAGCAACACCCCCTTCGAAGGGCGATAAAAAAAAGTACTCGTTCCGTATCGCGAGGTGAAGAATCTCCCGCGGGTTCATCCCGAGATCTTCCCGTGGATCTTCCTAAAACTCGGCTCGACCAACGCCGCGTCTCGGGGAGGGGATAATCAGCTGACTGAATCGGCCGCGAGTCTCGGCAGTCGCGGAGTACGTCGGAGAAGCTCGTGGTAAGCACACGTTCTTCGAGCTCCCGTTGTCTCGTGGGTGTTGGAAGGACGAAGGAGGATCGAGGTTGGTACGTGGGTTTGTGCGCGTGGAAGCGGAGGAGCAGTCGAGGGTAGTCGAGGGTAGTCGAGGGTAGCCGAGGGTAGCCGAGGACTCACGGATGTTTCTTTTTTCGATCGCCGCATGGTAAGTCTAAGGACAGCTGGACGTTGGGCGTTTGCCGGTCGGGATGTTAATTGATCGCTCTTTTGTTAAGAGTACACTTGTTGGCATAGTACAGGAAGTTTGTCGTTGGACGTATCGTACGGAGAAGAGATTAAACGTGTTTAGAGTCAACTGCGTTCGCGACGGTGTAATTCTATTCTCGTTCGCGTCCTTTATTTATTTACGCGTTGAATCGTGATTTTTATCGCGTGGTAATCGGCGAAAAGTGAAATCGTTACGTGTTTTGGGCTTCGTCGCGATTACGTTGAACGCGTTCAATGTTTTGCCCGATAAGGATGCGGGTCCCTCAATTTTCGATAACGCGGTCAGCGTAAAACTTCGTTCCACAAACGAATTATTTATCTGTCGTATCTGTTTACGATAAAAATGTAATCCGAATTTCACAAAGGAAACGTTTTCGCGATTGCGAACTTGTTTGTCTTGGTAATTTTTGTACGATTGGAAAAATGACGCAATGATTCTTCTCGTAATTTTGTGCATTCGATAATCTATTCTTTTGTTTTTGTTTTTTTTTTTTCTTTTTGGCGTTCGTTTGTTTCATCGTTCGAGCGTTAGATTCTTCGATCGTGAAATTTTTTTCCCCGTATTCCCCAACGAATAACCACGTTAAAAACTATACGAACGAGATTAATTACAACGTAAGAATTAATCGGAACCCCGAAGCTACTATTTTAAACGTCGTACCTGCGATCGAAGGATTCGGTAGTTTTAACAGAAGCATAAATAGCGATAATTAGGAATGATACAATCCAATTTACAAAAGCTGAAATACAGTAGAATATAGTTTAAACGGCGGCAAAGGCATAATTAATTAGCAACGGAAGAATCAAAAGCGTGTCAATAACGGCGGTTTAATTTCGAATGCACCTGCTTATTTTGCCTTTTGTTTTTTGTTTCGTTCGGAGTTAGGAAACAATTAAGCCGAGCACGCACGGAGAAAAATTTACCTCCGTTCTTCTTAATTATTAATGTATCGCGTGCCGCTACCATAGCGACAGTAGCAACGTCCTGCCAGACATAATATACACTATACTATATGTTGTCATGATTTATTGTCATCGTTTGCTCGTATATGCACGATAAGGCTATCGTTGTTCTCTTGCAACAAAACGAACGCGTGTTTCCGTGTGTCTGTATTTCTCTGGGTATTTTTCTCCCGTGTTTTTGTGTGTTTTTTTGTCGTCGACGTTCGGTATTCCGATAATAATCCCTTTATGGATAATTATAAATGCGTTATGCAACTCGGGTTACCGCGGAGTAACCGGAAGCACATATTTTACGAAATGTACGAAAACTAAAAGGTTTTTAATGTAAGATCTTGGATTGATGTACTAATGATGTTACGAGTCCCAATGTAACGAAAACAGTTACAAAATTTGTATTTTAATTAGATATGTATACCGAATACATTTTATGCTTATCTTGTATCGTTGAATATGCTAAGTAAAAAAAAATTTTTTTTATCGCTACAGGTATTCCGAGAGTAAACAATGAAAATTACTTAAAAACATTGAACTTTTTTGTACATTCGATACTGATACACGTGAAAACAATCGACCGATCGGAAGTTTGTCATAAAAGTACTCCGTAGCTTTAAAAAACAGTATAATCCGTTAAAATTGCAACGAGGTACCGATGACGGATACATTACGATATATCCAAGACGCGACAGATATTTGGGCTTTGTTACGTACTTTATCGTTTCTTAGAAATCAATTATGACTTCTAATAATTCCATATGGTCCGTTTTTTACCGTTTTGTAGTTCGAATCTTTAAAATAACAGTAATCGCGTAACAACGTAAAAAAAATTGATCTCGAACACAGAGTTCAAGCACCGAATGAGAAAAAAGCCATTATCATCTAATTTGTAATTAAAATAATTTTCCTTGTAGTGTAAAAATATGAAAGAATTTATCAAATTAATCACATTCTATTTCGTTCGACGAATGAAATTTTTTTAAACTGTTAGAAGAAGTTTCTTGCTTTCCTCGATTCAATAATCGCCGAGCCAAATAAAATTATCGACATCTCGAACCATGGATGACAAAATTAAAGTTTTTCCTAGGAAAACCATCCAAGTGTTTCCAAGACATTGAATTTCGCTCGCGATGCATCGACTTGGATAGTATTAATTTTGTCCGACCGGTATCGAATACCTTTCAAGGATGTTCGATCTAGGAGACCATAGACTCATTGTCGTTCGATTGCGAAATTCATGCTAAGCTGAATCGTAAACCGCGGACGTGGACATTATGCTTTTCGTTATTTTCAAATGAACACTCGTTGTTATTTAGGTCATATTATTTTTACTTTACCTTATTACACTGTTTAACGAGATGCAGTTCCAATCGTTAAGTCCTCGAAGTTGCATCGCGATTATTTACAAAATCATTACCGTTCGAAAACATTCAAAGAACAATGTATTTCCTTTTTTCATAAGTTGTTTTCTTTTGTTTATCGTATGCAACATGTATTTTTATCGTATGCCCCGCTTTGTTCGAACGATTGCTTTAACTTTGCTTTCAAACTTAAGTTGCGCATTAAATCTATTCGATTAACGTTTATTAATAATTCCTCGCGACCAATGCTAAATCCATTCAAAAGAAGCGCACGATTAGGTAAATCAAATGAATTATTAATTATTATGAAATGAAAAATACAAGTTAATTTAGAAATTATTACATCATTATATACATCGTTATAATCGAGAGGAATTCTTTCATCTCTTTTTTTTACAGTTTAGCGTTAGGTTAAATATTTTTTTGGTGCGAATAACGTTCATCGAAAAGAAGTTACATATTTTCTAAATATTCGAATAAAAATTTGGTTGCGATGGAACTAAAAGTATGATTTCGTACTTATACGAAAAATAACTCGTTTACAATTTAAATCGACAATTTCGTATCTTGGTTTATCAGAGCATATTAAAAACGAAACTAAACAATATGTTTTATTGTATTTTAAATTAAAAAACCATAAAAAGGATTACCTCGAAACGTATACAACTTAGAAAGCCAACGTACCGCGATAATATAAAACGTAAAAACATCTTGGAGCATCTGTTTATAAATTGTTGTTTCCTTTTACGTTGAATTCTAATTCGAACAAAGCGGAAAATAAGTAGAGTGAAGTTGAAAGATTAGAAAAGCTGTTAACGCATCTGAAATCTCAGGTTGCTGTTGTTTTACGTAAAAACGCATTATCATAAATGAAATAAGTCCGCGTTTGGAAAGTACGGCGCTTTAACGGTTAACAAAAGGCTGAGACGGAAAAAAATTCGCGCGAGTCGATTACTTATAAAATCTCCAGCCGTGCGCGAATGCTTGGAAAGTGTACGGAAAACGCATAATCCTTCAAGGCCTTTGCGCGTTTGCGTTAGTAATTTCCGTGTTGCGTGTCGATGAGCGAGTAAACAAACATCGAGGATCGATTGCACTAAAAGTGTCTTATATTTTGTCTTCTTTGCGTCAATTGCAGATGAGCTTTGCTTTGGTAGGATTTTGTTATCTTTTTTCTCCGTCGAGATGGAAAGTCACTTTCCTCCGTGGAGAAGATTCTCCGAGTTTCAAATGATTTCTTCGGTTGCGTTTGATTCGAGTGCATTTTGATTCTCGAACGATTCGATCGCGAGGCGAAATTTCCACGCGGGTTTAATCGAATCGAATTTAATTACACTTGTTCCAATCGCACCTTGTTTGTATACACTTTCGACGGTTGCTGGATTTACGATCGCGACTGTTTGCCTTCTTAAAAACAAACAAAACTTTAAATATATAAATGGGCGTCTCACCCGTGTGTCTCCGTGGATTTGCGTTTGACTCGAAATAGATCTTTATGGAAAATATAAATTAAGCGAATAATAACCGCGAGATTTACGATACGTTATTATTTTCAAAAGAGCTTTAAATCGATCGTCGTTCGGTGTGTCGCGATAAAAACGAGAAAAAATAACTTTTCGCGTTCATCTTGGGGAAAATAATAACGTATTTAAAATAAATATTATCGGTTGTTTATCGCTCGTTAGCTCTTTGATAAAGCGACGATGAAGATAAATAAAGACGCGAAATGTGTATTTTGATGAATTATAAAGCAGAGTTTTACCTGCAAATTGTGAAAGTAGATCGATTCGTTGATTAGAACAACCTTTTCAAGACTACATTTTTTTCACCCGCGTGGGACTCGATACCTTAACGATGGAATTATATTATCCGCGATCGAAGCTCAAAACTATTGGATTATTAGTAATTGGGTCACACGATATACTTTGTCGAATTAAACGAGAAAATTCAATAAGCAATTTAGCGCATTACATGTTTGGTTGTGCAAGTGTGTATCCGTTCCGTTGGCCTATTCACCGACAATGGAACGTATTATTGGTCGAAAAGTGATTTTTTTTGCTCGGGCTTATCGATAACAGCGTTACGTTCGCTTATTTTGAAAAGATCTCACGATCGAATTCGCGAGTGATCGACGTTTTATTACCTTGAAATCGTTTCTTTTGTTGCATTTATTCTTAGTGAAGATATTCGAGATAATATTGGGTGTTATTTTAAATTCGTTTTAAACACGAGTAAAAAAGTTCCTTTGTAAGGGGAATTACATTTGATTGACATTACCGAATCGTGAAAAAATATTCGATGTTAAGATCCGATCGTTTTATTTATCTTTTCTATTTTTTTAACGAAGTCGGTGGAACGACTCGGTAAACATTTCGGCTAAAATAAAACTTGATATAACTGGAGAATAATAATCGGTGCACGTTTACAACGTAATTGTAATCGTTGTTACCCGAATCAAAAGATGACGCGAATTTTTACTTACCTTTTTCCGCTGTTTTTATAAAAGGAAAACGATACAATACCGACGAAAGTGAGACGCATCGGGTGTGGAAAGAGGAAGCGAGAATATATATGACAGGCTCAAGGGGTAACCCACAAAAGGAAGGGAACCGCAAAAAATGAAGAAGTAAGGTAAAAATCGTGGGGTTTAAAGAAAATTTGCATGGATCACGGACGGATGCCTGTGCGGCAATTTTTTAACGTATCGTGAGAAAAAGTGGCGGTGTTTTCTTGAGCGTGACGTACAATAAAGTAAAGAAGTAATTAGCGAGTTGATAAAAAATTGAAAGCGCTCCAATTGAGATACAAACTAAGTTTGTTTGTACCCGAATTACGGCAGTGAGTTTATAGAGAATTATAGGATTTTTCTAATCTTTCGGCCCTTGGATAGAAATTTTATGACACGCGCGTGGATATAAGCCGATTTTACAATTTATTATTAAATATTTGCTTGGAATATTTTACGTTAGTTTAAAAGAATACTTTTTAATCGTAAGTATGTCATTCTTAATTAAATAGCCACAATAATTTAAATCAGAATGTTATCGAATAATTCAAAAAAAAAGAAAACAAAATAAGAATAAACGTTAAAAAGTAATTATCTTAGTTTATTCTAAAAATACAGTTAATCGTTTCAAGGATTAATACAGTTTTTAATAACTTCCATCTCAATTTACTTTATCAATTGTATGCTATTAAAATTTCATATCATTTATTAATAACAGAAGTATGTCAATCGAAATATGTTGAAAACTTATAGAATTATAAGAATACGACGCCGAAGTAAAATTGCTTTCTTTACATAATTTAAGAATGTTTGTATTTACGTTGATTCTTTTATAACTGTCACTCACCATTGAAATCCAAACACCGAACTTTAAACAATTTATTCCTATTAATTTTCTGCCGATAAAACAATAGCTTTGAGAAAGAAATTATATCGATGAAAACGAAAAGTGATATCAAACATCCGAAGTTTGCTATCGCAAGTTACACATCCTGTAATATATTTATTAAGTTTAAGTAATAAACAGTTATATTTTTAGATTTTTTATATAACTCAATTTTAAAAAGAAAATAAAAGTAAACGTAATAAGATCAAGCCGTAATCGTATAAAAATATTCTTTGCTTTAAAATTACGTATAATTTAAGTTATCTTTGCAGTTATATAAAGAGATAAACAGTTAATAAGAAACTAATTTAATTTTTATGTAACTTTGAGTCCACTTTGAAATTGTACTCAATTTTATAACTAGAAAAAAAATTTGTTAACATCTAAAAAGTTTTAAATTAAATTAAATTTCTTCACTTTAATTACCCTTTTTAAAAGAAACCCCGTACCTGTAATTATAAAAATATCCATTATTAAAATTACGAATCTTCTTCGAGTTAACGCACCTTATTATTTCAATCCCTCGGAGACAAAAACTTGGGCCGAGCGAAATCGACTCTCGCTAGATTTAATTCGTACGCACTATAAATTACTTTGTCCAAAGTACAATATTTTTCTTTTCCGTAACCCTTCGGTGGTGACGAAAAAATATTCGATCGTTCATCGTTCGGTGAAATCGGCACAACGAATCGACTGCGTTCTCGAATGAAAAGATTCCATTCCGTGATAGAAATAAAATCCATCCCCTCGTGTATGAGAGCCATTTTGTTTTAATACGTATCGAATCGCATAAAAGCTTGGAACAATTTGAGAGCTCGTCCTGCTCTGACCTGAAATAAAACGAGTATTTTTTTTTACTTCCTCGTTTTATGTATATTTAAACAGAGTTGCCTCTGGTTTTTATACCTAATCTGATTTGTGGCGAATAACCGATTTCCTGCACAGGAATATCGCGTAGCTTTAACTAATGGACAAGCGGATATTAATAAATCTCGAACGTTTCCTCCGGTGAACCAACTCTTCTCTCCGTTTTTTAATTCTCCCTCTTTCTCTTTCGTTTATTGTCTCTTTTGTCATGCGATACTTTACCAATACGAGGCTTTACGAACGAATTTTAATCAAAGCACATTCTTAACGTTTGAGTTCGAAACGACTCTTTTTCCTTTTACAGTTCGAGCTTTTCTTTTCATTTCAAAGTTATGCCAGAATCATTACTCACGAAGCAATATTTTAAGAGTCATCGATTAAAATAATTACCAAGTTGCGGTTTATCAATCAGAGGGAAAAAATTTTGAAAATTCATTGCAAAGAAGAAAATTACTCCAAAATAAAATAAATGTTCGGGCTGATAAATATCGTTCGCTAATTTTAGGAGAAAATATATGAGTAAATTATGGAAACAAGTGGAAAACTGACGGTTGACGCAGTCTATTTCAATTTATCGAACATCCCATTGATTCTGCCATTAAATTATACATTCGGATACACTTAGACACAATGTTATCGTTAACTTCCAATTTAACAGCGTGAATTCTTTAACGATATATTTATAGATTACACCTAAATCCGTAGGTTAACCCGCGAACTCGAGGCTCGAAAGAGTGAAAAAATCGTTAATTGATTAAACGACGTTCACGGATAATCTTATACCTGTCCGTCTACAAGATTCGATAACCAACGTATCGATCCTTCTTTTCTCATCAATTACAGCTCTGGATCGAAAGCCGCGCACGGCTTAGACGTTTATTGATGAGCTGGCGTAATTGACAAAGGCATTACCTCTCTCTTTCTCTTTTCTTTCGTAGTA
This sequence comes from Dolichoris vasculosae, assembly GCA_018907195.1. Classification (NCBI taxonomy): domain Eukaryota; kingdom Metazoa; phylum Arthropoda; class Insecta; order Hymenoptera; family Agaonidae; genus Dolichoris; species Dolichoris vasculosae. The sequence goes on from JACCHY010000021.1 coordinate 1,547,126, forward strand.
TCTTGTGCGCTCTGTGCCTCGGAATATGACGATATATCCCCCCTGCTTGGCTCGGTCGGTTGGTCTCTGACGTACTCGTGCCGTTGCTCTTCTGTTTGCCATTTATAGAAATAGTGCCACGAGTCTGTAAGAATCGAGATCCTAATTTAGAGTATCTTTCTTTTTATTTAGCAAAGAATGGATATTGGAAACCAATTCTCGTTTATTTGCTATTATAATATTCTCTCATAGAAATTATTTAGGTGGAGTTCGTGGATACGAAAACCTTTTTTCTCGTTTCATGTTTCACATTCGAGATTCGGTAATGGATATTTCTAAATTTTATAATATTTTTAGCTTTCTTTGGAAATTTAGTTTTTTTTTTTCAGAGAAAATTAAGAGGAGAATCTTCATCAATTTTTACGAGCGGTTTATCGTTTAACTTTCATATTCTCTTTTGTAGACGAATATAGAATATCTTTACCGATAGAAATAAATTTATAAAAGTTCGCGATTATCTCGTAACTTAATAAGTACCGGACTATATTTAACCGAATATGGTTTCCATTTTATTTTTATTTGCGGTAACGTAGGTTTTTTTTATACGTCTGTTAAATTTAAATTTTGTATTGTATATCGATACGTAGAATAACTGGACAAAATATTTTCTAAACGTTGCGTTAAAAAAAAACTTTTATCCGTGTATTTTCGTTTAATTTTCCAATTTGGAAAGTAAACTAAAAATGCATACAAATGAGCTTAAAGTTTTTAATTTCATTTACGAGTATATTTCAAAATTAATTTCATCGATTATTCAAACTAATTACGAATCTCCTCTTTGAAACATTGATTCGATTGCAAATAAAAGTTAATAGACGTACTCGAATAATTTATATGGTTAATATTTTATTAAATTTTATTCTTAAATACATCGTCGGAGGTTATTTCTATTGAATTACATTTTACGTTCTCGAGATCTTTTTTAATTATTTTACTCGACCGAAAAAAGGAAATTATCGTTGAGTTAAAAATAATTACGTCAATATAAAGTAAAATACTTTACTTTATTCCGCGTAATTTTTTTATTAAAATTTATTTCGCGTCGCTTAAGTATTAAAATAAAAATAAACGATCGTTAAAAATGTAAAGTTTTTTAATTAAAATAAGCCCGCGAGAAAGAGATACAAAAATAATACAAAATTAAACAATCGATCGGAAACGGTTCATCGGCCTTACAATTTTATCTCCGAAAAATAATTCACAGCTCAGAATCAACGATCAAAACAGAACGAAAAAAGTATGAACGACGCTCGTTACACTCAAGGTCGTACTTATTGTAAATTACACTCGTTACGGTCACGTGGAAACTCTTGTTGATACGACAATAGTATCACAGGAATGCAATCGAACAAAAGCAAGACGAAATAGATCCGACGGTTAACTTTTACGAGGGCAGCGTCCCGAGTCGGACGAAAGAAAAAATACAGACAAGTAGGCCATTTCTTAATAAGCCAGGTATCCTCCACCGGAAACTGGAGCGACTCCCTTTATAATAGCGAGCTGCGAGCTCTCGACAAAGACTCGCACACGTATATTGTTTTCAACGAAGACGCGAGTCCCCTTGAGATTCGCGGTGTAATAATCGGAACGTTTCGATATTGCTTCGCTCGATATTGACATTGCGTGGGTATACGGTCTAGCGGATTGAAATTGAACCGGACGCGAGCGTAATAATAATAATAATATAAATGTGTTTGAGCGTGTGTGCGTGAGTTGTGCGTGAGTCGTGCGTGGGTTAGACCGAGGTACGTAATCGGTGGGAGTGCGGTATCCTTTAGTGGTAGTCGTAATCAATTAGGTTCCTTTGTACGACATTCATAGGTGCGATTATACAAGGTTGGTTTGCGTTTATTAGGTACCGTTCGAGACTGCTGATTCGCTTTACCGTTTCGATAACTGCAATTGACGTTGAAATTTCAATAATTAAAACTTGGAGATACAATATGATAAGTTTTACATCGTTATTGTCCGGTGACTCGAAGCTACTGAAACTTACCTAATATTAGAGTTAGAGAGTTTGATCACGATTTTTTTTACCATCTCCGCCGCACGGAGGAAATTCACCGCGAGTATTGCAATTTACAATCGTATACGATGTTTTAGTTTCCTTGAATAAACTGTTATAGACGCCGGTGATCGAGATACACGATCAAGCGAGAAATATTAATTTTGAGTCGACAAACGGTTACTTCGGCTATCAGTTGGCAAGCGCGTATACAAGCGATCCACTTATTTCATTTCCGTACGCATCGAATTAGAAATCGTACCGGTGCAGAAAAGGATGTTTAAGAAATACTAAGTAACATTATAGAAGCTTACGGTTACGCGTCGGGAGTCGGAAAAAACAAACTTTTTACGGGTGTTTTAATATTATAAAATAAGTTTCGTTGTAATCGTAGGCATCAAAAATTCGTTACGATAAAGATACTTAGAATAACACCGACTTGTATTCATCGTGAGTCATGAAATTACGAATAATGCAAAAAAACGTTGCTCTCGTATAATATTTACTGCGGGTAATAAAGTATATCTCGAGACATTTATTTCACACGGATATGCGCATACTTATGTACGAATATATGGGTATGGATATATTATTTACGCGTTTCCACTTACACTCCTCTTATTTCAATATTAAAAATGAGATATTATTGGACCGCTAAAAGTATTTTGTCCGTTGTTTACGATTTTTATTTTTACGTTCGTATTATCGTAGGTTGAAACGAATGTTGAAAATAATAACAATTAGATTCATTTTATTTATGTTTTCGGCTTTATGGATTCTTACTAAAGTTACGATGTTAAACGGAACGAGGTTGAATTTTTAACACTCGACTCTAATAGAAAAGAATCGGTACGTAATTTTTCCATCGTTGAACGAACAAATCGAACGAGTTATTCGATGACGAAAGTTACTTTTGCGCAACTTGATAAATTTTGCAACCCGAAATCTAAATATTTTACAAGCGGTGCGATCGTCTTTGTCGATTTGTCCGTTCAACGATATAAAGTTGCAAACCTTGGATAATATTAATAAAAAAGTTATACGTAACTCATCGTTGCGCGATTAATCATGAAACGGACGTGTAAAATATCGGTAAAAATTCTTGTACGTAAACAGGTGCAACATATTTTACAATATTCGTTCGATGCATAAAATATTTAGAATAATTTAGAAAGTATTAATTTTTTAACCTACGGAATTTTAAATAACGATAAAAATGAACTTCGATCGAGATTTAGAAAGTGTTTTTATTATAAGATATCATTTTGCAACGATTACTTTTATAAATTTTGAGTTCCAAGATACGAAAAGTAGGATAAAAAATGTAACTAGTATAACCAGTCGGAATCGATGTCGAGACAATGTATTTCAATTTCAACTTTACATCGCGTTCGTCTTTGAACAAGACACGAAATTGTAGATACGTTTACAAGGTTTAAAACGCGAACTCGAAAGGTGACGAGTTAATCGACAATTTTCTAGCATTATTCGCTATCGAACGAAAGGCGAAGAAAAAAGAAACGACTACATTTCTTCGAGTTCTAAATTGGCCAGGACACTCGTTTCCTAATTCTAGCATAGTTTGGATTCTCGATCCTTGCCGACTTAAAAGCTCCTCGGTTTTATCGCTACCTTTTCGCGCCGGTACAAAACACAATGGCAGTCAAAGTTTTTTCGCAACCCATAGAAAAATGTAAAACGGGGGGTAAAAGAGAAGTTTTGTAAACCCACGCATCGAGTCGATCACCATAAGCGGAACACCTACGGTTTCGCACGTGCGTCGAACGCCCGAAAGTTGCAGGTGGAAGGTTTGGCTCGAGTGACCGAGTGACACGAAACTCCCCGTCTTTGTTCCTCTAATGAATTCGACCAGGCGTTAACGGGGCGATGAAAAGGACGCGCCATATTTAGCCGAGCGAAAAGGCGCGTGTGTTCGTGATGTCCACGCGTTCGACGTCACGGCTCCGTGAGTTCCTTTCGTCATTCCGGAGTAAAGCCTCTTTTTCTTTCACGTCTTTTAACGCGCCCCGAGGAATTAAGGAATTAATTGCTTTACGACGCGCTCGTTCCATAAACTCGGATAGGATCTCCGCGATCGGTGATTCGGATAAGGAGACATCCGATCGCGATAAGGACGCGTATTTAACGCAGCTAATGGCACCGGGTTCCGATAAACATCCATTTTCCGTATCTTGATTCGCGGTCTGGGTCGACCTCCTCCAAACTCCCGGGAGTCTGCGATTATTGCAGCAACGCTGTCGATCGATTATTAGCGCATTGCCGGGTGATTAAGCCTCTCGTTGCTCTTACGGTTGTGTTATTGGATCGTCTTTGGCTCGTTCGGTGGGTTCCGCTCGGTTGTTTAGAGGCGTCCCTTGAGCGGATGGATACTTATCGCGGCGAGATAAGCATTTCGGTGGATATTTCGTGGATGTTAGAGCGGTGTTGGCAGGCCGTTCTAATTTACCGGTGGGGGGAGGGGAAATTTGCGTGGTCGGTTATCGGTTTCCTTTAACGAAGTTGTCGATAGCGAACGCGCGCTGATAATAGTTTGACATAGTTTGGAAGAATTTTAAAGGTCCGCGTATCGACCAATTTATCACTTTTGCAAATTAGTTTTATCAATTTTCGTGTTTTATTGCCGTATTCCGAGATTGATTGCTTCGTTGAGCGAACGAAATAAAGTTAAATAAATCGCTATTAAAGTGGGTTAAAATTGAGCGCGAAGATATACGATTACGTTGGTAAGAACGAGAGAATACGAGCATCGATTTGTATTATTCGATTATAATTAACGATTCCATTTTTGTTATTTTTCACCCTGATATTTGTATTGTGCGAACGAAGCGTGCAAAATAATAATTTTAAGTATTTTCAGATATTGTTACTCGTTTGGTTTGTCGAATGATTATTTACGTATTTTAATATCGACTTTCTCCAATCGAATATTTAATTATTTAAAAGCTTTGATCCTAGTTAATTAATAATATTACGTACGAAGATAATAAATTATGCCGTTTTTAGGAAAGTTTCCGATTCAGCGAATGAAATTATAACCGTATGAAACTTTTAAATCGTGCGTTTAATCGAATGTAATAATTGAATTTGACATACTTCTTGTAAAATAAAAGTTATAGATAAGATTTTCTAAATAATTTTACTCTTTATGATATTTTTATTATATAAGATCGAACTTTTGATCAGGAATCGAAAGTTAATTAGAAACTTTCGACAGAAATAGTTTTAAATGTCTCGTTCGAGATTTCTATAAGTTGTACGTTCAAATTTTGTATTTAAATATAAAATGTTTGATAAAGCGATAAAAGAATATTGAAAATAAAATAACTTAAACAAATACAATTTAAAAATATTACAACAATCTCGTAGTTAACGACGGTTAAATTATTCAAACGTAGATGCGCAACAGTAGCCAATAAAGTCTCGTAGGTACTATAAAGATACGAGGTCATGAAACTTTACATTGTTAGTCATTTCGAAATAAAAAGTATTCTCTAATCCATTTTTAGCAATACAATCATCTTTCATCACGAATAATATTTCGCGATTTAATTTTCCATTACGAAATATTACAAGTTAATATTTTGTCTCGAGGAAAAGTCCAAATACGAAACGCCTTTGCTTTATATCGAGTAATATCACGAAATTTTCCATTGTATACGAACACTCCCTTTTATTCACACACGCGTCACTAGATTAGACACGCGTGGATTCTCGAGATCGATCCATCCGATAACGCGACAAGCCGAAATCGTTGAGCGCACGTCGCGAAAAACACGCGAGAAAATACGAGTCGCGGATTCTATCCGGTTAATTTCAATTGGTCCGCACTCGAGCGACTCCTGGACTTCGTCTTCGCCGTTCCAATTAAATTTCTTATCGGGTGTTAAAGGGTCCTTGCGGCGCTCCCTTTTTTTTTTCTCTTCGAGTGCGCTCTGGACGCGTGACGTCAAAGGCAAATTTCACGCCATGGCGCCCAACTACGCACTCGATTTCCCTTTTTCTAAGCCGCAGCCCTAACCGACGAGGTGGAAGCAAATACAATGCCTTGCGTCGTTTTTAATACGTTGAAAATAGATGACGGGACGATGCTTCGCTTTGGATGTGATTTTTAACGAGGAAAAGTCAATTGGATAAAATTCTGTAGTTTTAAACTAATCCGTTCAATTTTAATTTTGCGAATTGACGATAATCCCTGCATTTTCCATGTTTATAATATAAATCGGTCGAGAGAAAGCGTTTCAACTTTTCGCGAAGTTACTTTCTAGAATACACTCGAAAAGATAATATTGTAAAAAATATAGACGAAACTGCTGCGGTTTTACCGGTAAAATCCAACGAGACTTGCGTCGTGTGTCGAGAAAAGATGCGACCTCGAACATTTTTAAAGAGATTTATAAATAAAAATCGATTCGTGCGCTTCTGTGACGACAAACTCGAAACCTTCGAGGCTGATTATCTCGTCGCAATAGCGGTCGATGATTGTAAAAGGGCGGTGATAATTAAAGGAAAGACGTAAAGAAAAACGTAATTTCAACGAAGTATAAAATTCACATCGTACGGAGAGAAAGTAATCGCGATAAGTGGAATCAATGGCATTAAGGTAATTATACGCTTTTATAACCGGAGTAAATTGAATCATAATTTCGTTCGTTATCGTTATTAAGTTACAATTTTTAAATAATTGCAACGAACGGGTTTTAAAGTTTAGATCGGAGTTTACATTATTCATCCCGAGAGAAAGTATGGGCGGATGTGTTGGAATCGCGGCGAAACAATTAAAATTACTTTTATTTACGTTGTACTTAATTTCGTTACAAACAACTAATCGTATCTCCAAGTGCACGAATACGACCATAGAAACTTTCGGTTGTAAATCTGCGGTGTCAAGATTCGTTGTAAATATACGAATCGATTAATTTCTTATTGTAAACGAACGAGATCCACTTACGAGCTGTAAAGAAGAGACACTTACCTCCGGACTCTTAAAGAACTGAATCGACTCTTTGAATCCGAATGGCTTGAGCGTGTGGACGAGCAAAAACCGCGGTTTTTTTTTTTTACCTTGGACAGATGGGCCCCGTTGAGCGATTAAAAAAAGGAAGATGCGCTGCGAGTTAATGTTGGTAATAGGGAGAAACAGAGAGAAATAGAAAGGACGTCGATTGGATAATCGTCGGAAGCTGTGGGCGAGAATATAATGGACTCCTATTAAAGCCTTTTTAACCATCAATTCCAGCAAATCAATTGAGCGTCGTTCCACGCTTACTTTTAACTTAAACCCCTTCTCTTTGAAAATATTTTTTTTTATTCGGCATACGGTTCAAATTTAGCTAGTGGAATACATTTTCGATGGGCATTTTTAAGTTAAGTGTTATCGCCTGTATTACGTTACAGCGAAATCACAATATTGATATAATCGTACTTTCATACGTAATTCTTAATAATAATTTAAAGTAAATTATCGTTTACGTCGAAGTTTATTAAACGAAGCGATCTATTTTTTTTTTATAAAATAGAAAGTGATTTTAGAAATTTTTGCGGAACGTTATAGAACGAAAAGAATTAATTGAATTATTACGTAAAATATAAAATCGTGACTTTTAAATCAAAACATTATCGTTATAAGATATTATCGATCGTTGATACGTTACATCAGAAAAATGGATTATATAATCGATCTATAAAATTATTTCAGGCGATCGTCGAGGCAGCAAATTTTAATAATTTACGGGAACGTTAAGTAAAAGTTTACCTGCTTCTTTACAACGTGTAACCTTTCGAATGTAACGCGTGAATTTAAATTGTATTTTTATTAGACTATAAAAATGTTTCATGGTCCGTAAAAACTTGAAAGTTAGCGAAAAGAATTACAAAGATGCAACAAGAAATACATATTTTAAGACAATTCCGCTCTGTTGGAATTGATTATCAAGTTCAAGTACTTTCTTCTCGCAGGCAGAAAGAATCAACGGTGAAATATGTCGCACTCTTCCACTCGATAATATTATCAGAGCCGTCCTGAAACGATATTAATTTCCAAGTGCGTACTAAAAAAAGTCCGACATCTGTTTGGTTACTCGTGCAGATTTCGTTCTTAAGAGACACATTTTGGTCGAATACGAATATTTCAGGTTGTTTATTCGACAGCTTCGAATCAAATTAAATATTGCACAATATTTGCGGTATTTTTTCAAATATATTTAGAATCTTCTTCAAATCGTAAATTACTCGCAACGAATGTGTGCATATTTCTTATTGTGGTATACATTTTCGAAATTGATACGTCGACTTTTGTATATAAATTTAGCGACATTATCGATATTATGTCTCGGTGTAACAGTTTTCTCGTAACAATGTAATAATTTTTGTCTCCGGAGATTCCTTTAAATCTTGTTATGAAAATATAAACCGTGGAAATAAAAAATAAAATAAATAACATCGTGCAAATGTCGGGTAACGTAATAACTCGTATAACATTCGTTGCAGTGGCCACTTGAAACGACGTTTCGCTTAATTGACTATTCGAGACCTTGAATGAATAACGAAACGAACTTGAATTCATTACGGTAGTCTTTTTTCTTTTTTTTTTTTTTTGAAAACCCCTGTTAAAAATAATGCGACCACTTCCCTTCATATTTTTCGGCTTTTCCACCCGACGTATTCCAACCTTCGTAAAACGGAGAAGAAAATATTACACGATGCAGCCTCCGATAGACTTTGACGAATTACGTCTAAAATCCATCCACCACGGTCGACAAAGCGCAGGAATTTTCGGAAATTATCGAGGGCACGCAAAATGTAATCGCTTCCTCCAAGCAACGAAAGGTACTCGCCCAAGTTACAATCTCGTCGCGTCATCGCTCGCTCGCTCATTTTGGAGAACACGGAGCTCGTCTCGTTTATAACTCGAGGCGCGCTTGCGCATTTTCGAGGTCCACGATGGCGTGACTCATGCAGGGAAGTTACGGTTGTCCAGTGTCGTCCGACTCGGGTATCTTATATTTGTACATTAGATATTAGATTACACGGCGAACGGCGAAAGGCTCTTCGCAGTTTTTCTCGCTTTTCGGTATTATATTTATCCGAGTAAGTTTGGCCTCTCTGGAATTTAGAAAGGGTAACGATACCCTCCAGGATTTTCTCTTTCGACGCTTGGATTATCGGGTGAATTCTACCGAATAAAAAAGGAACTAAAAAGCATGAAAAATCCAGGGGAGAAATTCTCGGATACTCTCGCAGACGGAAAAAGTTTGAACTCCTGCCAAAACTACATCTCGAGTCGTTGTTTTCGCTCGAGGAGTGGACGCGCGAATCCGCGGTAGCCTCGTAAATCCGAGACGGCGTTTCGCTGCGCTAAATTCGTCCCGGTGCATTAATCTCGGCCTCGTAGCCGGGGGTCGTCGCTCCATAACACCCAGACGACGGTCGGAGAGTGTAGTAAGTGCGCGCACTTACGCCCTGGAATTTCGCGGTCGGGCTAAAATAACCCGCGCTCGGTTCGTGGGTTGGTCGTGATGTAGGAGGTCCGGGTCTCGAGGCTACGCGGAACCGAAAATTCCTTTCGGAAGACGCTTCGAGGAAGGAGGCGAAAGTATGAAATGACTGCGACGATGAGTCATCACCGGGTATTTCGGAGTCGTGCGAACGAGACGGGAGATCGGAGGAGATCGGAGATTCGAGTTCCCGCCTCGAAACGGGCGCTGTTGAGCGCCGGTGAGCGCCTCCTAGCGGGGGGTCGGCAAGGTCCTTGCGCGTCGAGGGATGCGAGCATTGATTTTCGACCGAGGTGGGGATGCGGACGCTCGCGCGTTCCGGCCAAATAAGGAAGGCCGCGTGTGCTTGGGAGCCGCAGCCGCGGGAGTAGTTAAAGCAGGAAGCTCGCACACGACGCGCAGTCTGGCGACCCGGACGCGTCGGTGCGGGAAAGCGATGGCCAGGAGCAGAGGACGGTATTGAGATAACGCTGAGAGGACCTCGAGGAGAGAAGTGCCTTGGAAGCTGGAGCGCCAGGGATGGGAATGTGCCGGTGGTAAGCGTCGTCGAGTCGTGGGTTCGCGCTCTTTTGGTCCGCGTCAGGGAGGAGTCGGAGTCGTTGGGGCAGGTGAGGTCGTAGGTCGTCGGGATTTGGCTTCGGCTTCGTGGGTGGTAGAAACGAGGGATGGGGGAGGGAAGAAAGAGTAACTGTGGACGATCGACTTCTCGACATCTTTTGCGAGCTGCGTTTTTACGGCGGCGTTCGATGGCGTTGTCTCTCTCTCTCTCTCTCTCTCTCTGTCTCTGTCTCTCTCTGTCTCTCTAGAGCGGCGGTGGACTTTGGTGTCTTTGGTGCGCGTGGTTGGGAGGGTCGAGCCTTTCGGAACGGATCGGTCTCGGGTGCGAGGCGGCCTCGACACCCGGAGCGCGAGGATCCGATGCGTTACGCTTGGACGGGACACTTTTCTTCGTTGCGAGGAAGAAAGTGTTGAGGGTCGCGTAAGAAAGGCTGAATGAAGGTGATACAAAATATTTACTTCGGAAAACTCCTGTAATATTTTATTTTTCGAGTATTCCGGGTATCGCTGACTCGGCGGACTTTCGAATCTTCGGAGCGCGTATATTCTTTTACTCGTATTTTCGGCTTTGTCGAGACTTTTTTTTCTTCGTTCGTGCGATGCGGGATATTGTTTTTTTTTTCTTTTCCATTATCGAAGTACGCTCGATTGGAATATCTAATATATTTCCAACGTTGATTTCAACGTGAATTTTTTTTTCGAAAATGCCTCTCCGCAGTTTAACGATCGATGAAACTAAATTCGTTCCAGGGTAAATTTCTACGTTCGATATTAATACATTTTATTTATTACGATGAAAACGAAACACTCGACGAATTCTACCAAGTTTGCGTTAATTAGCCGCAACGATAATTAAATACAATGAAATTCCAGGAAGAAAACTGTTTAATTTATATGAAGATTATATCGACCTTTCCTCAGTTTTAAAGCAACTTCCAACTTTGTTCCATCGCGTAAACTATGTACGAACGTACAAATTGTGCTTTCGCCTCTTTCGGTTCCTCGCGTAATTCATCAACAGCGATTCTCGTCGGATATGATATACGAACGGTGTAGTTTTCTACGTTTTATTTATTCGTAAAAAGTGCCTCTTTCGTACGGGAGCTCGGATATCGCTGATTTTGCGGTATTCGTACATCCGGTCTTCCGCGTAGAAAACGTACGCGAACTCGATTTTACGTCGAATCGGACGATCGGCCGTTAAAAATCACCAAAGTACGATCCAAGTACCCGAATGTGTTTACTTTTAATCGCGAGAGTTTTTTTTTTACATCGGATACAGTTTTGAAATCATCGCAAAGTACAAAGTTATTTTTATTCGCGATAGCGTTATAATATTATCGATCGACTCTCCTTGTCTTTTCGACTCTAGCCTCCTTCACCAAAACAAACAAGCTCGTACATAATTTATCGATTAAGATAAGTCTCGTTAAAAACCTCTGGGCGTTGAACTTCAAAATTAGATCTCGAGCGAAGTACGAATTTATTTTTAAAAAGGCAAGCTCACCCGAAAGAAGCAGTCGCGAAATATTTTTTTCATTCGACACTGGTAATATAATAAACACGGTTACAGGTATACAACGTCTGACGCTTTTCCTCTCTCCGTTTTGCCTTTCCACTTCTCGTCGCCGGTTCAGGGAATCCATTCATTTGGCGTTTTAGCCGCGCTCTCGTGTACCTTCGTACGTGCACATGTATACACTCCGGTCGCACGTGTAATGCAATTCGCCCCGAGCCGCCCTCGAGACTCACGCGATGCACGAACGTAGATCGCACCGAGTTTCCTAGTTTCGAAGTCGTTTACGAAAGGGTATCCGATACTTTTAATTACGGGGGAGACGAGTTCGACTCAACCGACGTTTTAATTCGTTTTGACTCTGTCTTTAAACACGATTGTCTCGAAATCTCTTCGAACGCGTTGTTACTCTTTTCACCCTCGTGGGTACGCGTACTTTTACGCACAGTGGAGTCGTTGCATTTAATCGCCTACGCGAGGGTAGAAAGTTTTTGTTTACGACTTTTCAGCGACGCTATTAACGCGATAACTTTTTTAATTCCGTGGAATAATTTAGCGCGTTACGATGTTCGACCTAATATTCATAAAAGAAAAATAGCGTTGTAAATTTTGACTCGGATAATTACCGTTTCCCTTTCCAGCTTTCTTCGAGATCGATGATGATTTTCTCTATCGGAGTTGTGGATCAAATAACGAATAAATTAATTTCTTAATTATTATATATCTTAATTTCTTAAACGAGGTTTAAGTATCCCCGAAACATCCAAGAGAAAAGTTAGAGTCGAGCGCGCCTTTGAAAAACTTTTCGATACAAAGTTACGACCGAACTCGGACGAAGTTTACGCGCGAATAATTTTAACGGCAGACCCGAAGAGGCTTCTCGTAACAGTGGCGAAATTAAGTACGCGATCGAGGCCTAAAAATATCCATGCACCGACCGATGAATCGCATCGAAGAATTTGCGCGAATTCCTACACTGGCATCGCTACACCCGCACTCACACACCCGCACACCTACGCTCGTATCGTAAGCCAGTGCTCGGCAACGCTCGGATCTTCGGATTCCACGCGCGAATGGATTATTCAGCTTAGCATTGTCGAGAACTCGACGACATCGATAGGGCGTCGGTGCATATTGGATTTCCTTCGATTGGCTGGCTTTTTCATTCCGTTGCTCGTTGATTAGCTTTTATTCTTTCTTAGCTGGAGCCTTTGTTTCTAGGTGGGCTCGTTCGAGTCGAGCTCTTACGGACTTTGCGCGCGAAAGGGTAAAGTTGGGATCGAGTCGTTACTTTTTTAATGGCTTTATTCGCTCCTGGCGCGCAACTTTTATCAGCCGTTGTAAGTCGGGAGTCGATAAAAAGGGCAAAAGCATTCGAGCGTCGAGAACGAAAGTGGAATTTCTCCTAATCAAGTCTATGTTTTTCCGTTACAGATGATCACTGAATTCTGACCGATTTTAAGTCTCGGGGGAAGAAATTGAAATTCGCTATGGGGAAACTTCTCAGCCTTTTGGCTCGAGACGAGTCGACGTGTTGTACTCCACAAAAGTACGACGTCTTTCTAGATTTTGAAAGTAAGTTGTTGTCTTTATCGCAGTCTAACGAGGAAACCTCGAGCCTGCAATTTAAAAGTAACAAAAGGAGCAACCAAAATTCGGAAGCTCCGTTTACCTCGTTGATAATAAAACGACGTCCTCAATTCTCAGATGCACAGCCATCGGACATCGAGCGCGAAACGTTCGAGGCTGTTCAGAGGGTTCTCAAGAATTCCGAATCCATACTCCAGGAGATCCAGTGCTACAAAGGAGCGGGTAAGGAGATCCGGGAGGCGATCTCGGCACCGACGGAGGAATATCAGAGGAAGGCTTATCTCACGGTCGCTCCGTTGGTCGCGAAGCTCAAACGATTTTACGAGTTTTCGTTGGAACTCGGTGAGTTGTTCGCTCATGATTATATTGTTCGAGGATGCGACGCGAGTGAATGCAATTCGTGTGATCAGGCGATAATTTAAAGCTTAATTTATGGCTACTTTGAAGACCTTTCCGTCTTCTTCGCGGTTTTATCGATTTGCAAATTTGTAATTGGATCGTTTATATCTCGGTGGAGTTTATTTTTTACTTTCTTTGTTGATAATGCAATTACTTTGCTTATTACGCATAAATGATTGTTTTGTTGCAGCAATTGTAGCGATGGTAAATACGTTTTTGAAACGTTACGGTTGAATAAATATTATGCGAATCAACGCGAACCGATGATAAATGTAATTTGCACTTTTATTCGTGGACGATATTTGTATTAAATTTGAAAGGATAAATTAATTAATTTCATTTTCGTTTTTTGTTATTAAAAATATACGTACTTTGATGTATTACAGAATGTAAACGATAGAAATTTGTATTCGAAGACGTTTTTCGTTGATCGATGGATCGAGTAACTGTATTTAAAAAATCTTTGGAATACTAATGAAAGACGGCTGAAACGTAACGATTACAAATAAGATATTCTTATATAATATTCGAGTCCAAATATCGATTGTAAGTATTCGGTGGGTAATAAAAATAAAGAAAGCAATCGTTAAGTACGATTTAATATTTACATAAGAAGACTGATACAACAACGGATCAATATTTCGTGCAAGTGAATCATTCGATTTATTTAGAAATTTGTAAACGAGTTTTTGAAAGGATACGCAACAAAATTTGAAATTGCAAAATCAGCGCGAACGTAAATTAAATTATCCGCATCGAATAATTTTGATTATTTATATTTAATATTCGAAGATACCTTTTAAAGAAGTTTATTATGAATATTATGGTTTCCTTTAACCATCGCGTGCTACATAAAATATAATTTATCGAACGGACCTCGCGGTATTAAATAGTAATGAAAAGGTTTTCATTCGATTTAACAACGTCAAAAATCAATACAACGGGCCAACGCTCGAAAAACTTTCCCACGAGAGACTCGATAAAGTCACTCGAACGTTCAATTTTTTTTATTCCAGAACGGGTAGTCCCGAAAATCCTGGGCCAGCTGTGCTCGGGTCACCTGTCCCCGACTCAGCACCTGGAGACCCAACAGGCGCTCGTCAAGCAACTCGCGGAGATCCTCGAGTTCGTCCTCAAGTTCGACGAGTTCAAGATGAAGACCCCCGCGATCCAAAACGACTTCAGCTACTATCGACGGACGCTTACCCGAGCGTCTCTCGCCCGCCAGGACAACGCGACCGAACGCGATCTCATCGTCGGGAACGAATTGGCGAATCGCATGTCCTTGTTTTACGCCCACGCGACGCCTATGCTGCGCGTCTTGAGCAACGCCACGATCACTTTTCTCATGGACGTGAGTTCGAGCAACGGATTTTCTCCTACACTGTTTCCTACTTTCTCGTCTTTTGCATTCGAGTCGCGATGAGTTCGCGATCGGTTCGAATATTTTAATCTTATTTTAGATAAATATTTGGGTCGGATGTAAGAGAAGATCTTGGATTTTAAATTAAAATTCGAATGCGAAAGAAGGTAGAAAGGGAAAAAGTTCGCGGCACTTAAGAATTAGAAGGAGGCTGAGTCGAAGTCACGTTTTTAACGCACATTTTTTTCTTTCATCTTTGAAACAGAACGAAGACATACCAAGGGAAAACATCACAGAAACTTTGGGTACGATGGCGAAAGTTTGCCTCAGGATGCTCGAAAATCCGTAAGTGAAACGCGACTTTTTTTCTTTTTCCATCGTGCACTTACGTACATAGACGTTTTAAAGGGTCTTTCCCGCCCCTACAGGAATTTACTGGCGCAATTCCAACGAGAAGAGACGCAACTGTTCGTTTTAAGGGTGATGGTCGGTCTGGTTATACTATACGACCATGTGCATCCACAGGGAGCTTTTGTCAAGGGTTCGAACGTCGACGTAAGTTTAGCATTACAAATGGTGTATCGTAAGCGAACGTTCGCTTTTTCCCCTCTCGTATTATTATTACCCTAAGATGCATAATCCTATATGGAAATAAAGGTTTATTAACTGGATCTGGTTTACGAGACTAGTTTACGTGACTAGTTTACGTCTTGATAACCTTGTATTATGAATATGCTTAAACAAATGTACATATATGCCTTTGATTTGTTTATCTATTAAAATATCCTGTTTTTAATTATATCAAAGAAATGTTTCTCGTGCGTAATTTTATAACGGTATATGCATTTTTTAATTATATTTTATCAATATTATTTACGCTCGTCTACTATTTTATCTTTCCGGCTCATTAATTTCATCGTTGAATGTCACGGGGAAGTTTATAAAGGAAATAATTATAGGTTTTCAATATTTGCTTTGAATTCCGATAAGTTTAAAAATAATGCAATTTTATCGGAGAATATTTAGTTTTATGTTTATGAATTTAGAAACATTAATAGTTTATATTTTAACTTTGAATTTCTGGTTTGTACGTTGTTTATCTTGCAAACTTCATCCTTGAGATTCGATGTAACTCTCTCTAAAAATATTTAATTGTTGCTTATATTATCGGCTGTTAACTAGTTAAGATACTCCCAACTTTCAGGTTTAAAGTTTTAGTTGTTGTGTTTATTGAATAACCTTCGACGCGATACGCGTCTAAAAGCAAATGGTTGATTATATTTAGATTTAAAAAAGAAACGCGAGTAATTTTTTTATTTTATATAAACTTTAAAAATTTTAATTAATCACGTTTGTAGAATACAAAAAACCTTCGTATCTCTAACCGTATTATCAAAAACATTCGTGAAAGCTAAAATAATAATTTTTATAAACGGAACTAATGAAAGCCAGTTTTAATTTCAATATGTATTATTTATGAATCATTCGATACATTGATTTATAAATGCTGATAATAAATTTTATTTAAAAAAGATATGATCTTTATTTTGTACACAATAACTTCATACAAATCAACTGTATTATGAATATCCAAGTTATTCATAAGACAGATTGAAATAAAACGTCTTATTTTCCAATATTTTCTTTTTTTTATCGACGTTATCGTAGAATGCAACTTCTTCTTGGTAATTTTGTCGCATGATAAACAAAAATATCTTTTTACCGAAATAACTTCATCAACCATTAATTTTAAAATAAGGAAACGAGTTTTAAAACTTCTAACGGTTCTATTCTCATTCATTCGGATATTATTCAGTTTCCACTTTTTAAGAATTTTTTTTTATTTCAAACTTCGGTACAACTTTCGACTTTTACTTTGATTTTCTCGTCATTGTAAGGATTTTTCGTCTATAGCTGTCCTAATAATTTAATCGTGTTGTCATTAATTTAAGAATATGTCGGCTTATCGGTTATACTTCAGTCGATGACACAACATATAAGTGAAATCCGATTTGACCGGTTATAACGAAAATATGCATAAGCTTAATAGACACTTTTCCCACGACACGTTTGATATTTTTTCTTGTTTAATTAATTTTTTAAAGTATTTTTTTGTGATTTTTAATATTGTTTTTAGAAAATTGTATAATATCGGATAACGTTTATTTCGTGTCGATGTTTATTAGAGTAGCAGAAGATATTTGATTATCGAAGTATTGAAAAAATTAGATATATTTTAATGAAATTTTTTTATTTTATTAATTTATCAGTTAAATATTATTGGTTTTTAAGAGGCAATAATAAATATTTTTAAATTAAATAGAACAAGCATTAAAAAGGTAAAAATCTATTTAGAAATTTTATATTTCAAATCGGTTTTTATTTTAATAACTATTTTTTAGAATAAAGCAGTTTATCGTTGATTTCGAAAATTTTTTCATTTAAATATTATTCATAAAAAATGAAATCGTGTAATTAAAGTTACAACATAAAAAAAAAAACGACGTCACTCGTCGTTAAATCAGAGTGCATCAAAAAATGACAAGATCTAAACGTTAAATTAAACCTTAAATTCAGTTCAGGGTTTCAATTCATACAATGTTATTTATACACGTAATATATAAAATACCGTTTAGTTTTTTGTACGATAACGAAACGAAATTATCTTTTGATTATATACACTTTACTAAATTGACGTTTCGAAGCAAAAAAGATTCGTTGTTTCAAATATGATTTATTTGACACTGAGAGACATTGCATTTTAGTATTTTAAATTGTGGATTATTCGAGTTATCTAGATTACGCGAATATTCTAGATTACTTGGATCATTTGGATTATGCGATTAACCGAGTTCTTCTACGTTATCCGATTTACCAGATACACAGTTAAACTATCTTTTTATCTATCTATTTTAAAAATTGATCTCCCGAATTCAATTTTATTTTGTCACTTCTCCGTTCCCAACAATACAGAAAAAAACAATCAATACTTTTATCCAATGTTTTAGGTAAAGGGCTGCGTGAAACTATTAAAGGATCAGCCTCCCTGCAAAAGCGAAGGACTTTTAAATGCTTTGCGCTACACCACAAAGCATTTGAACGAGGAGAACACCCCAAAGAATATCAAGAATTTATTAGCCGCATGATTGCCGAAGCAGCGCGGCTGCTGCATTCGAAATTGAAAGGACGGAAATACATCCATAAATCGACGGTCGTTGCGAATCTTCTCTCGTCGAAAATTTCTCGATGCCCGCGCTTGGAAAAAATTCGGTTGTTTTCGCGCGACGGAGAAAATTATTTTCGGGGGATGCGTTTAGGTGGTCGAACCGAAACTCACCGAATAACAAAAAAATTCTTTCTCGACTCTTATGCTAAAAATAGAGTCGAGCTACTCTCGTAAATTTTAAAATAAACACTTTTCATTGTTCTTAAGTACGAGATAACTATTTTGCAAAGATTGACTATTATAGACTAAACAAGAATACGTGTATTTATCGCGAAAAGAATTGTGAAAAATAACTTATAACAATAATTATTCCTAAAACTAACGAGTCCTAAATACGTTTGTAAAGATACGATAAGCATCGCAATAATCAATTTCGAATAAATTTAAAGTGTTTATTACAATGCAACGACGACTGTTCATTTGTGCATCCGAATTAATTACTGGAAAGGTAAAATCACTGACTGAAATTATTGAAAATTAAACGCGTACAATATTATTATACAGAAATGTAGAGATAAAAAATGGATTGATCCAATTTTTATAAAAGACTATCGTACGAGGAATTGGAGCATAGAAGGTCGCGTCTTCGATGGAATATCGATAGGTCACATTATTATCATTATTATCGCAGTAGCAAGTAATATTATTCTCATTATCGATATTGAAACATTGTACAAAAAGAAT
This sequence comes from Dolichoris vasculosae, assembly GCA_018907195.1. NCBI lineage: Eukaryota > Metazoa > Arthropoda > Insecta > Hymenoptera > Agaonidae > Dolichoris > Dolichoris vasculosae. The sequence continues at coordinate 1,566,020 of JACCHY010000021.1, forward strand.
CCCAATACTTCGTACTATAATTATAAATTCTTAAATTAAAAAAATGCTTATTATCGTTGTAGTTGTGTTTGAAAGACGTTGGTATCTGTCGATTTTCCGATTACCGAGGGATAACGATTCGTTCGAGTTGTACTTTATTTAAAAATAATTGATTTGTATACGTAATATTTCAATGTCTCACTAATATAGATATATTTTATATTTTTATCGTTACCTTTCATAAACGGTGATTACTCTATTTTTATAATTATCGGGAAGCAAATTTCACTCCTAAGGTGAATATTGTAATCGTAAAATTATATTTGTCGAGTATCGTTTAAATATAAATCTGATAAAAGTACGACGATTCGTTAAAATCTCGTTGCAAATTAACGAAGGATGCTAATGTCTAATTAACGATTATTAATTAACCTTTGAAAACAATAAAAAATTATAATAAAAAACAGTGAAAGTAGACTTTTGTAAATATGATATATTCTGTACTCGTTATCGTGCATTTGACAATTTTCTCCGAGTATTTATATTCAACTTTTTTATACGGATATTTACAAATTGGGAGTTGACTAAAATTTTAAGTCTTCCGATCGACTGTTCAAAAAAAATCAGCGAGATTCAATTTAGTTCTTTTTTAAAAACTTATAAAATGGATTATTGATATAAGTACTCTTTTCGAGTGTTTTTTAACCACACGTTTATTTTTAATATCTTCAGAGTATTATAGAAAGTGATTATACTATTTTAAGAATCGTGATCGTATATAAGAAATTCTCTTAAAAATAAATCTGTTAGAAAACATTGTTTTAAATAAGCACGTTATTAGTTTGTATTATTTATTAGAAATCTTGCGGAATTGCTCGACGAAGGGGCAATTTAGTATGTGGTCGAAACGATTGATGCACTTTGCAGATTTTTAGCTGTTGTTTAGCCGAGTAAGTGATTTATTTTCCAAATCATCGATTCGATTCATGATATCATCGATCTTACATTGAGAACATTGAGAGTTCATTTTATTTATTGGCTAAAAAAAACGATCCTTTTATAACTAAAACTCAATTATGAAAAAAAAATTTTCCAGTAAAAATAAGGGTAAGAAAATTTAATAAGCTACTTTAATACAAAATATAATTCAAGTATATGAAACTACTGAGAACAAAGATAAAGTAAATTTTGATGACGAGCGAATCGTCGAAAAAGCCGAGAACCAAAGACATTAAAAAAATATTGAAATATTCCTGTACATTTTGTAGAATCATGCAAAAAAAAAAGTGGAAGTTTTAACAAATATATTATGATCTAAGTAAAAGTATAATAGGGTATATCTATAATATTGCTTTTAAAATCTCGTTGATAATAACTCGTAATATGGAAATTGTGTTTTTCTTCGAAATAAAATGAAACAATGAAGAAATTGATGCTTGTGATAAAACAAAGAGTAAAACAAGTATGTAAAATAATTGAAAGATTATTTACTGTGATTAAACAGTTTTCTCGAATATTAATAAAACGACGCATCGTTTTAATTTGAAGAAAACAAAGATAAGAAAAACATAAACATGACAAGGAATTTTTTATCCTCAACGTTTCGTTTAAGCTCAATTGTATCGAGGGAACTGAATACATAAGACATTTATACAAGACATTTGCATGCAATTGATCTTAACAATTTTGTTTCGATTCGAATAGGTACAATTTTATCGAATCCTTTCACGTGTAAAAAAATGTATCGAAAGCAAATGAAACGTAACAAACACGATAAATTTTAAAACGTCGAATGTTTTTTTAACTTGTAAAGAATAATTATTATCTCTATCTCTTGTATACGCGCACAAATTTTTCCAGTTCGCCTGTTTCAATCACTATTTTCTAGTACAAATCTGTGGTCGATGGCGTTTTATCAACAAAGAACAAAATTCTCGATGTATAATTGCACTTTCGAGTCTCTCGATTCGAAACTGCCCAACAAATGAGTCAAACAAAGTCATGCCTCCACGCGTATGTAAATGAAAGATATAAAATATGTATTAGAAAAAGTCTGAGATGTAAAACTTGGAAATATATACTAATTATTGATAAATATTTATAACGTTTTCCTTTTTTCCCTATCGATATCGATCGATACACGTAACCTTAGCATTCCATCCAAATAATCTATACGTTAAACATTCGATACCGTAATTATTCGCACAGCTTTTCCTTTACTTTAAAAACAAAGCAAAGCTGTTCGTTAAATTACTATCGGACGTTACAAACTCAACTCTTAAAATTTATCTTAAAATCTATCCTCTCTTTAATCGATGATTGGTAAGGTAGGAATCAAACGTAACCACGTCGACGTGTCTCGAACTCGGTTTTTCAAAACATAAACTTAATCATCACTATCGAACCATGGACGGCAGCAGGATGAATGCTGGGGACCAGCAATTTATATCTTTTCAAGATTTTCCAGAGACGAGTACAGGAACATCGGCGCAAATGCACGTCGACTTGGGTATGCCAAATCAACAACTTTTTGGACATTTGCATGGAAGTCCTCCGGGTACTGGAATGATGGAGGATCTCCAGGGTTTTCCTGGTCAGAAGAATGGTAAGAATGTGAGCTGTTTTTCCATGGGTTGTTGTTTTTTAGTCTTGATTTTACTTGCTTCTGTCGGTTGGTGTTTATTTAAATTCTATATTTTTTATAGTACTGGATGAGAGAATGAAGGTTAGCTTTGAGAATTTTAGTACCGTATGCAGTTTTTATCATGATTTACTAAGAACTGTATTTTATATTTAGTACCCAGAAGCTTTTGGACCATCGAGTACTACCAGAAGTTCTTCAATGTCAATACGAACGACGTTGCGGAGAGGATAAAAAGGTCGATGATACCTTACAAAGTAGACAACTATTTATTATCGCACATAAGACAAAATCCAGATTTATACGGACCTTTCTGGGTTTGCGTCACTTTAATATTTGCGATCGCTATAAGTGGAAATCTCGCCAACTACTTTCAGTCGGCGAGTAGTGGTAATTATCACTGGAAATACGAATTTCATATTGTGTCTTACGCCGCAACTTGTATATTTTTATACGCTTGGTTGTTACCTCTTGTATTATGGGGAGCGTTAAAATGGTCCAAAAGTCAAGAAGACACTATCGACGATGAATTAATAGAGGTAAGTGTAAAAAATTATTTAATTACACTCGTTATCGTAATTTTATTGCTTTACAATTTTTATAATAATATAGTCTAATACGTCGATTGGACTTCTGGAGTTACTTTGTTTATACGGATATTCGCTTTCCATTTATGTTCCTGTAGCATTTTTGTGGACGATACAAATAAATTTACTACAATGGTTACTAGTTATAATTGCAACAGTTTTATCCGGTGGTGTTTTACTAAGATCGCTTTTACCACTGATTCCAGGTAATTAAATATTTAAGCGTTAAAATTATTTCTCGAGGATTAATTACAATCTATCTGTACTTCTTATCAGATTATAATATTGATTTTATTAGAATTCTCAAAGTACCATTTTAAGCATCGATGTATTAAAAACATTACTTATTTCTTATATTTTTAATTTAGGAAAACAAAAGCCAATTTATACCGCTGTTATATTGGGGATGCATTTAATACTCGCTGCAGGATTCATGTTATACTTTTTCCACGTTCCGTCGACTTCCACGCATGCTAATATTATTTCGTCTACGACGGCTGCGAATGTTAAAGTTATGCATTCCGAAGGATCTAAGAATATCAGTATAGCCGTTAAGTCGACATAATGATTTAATACCGCATAATGATTTAAAATTGCACAAAAGGCTGAATAGTTTGTAGATGTGGTATTTATTATTTCAGCCTCGGTTCAATTAAACATTATTGTAATTATTATTTATAATTCGTAGTAAAAATAATTTAGATGTAAGCGATAGAATTAAGCGATTCCTATGTATTAACAAAATAACGTCTCATCGATATTTATAAAAAACATGAACCATATTAAATAAATTTTTATTTTTTTTTTAATAGTTTCAAACAAAAAGAGTCAATTAATTCATAATTAAAAAAAGTAATTAAAAATACTTTTCTGTATTAAAAATACCATAATTAAAAATTACTATTCAAAAGTAATTTTTATTTTATAATATTGTAGTTTCATCGTTTCTTCACAGGTGGCACTGAGAATTCAGATAAATACAATTTAAAAGAGTCCAAGTTGTAAATTTACATCTGTGTTTATAAAAGTAATATTTACGTTACCCAGTGTTAGAAATAAACACATTTATTACAGTCTAGGCATTGTTTCTTGCCTTTTCATTTTTTACTTGCAAAATAAAATACTTTTTCTATCCCTTTTCAAATAGCTTTATATTAAATTTATAAAACGATTAGCAAGTATAATATTTTATATGACAAGATAAAATTGAGTAATTGTAATTCGTATTATCGTATAGGGATTTTGAATATGTAAGTTCTTGCAAGTTTACTTATGCAAACTCATAGTTGATAAGAGGAATATACCATCGTATAAAAGTGAACCGTTCGAAAGGAAAAACTGAGTTTTTTTGTAAGAAATATGATATATAAATGTAAATAAAGAATTATTTATGAGTAAAATTGTTATTAATGTTATTATCAAATTGTTAAACCGTTATTGGTATTATAATGGCATACGTTTAAAATTTATATAATTTATAATATTTTAATATTAAATATTTTATTATGCATTAGTTTTATAACAAAAGACTCGAATCTCTTAAATTTTTTATTTTGTTTCGTTTCATTATTTTTAATGGAAATTTCGATTAAATGAATAATTATATTTGTTAAGTATGAAAATTTTAAAAGTTTTTAAAAAATAAAAAAATGATTTCACTTGCATTAGAAATATAAAAATTAATAATTAAAATATTATGTTGCTCGTATAAATACAATAGAAAGTTAAGTTTACAGTTTAATATTTAAATAAATCAACGAATGCATAATTTAATTCTTCGTTTACGTATCTTCAAAAAATTGAAACTGATTTTAAATTCGTGTAACAATTTAAAATATTATCAAAGCTGTGTCATATTTTTGTTAAGAGACTATCGCTTTATAATTTATTCAAATCGAATCTTGATCGAACAAAACACTCGGTTCTCGGATTTCGTTGCTCGATTTTATAAATCCGAGACTTTTCGAAGCACATTTCATTTATAAATGAATAGGCAGTATTTGCAATGTTCGCTTTGACAAAAGCCGAACATCTTTGAATTAATCATTATTTAAGCGTCGTACGAAATTAAAATTTCATAGAGAAAGTGTCTCGGCGTTCTCGAGGAGTAAATATGATTATTTCTTCGTTAATTAGAATCTTTACCCGGTAATTTTCCCGAACTGTTAATAGGTAATTTAATTTAATACTCGTACACTATTGAAGTTGACACGGTCTTCGGTACGAAACGCAATACGCCTAAGGACTTTTTCTTTCTTTGTTTTTTTTTTATCATTATTATTAGCAGCTGCCTCGCGAAATACGAAAGAAAAGACTTTCTTATAGATAAAAGTTTCTGAAAGTTAATTTTCTCCTTTTATGACCTTCGTCGATCATCTCTGTGTCTCTCATTGTGTTTTCGTCTCTCTCGGATTTTCCCTTTTAAAATATTTTTCCTCGCACATTTCCTCGTTGTTTTGAAAAATACTAGGCGGTAAATTAACGGTAAATTAAAACAAGCGATCAAATTAGACTCAATTCTGTGCCGTTCCACCGTAAGCATAGACTTGCGTGTATATTTACCCTTTTAATATTATAGTCCGAGAAATTAAAAATTCCTTGTTCCGACGAGTAAAGAATGTTTCTCGTTACATAATTTACCATTCACGTAATTATGTGATAACTTTTTGAGTGAATCGTTGCTTTTTTAATTTGTTAAATCCGATCTAATATTTATTTATTACATAAATACTCGTTTCCTTCGGACGTCATTTTAATATACTCGATAGTCTTTTAAATTATCGAATGAAATCGAAAAAAATTATTTCTTTACGAACGATAAAGTATTAATTTTAAACGGCATTAAATATTATTTTCTACGAGTGATTTAATGAATGGAACCCGGTAATATAAATATCGCTTAGAAATCTAAACTGTGAAGCGAATGAAAAAAATAAATTTTGTCACATTAAAATTTGTTTATTAAATAAAAAGATTTGATTTTTTTGCCAATTTGATATTGTATCGTATCTTTAGTGAATATACATTGATTATATTGATCATCTGGTTTATCTGGTTTATCTAAATTATCTTAATTATCCGAAACTGAAATAATCGAATAACCTAGAAAATTCGGACAATTAGATAATCCAGAAATTTAAATGTCCAGTTAATCGGACAGCCTTGACAGATTGCCCGAGTGTTTATCAGTGGTTTTCCTGTTAACGGCACCGTTGGGGTACGGAAAAGCTTGGATCCTTGATTTTGTGTCTACCGGACCCTCGAAGGTGTTTATTCCAGCGAATGGATGCGTAAAATTGCTGGATATAATTATAGATGCGAGTGAAAATAAAAGTTAAAGATAATCGAAATGGCAGGTTGGAAAAACGCTTTTAAGAAGTTAGAAAATAAATTCAGGCTCGTTCGTATCCTGCGATATTGAAACCGAGCTTTAATTTACATATTTAGATATTTTTTCATCGTAGAAAGATATTTATTCCCTTTCGATGGTTAATTTCTTATTAAATATTAACATTAAATATTTATCGAGTATGTTTATAATTGATTTAACGAAAGCCAGATATCATTTAAATATACTAAGTTTGTTTGAATAGTAGCGTTAAGTTTATTTAATTCGCAATAATGATTAGAAGCGTTGAATAAAAATTTGAATAATTTAAAGTTAATTGCAATTTATGTTTTCACAAAAATTCAAATATACACGAAGTAACAACATTTACTTTTCTCAGTTTTATGCACACGTAAATTATCACCTCGAAATACATTTTAATTTTCATAACGATAAAGAAATCCCTTTAAAAAATTCCTCGCAAATCACAACGAAAGCTAATAAAAAAGGAAGTAATTCGCACTCCGCCGAAAACAAGGAACACGATCTCTACTAAAAGCCGACGTTCGATTTTACCTTCGTACCGACAAAGAGCGAAAAAGTATTCGTTCCCTCCACGAGCCAACGTTACACCAATATACGAATCCACTTAAGCAGAAGCTCAACGTCAGTCTTGAAACGCTCGAGTACACTTCTCCATAGCATCGAATCGCGCAGCTATAGAGGCCGGAAATCAACAGTTGACTTCCGTTGAAAGCGTAAGACTAGTGCGTACTTACAAAGCAACTTGTTCTCTCCCTCTCCCTCCCTCTCACTCCCTCTCCGTCTTTCTCGCGCGTCTCTTTCTCTCTTCGTATATGTGTATACTTAAGCTCGAACCTCTAATTTTGACTTGGGTTTCTTGCATCGTATATACTGGAATTCACAATACTTCCTTCATTAGATGCTCGGTAAATTGCAATTACGTGTACAGATTTATACAGCATTAAGATTCGTGGATGTAGTTTTATTATGTTTTATAAAATGTGATTTAATAAATAATTCTTCTTTATTTTTCTTTTATTATTATTGGGGTATTAAAAACCTCGTTTAAAAGGTCATACATTTTTATTTCAAAATAAAATTTCTTTAAATTATTTTTATCAATTGTAGAAATTAATCTTTATAAATTGCTAAATATTCATTGTATATTACGCGAAGAATATAATAATTCTGATAAATATTTTTACTCATAGTATTAAATTTTTATCCTTTAAAATATATTTAAATAATGATTTAAAATGTCACAAAATAATTTAAATCGTTAAAGTATCATTGAATTCATATTTATCATGAGTTTTAATTGGTGACATTTACCATGAATACTTTTAAATTCAAATAATTAAAAATGTTTTTTATTGGAAATAGTCTAAATTTAACTTGTAATTATTTATAGTTTTTAGTATTTCCAAGTTTATATCCAAAGTTTACGTTGTTTTCAATATTTTTATACTCTATATATTTATCGATACGAAGAATAATTTAACAATCGATAATTAATTTTTAGAAGAAAAGAATATTCTTATTATGCGTTTTGAATTCTTGATTTTAAATTAATGAATTATCGTAAGTTTAGCCTCGAAAGAAAATAAATATGTAAATATAACTAGAATAAAACTAATATTCAATTTCATAAAATTAGCCTTTAGTTTTTATACACGCGTTTTGTTCAAATTTAAATATTTCAATGAGATCATGCGAAATTTTAAGCGATAACATTAAAAATATTAATAATCAAGCAAAATTTTAGATAATATGTACATATAAATTTTCTATTTAATAATCTTTTGAATATTATTAATTAAATAGAATTTTCGATGTAAAATTAAAAAAAATAATACGACTCGAATAAACGACGAATCGATAAAACTCTTCTTTTAATTTTACAACATTCCTGCTGGAAATAAAAATGTAAAATCGTTACTACATGTAGAAAAAACGGAACTATTATACTTTTACGTTTTGTAGTAGAGGTATAATACGTAGATTTGGAAAAAGAGTTGTAATAGGAATAACATCAATTTTAAAATTTTCTGGTTTTTTCTTTATATCGTTGGAGTTTTGTTTCTTTTTCGTTAGATGTAACAACGCCATATTTTAATCAACGTAAAAGTTATCAATATTTAAATACAATTTTTTTTATTTTTAATTATATTTTATATATTTGCAAAGATTTTTACGAAACTTACCTTTAAAGTTTCATTTTTAAATCCTTTTCTTACCTTCTTAATATGACGAAGAAGCTTCTGATTTTCTCACACGTTTAAATATATAAGTATTTTCAAACCAACTTTTAATCCACGTAGTTCTTATCCTTAAAATTTTATATAAAAAGTATAAAATTGAATAATAAGAATTTTTAGAAGTTTTTTAAATGTAGTTTATTATAAAAAGAGTATAATATTTAAAAAAATTCTCTTAAAACTACTTCAATTTGCTTTACTAAATTAAAAGTTTATGTACTCTATATTTTTTTACGATAATATAAAGTCTAATTAATATTTTCCTTGAAAAATATTATAAATCAGTTATAAATATAAGACTTAACATATTAACAATTCACAGTAATTAGAACGAAACCTAAATTATAAAATTAAAATCAGTTTATGATTTGTACTTTATAACTATACTTAATAATAATGAATTAAAATAATTTATGTTTACATAGTTTAATATAGACTAAGTATACGAATAATGAGACAAGGCGTTAACAAATTAAAGGTCTTGTTCAAATCCCATAAGCAATAGACATATAAGGTTAGGCTTCTGCGGAATGTCATCGATCCTTATCCGATGTACGAAGTTCGGTAGCTTCGATCGCGATCGATACTTGGATGGGGGTTCATTCAAGGCGACAGACCAAACCAGCACTTAACTTTATTTTATGGCATATTTTCGAGACACATTTCCAGCTGAGGGACTTTCAAGCTTCTTCCAAAGCGAAACGATCTTTACTAGCAGTAGAATTCCTGATTTCCCACTTCCACCGATGCAATTGTGAAATGAGAAACAAGTACAAATTTTTAAGCGTTTTCTTGAAACTCTTAAAGGCAGTTACCAAGATAACCTTTTAGCAACTTTCTTAATTTTTGTAAAGTGGATGTAAATTCTACGTATTATCATTGAAATTAATCTCCGCCACTGTTTCGAAAATAGCTCATAATTTATAATTGTAAACCTTGTGGAAAACTATACAAAGAACTTCATTCGTTACAAGAAAACAATAATTGTACCCTTTAAATATTCTATAAATATCCCAAATTTATCTTTCTTTTTTATTAATAGAAATCAGGATTTTGTAAAGTAATTTTAAGAATATTTTAAGTACTTCTCGTTAAATGTTTTTTAAGATACATCGTAAAATATTTATCTAAATTCTAAATTTGAAATTTTTATAATCTATATGATATTTTATACAATAAGAAATAAGTTACTGTCCATTATGATTTTATCGATATGAATTTACATAAGTTTTTAATTAATAAATTTTAACATTTTTAAATAAATAAAACTTATAACAAATTTTTATCGTGATTACTTTTAATTTTTAAAAGTATCGCATCTCTTCGACATCATTTCACTTCCCTTCAACTTGAGATATATATATATATATATATATATGTATTTAAATAGTAACGATAACAATGAAATTTTATACGCATTTTTGCGATTTATTCCTCGTAACTGTGCTAAACATTTATTTCGTAATAATATCAACAATTCAAATAGTAAACGATAAGTTTTAAGATTAAAGCGATCTCAGCAAATCAAAAATTTCAACACATTATTAATCATTTAATTATCTCAATAATTATTCCAACAAGCTTGTAAATTTATCCTAACGATGTCAAGGTGCATCGATAATGGGAGACTCGTACACGATCGAACGCGTCGTATCAATTTGGACAAAAGTATCGCGTTTTTACCGATTTTATTCAAACCAATACCACAAAAGCTTTTAAACTACACGTCGTAGATGTTTTCTCAATAACCAGTTGTATGCGAAAGCACAGCTTATATTAATAACGAATGGAAGCGGAACGGCGGTAAATACTTGAATTCGTAGCGCGTAATTTTGCAAATTACCTAAATATTTTATCCACGGAAAGATATAATTTTTTATTCAAATCCACTAGGTTAACAATCCAATTCAATTCGAGAACAGTACTATTTTCGTACTCTTTTCCAGTTTTCATTATATATAAACTCAATAAAAGAATCACGATAACGACACGTACGTGGTTTTACAATTCTGAAAAGTACCCCAAACTTAGCTTTCTAATCTCGCAGAGCGAACGCGAATCGCTCTATTTAATTTTCCATCGCTAAGTTCTTATTTATTTCACGAGCGTTGGGTTGGCTCAGAGTCATCCAGAATACACCAAATTCCAAAGCACCACCAAAAACGCAGAAATCCTCGCACAGTTTAAAAATGTCCTCGCTCTTCTACCTCCAGTGATTTTTCCCGCTTTAGTCGCGCTTCCGGTCGAGTTGTCAACCGGACCACCACCAAAACGATCATCAACCACTTGGTCGTGCACGTCTCCACCAAAGAACCAAACGTCGAGCGGTATTAAAACAAAAAAAAAAACAGCAACAAACTCGGCGGCGCGACTCCGACGAGGCGAGGGTGGAAGGAGCGACGCGCAGTTTCAACCCGCCGTCGTCCGGCTACGCGAGTCCACGATCCAACGTTGGCTTTCAGTCTCGCAGCAAGTCGAGGCGCGCGCAGACCTGCCGACGGAGGAGCCGAGAAAGCGCGCGCCTTTAGTCCTGTTGGACGGGAGCGGAGAAGTCGTCGATCGGCGTTCACCTGCGCGTTATGCGGAGTTGGTTGGGGGATCGGTAATTGGATCATTGGATCGTCGCAGTACCGGTTTTTCATCCGGTCGGGTTGTAGTCGGGTCGTCGTTGGTTGTCGTTGGGTTGTCGTCGTGTCCTCCTCGAGCTCCAGGGTAGCGATGGGTAGTTGGACGGCGAGTCTTTTGGGGCTCGCGTGTCTCGTCACCGGGGCGAGAGCCGGAAGCTGCGCCGAGGCTAAACTCTGTTGTCCGGGTCGGGACTCGGCCTGCGTCGTCCAGAAGACGTCGCCGAACGCCGTTGTTCAGAGCTACGGGGATAAGCCGTGTTATTGCGATCACGCGTGTCTCAAACTCGGCGACTGCTGCGACGACTTCAAGGAAGCCTGCGGTGGTGAGTGAGAGACGTCGATTTTATGTTGCTTTTACTTTTCTGACGCGGAGAGTCGATTTTTGATAATTATTTATTTGGAAATTGAGAGGTTTCCTACTCGGACCGATATTGGTTTGGAAGTTTATATAAATAGAGATACTTTCAAACTGAGAAACATCCCTTAAAGTTGGAGAGTTTTCGGGAGTGTTTTAATCTTTGGAACGGCGTTGCGCGAAATCAGCCAATCGTACGGCAGGATTTAAAAAACGTCTTCAAAGAGAGCATCAACGTCGGATATTCGGCCCAACGATGCTCATCTTTTATTTTTTTTCGTTCCAGCGTCTTCGAATCCGAGTAGTTTTATGAATACTTTGGCTTTCCTCGCGTTTAATTATATCGTAGTTTATTAGTAAGGTTTAAAGCGCGGTTTTGAGTCGGTGGTGTTCCGAGTTTGCCAAACTTATTAAAGCTCGTTGTAACTTGTTGTGGAATACACGTACATGCAAATGTGTGCGTACGTCTCGTGTATATAAAAGATCGTCGAGAGAATTTGAATAGCGGATAATTTTCGATTATTAATAAAAAAAAATTTGACCGTACGTAACGCGAATTTTAAATCGAACGTACGGAGAAACAGTTTTAAACTTTGACGATGTATCCGTATTTTTATTTTTGTAAATTTGTATTTCCAACGAAAACCTTTGATTATAAACGTAAGCCTTAATAAACTTGGATTTAATTTGATTTTTTCCGAATACGGTTGTATTGTTTATTAAGAGCGTTTAACCTTTTTTGCGATTCGTTATCGTCGTATAATCATATTGTTCTAATAAAGATAATTTTGGCACTCGTACAGAATTTTGCTTACAACTGGTTAAAATTTTTTCTTATTATTATCTTACGCGTGTTTTTTTAATTAAAATAATATAAATATCGCGCGATAATAAATAACAATTATCGAGTACTTTATTAATTCGGATGTAACGAGAGAATATTTTTAATTAGCGTCGATATTCGAAAATTCAATTAAAAAACGAATAAACCAGGTAAGTATAATAAATATGAAAATATTAAAAAAATAAATGGAAAAAGGTCAAATATATCGGTTGTACTTTAAGTCTGATGAGTACATCCGTTACTCGAGTATAATTTTACATTAAACGCATAAAATATTTACCTTAATATTATTAAATAATCGAGCCAATTATATTTTATAGATTCTTAATTCTTAAATTTTATTCTATCCTTATTTTCGAAGTTATACCTTAAAATTTTCCTGCACCTCCGAGAGTCGATGAATCGTACGAAAAAATGCATAATTATAAGTCGCATCGCGATCGAATATTTTTATGCGTATTTTAAATTAAATTTTAACTTAAGTTAATATAAATTTGTTTCGAAATTAAAACCGATCAAACGTAAATTATATATTAACGTTTGACAGGTTTTGCGTTAGTTTCAAACATTTTTTTCCCATAATTACTTACGATTGCTATAAACTTATCAACATCAACGCAGGAAACGACAAAAAATTTAAACACGAAATAATTAACACTGAAATTACACAAGTATGATTTTCTATAAGGAAATAATCCGATCGATTACGAAAATAAAGAACGATGATACTTTCATATTTTACAGGATCAGCGTATATTTTTATATTTTTCTCTTGGTAAAATAAATACTTGTCGACGCTAAATAAAACCACGCGAATTCATTAATTTTTCATTTTTCGTCTCGCTATCCTGGAATCAGCCTCCGAGTAGGAAAGAGGGTAAAAAGGTTGCAAACATCGGAACTCCCTCGAAACTTTGACTCGCGAAATCGGTGTCGAGATCCATTGCTTATCTTTGAAAAATTGGTTCACGGCTTCGCGGAAGTTTCAAGATGAAAAAAAGTCGATAATCCTCCAGCAGATGGTGAAAACAAAAGCACGCGAGATAAATTCGTTCGTTAGCCGATGCACTTGGTTACGTTCGCCGGATTTCTAATTCTCTTCTCCTTCGAAAAATGCTCGCGAGGTCAAAGGCCGTCGGTTGCTCCTGTTAATTTTTTCGCGACGTACGGGAAATACATTTTTCAGGCCGCGTCTTTGTTCGAGGGCTCGAGAGGTTAAACTTTACGCGCGAATTACGTCGGACCGGGAATTTCGTGTTTTATTGCAATTTCGTCTGTGACTTGTTGCTGCTCGTAATGAAAAAATACGCGGCGTCAAAGTGCCAGGAAATTCCGCATCGAATTTTATACGCGCGTTTCGGGTTAAGGTTTTATAATTTATTACGCGAATTTTTTACATCGGAACAATTTTCCACGGGTAATAATATTCGACTTTCACCGGTGCTTTAGCCGTTTAACATTTAAAGAAAATAAAGTCTCGAGGAAGTTTCTTTATCAATGAATATTTCGTTGTAACGGTACGACAGTACTTTTGACAAGATTCGCTTTACCTTCGCGAAGTCCTTGTAAATTTCTATGCGCAAACGGAGATTCCAGCTTGATTATTCGAAAACACCCGTAAGTACAAGCTTAACGCGAAATATTGCATTTATCGCATATACGGGCCGATATATCGTAAGCCATCCAAGTAATTAAACGATTGGATTTAAGAATTGAATCCATCCATAAATAACGAATAAACATTATCTATTTTAAGAATTAGTCGTTTCATTATTACACGTATTTGGAGAGACAAGGAACGGAGATAATCCAATGACTATTGCTAAAAAAGAAACGTAACCGATATCGAATCGAAGAATAATTTTCGTACCTTCGGATGAATATCGACTCGCGAGATAAGAATTTTAAACTGTAGAAAAGCTGATTTAGAAATTTATTTCTACATGAATTTCTGGCCTAGAGTCCGAAAGATTTTTAACGAAGGAAAGGCAAAATTTAATTACACGGTACAATTGGTAATGTTTTTACCCCGAAAAAAATGTCTTTGTCGTTGCTTAACTCTTGCGACCCCGATCGTATCGGTATTTAACAAATATCGTCGAAACGAATTCCCAAGAGCAGCGACAAGCGAAAAAAAAGAGCAAAATTCATACTTACATAAAAAGCATATTTTACACGCAGTTGTAATAGGTGTATAAATATTTTATGAAAAACGTCCGTCGTAAACTTAACAAAAAAAAATCTTTTAAACGCTTCGTATCTCCTGAACTTTAAATTCGTCGTTTATTATTAAGCTCGCTTCCTCGATCCTTCCAAGTTATCCTTTTGCCCAGTGTGCAAAAAGAAAGTTCGCGTTCTTTCTCCTTTTTTTTTTCATTCCCGTTGCTTCTATCGGTGCAAGTGCGAGTTTATGCCCTTAACGTCTTGTCGCGGAGTTTCTCTCTCTATCTCTCCTTTTCCGTTTACTCTTTTTCTCGCTTCAGGATCAAGATCGATGTTCGCGTTATATCGCAAACGCGCGGAGATTATTTTTTACATATCCGATCCGAGCGACACGGAAATCGCGCATAAATCTTTCGCGCTTCGTCTCGAATTGAATGGATGTACGAGTAATTGTGAAATATCATCTCTTCTTCTCCGAGAATTTATACCGTGAAATTAAATTATTTTTTTTTGACAAAGCGAAGCGCGAGCTTAATTTTTTTTTGATTCGGGTCTTCGTTTCAAGGACGATCGATTATACTCGAAACTTCTCGGTGCGATCGAGTCGTAACGTAAAGTTGTTCTTCCACGTTCGATAAAATAACTTTAATCTTCGATACTCGAACGAGATACAACCAAGATTCACGGGTAAACTCTGGAGTAAAATTCGGACGGTGTTTGAGGGAAACGGCGGAAAAATTCGATCGTTGGTTGAGTCCGGGGAGCATTAAAACTGCATTGCACCTCGCGGGTGTCCGAAAGAAACGGCAAAAAAAAAAAATTAAACGGACGTCGACATCGAACGGCGACTCGTTACGAGGGGGCGCAAAGGACGAGTTGATTGGCCTCGGGTTCGTGCTCGGAGTACGCAAACTGGGAAAAATCGCGTAACGAGGGAGAAACTCGCCTTTCGCTCGGCTTCTTTGACCCTCTGGATGTTCACAGGATACCACCCGATAACGATGCTCGTGTGTGGCGAAAGTGATGGATCGATGAATCGGAGGAATAAGGATGGTTTCTTCGGGAGATAAATATTGTTATTTTGGGTTGGTACAGGAATTTAAATTAAATTTCGTTGTTAGTTTTTTGAGCGGTGATTGCTGAGAAATTAATTTATAATCTCATTTTAATCATAAATATCGAAGGAAGGTGTAGTATATTTTAATTTTCGGAAAACTGCTTTTCATTTAAATTTTAGAGTAAAATTTATGATTTCTAAATGTCTTACATTTTTATATGTAAGATCGACATTTTTATACGTTGGTTATCGTAAATAATAAAAAAAACCTTTTAATAACGAACTTTCTTTTCTTGAAAATATTTGCTAATAATAGAATATAATTATATTTATTTAACGAAGTTTACAAAGATATAAAAATTTTCAAGATTAATCAACGATACTATTAAGTAATCGTTGATAAGAGTTTAAAAATAATTCGGATTATGCTAAATTTATACCCAAGATTTTTATTTAGATAGATAATACGTGGTCATCTAAAACATAAAAATTATTAACCTTATTATCGCGTTAAGTTCAATTAAAAATAAAAGATTAATTTGAAACGTTTGCATTGTAGATAAGATTGGCGTCGCAATGTATATATTCGCGCACACGAGCACATAAACGCGATACTGGACCAATAATAAGATACAAAGGAAAATCTTTTAGTCGTTGCAAAATGGCAAACGCAAACTCAATCGAATTTCACCGAACGTATTACTTTTAAAGTTAGATACTTAAGCGGCATCCAACGTTTAAAGAAACTTATTAGTTTCGACAATGCGGTTTAATTTATTTACGATAATTATTAACGATTGTGGCGATGTTATAATTTTCTCCTTGTTGCTCTTTCCAACTTTCGCTGGATAGCCGAGCTTCGGTAGTCATGACTACCTCGACGTACCAATGTCTTCGCAGTTTTTACAAAGACAACGTAAATCAAAGACGAGGTCTCGAAGCTCTTCGTTGTTTTACATCTTTCCTCGTATTCCGATCGAGTTGCACGTACGTGAGTTATATACGCGATTCGCAGAATTGTATGATACGTGTAAGAGGTGCTTTTAGGAATTCTAGAAAAGACTTGCACCTTTGGAGCCCGGCGATAGTCGCTATAAATTTTGAACGATCTTAATCGCGAAATGGCTAAAGTATATTTTAATTTTAATAGAGATCGAGGACAGGTTTGTGCTTCTTATGACCGTTGGTTATCTAAATGAATTTTGAACGAAAGTTTTGTTGTTTAAAGGAGTTTTCCTATCACGTTTCGATCGATTATTCGAACGTAACTGTAGTTGAATTGTATCAATAAGATCACAGTTGAACGTTAGACGAGTCAATATTTGATTTTGGAAAGATAAGTTTATCGTATGCGAAAGTATTTTAGTTATATTCTAATGTGGTTGGGGTATTAACATTTATTTAGATTAACTCTTAAAATTTTAGCTTTAAAATATGTTCCTTTAATTTTCATATTTATACAAGTAATTTATCTAAAAATAATATTGTCAAGGTATTTGAACGATTCTGGAAGATTAATTCAACTTATTGAACTGAATTTCTTATAAAGCTCGTGTCCTTTTCTTTATTCTTATCGTCAAGTGTACTGTTTCAATCTCGTCTTCAATCTAAAGCAAAGAATCGATCTCTGGAAATTTGACGTTTTTTTCTTGATTCTCAAGTGACTACTTCATTCTTTAGCAATCTGTTCTAGATTTATCGTCGAGAAAAAGCGAAAAGGTATCACCGTGATATTTCCTTGAATTTCTATATAATAGACTTGGGATGTACGTTATCACGAATAATTTTATTTTTTGTTCCAAGATTTGTAATGGCTTAAATTGTACATTAATTATACATTATAGTTAATGATTACATGGATAAAGGCACCAATTTATTTTGTTTGGTTTTAACTACGTAAGGTTACGTTTGAAATTATAAGTTTTTATTTCATTTGTCATTTTTCTCCTTTGCATTCGTTAAATTTTGAACTAATATTTATTTGTCCGATATAATACATTTGTGTATTTCGATTTTTAAACATACTACATTTTTTGTCAAAATCAATCTCTCTTTAACCTAAGTCACATAATATTTATAATTTATAATTTTTCATTTGATTTTGAACTCAATAGAATAAAATCTTTGTTTTTCTGCAAATAATTCTATCTATAATAAGACAATGTGTATTTATAATTTTAATTATCTTTTTTACGCGATACAATTTATATCGCATGACTTACATCAAAGAGTTAATTTAAGATATTTATTATTCATTTGATCAATTGATAATACATATTTTAGATATTGGTAAAATTAAAAATCTGAACATATTGTTTATATGATATTTTTAATAAAGCACATTAAATTAAATTAATTATTAAGCGTAAGTTTCTTCAATTTTTAAATATTTAATCCAACTTGAAGAAATACTAGAATTTTAATTTGAGAAATATACTTTATAATTTCTATCACTTATATAATTTAGTTATTTTCTGTTAATTTACAAAGAAATTTGAGATGCAAAAGAAAGATCTTTATATTACTGCTCTTTTGATGAAAATCTACTTTTTTCCATTGAATTTAAAGTGTATTTTCCATTTGCAAAAGAAATTTTCTTCGTTCAATCAATATTTTCTGTATTTCATTAGTTATCGTAGTATGGAGATTATAAAAAAAATAATTAATAATGACAAATTTAGTGCATATGAATATTAAAAATCTAATTATATATAACAACATTTTATTATATTATATTTTTTATCATGTTAAAATTATAACTATAATTTATTATAGATACTTTCAAAATAAATTAATCTAGTTTTAATCTTTATAATTTATATTTAAAATATAAAATATTTCAAAATCGATATTTAAATTTTATTTTATTGTCCATGTAGATACATATAATAATAGATTCTATCATTATTAATTCCTGAGCGTAAATATAAGTTTCCTGGATTCACTTCCTTTATGATTCTTAAATCCGATTTAAAATTATACAATCTTTTTCTTTGAATAGTTCTCTATTTCTTAATACCAACTTTTCGAGTTATTATCTATTTTACTCGTTTTTTCTAGGCTTCTTTTTTTTATTCTTAGTTCGTGATGAGCTTTGTCAGGAAAATATTGATGCAGTCAAAATATTACATTACGATTTAGCAAAGCTTCACTTTCTATCTTTCTGTTTTTATTGTTATCGTACCAGAAAGTCTAGTGAATCTTATAGCTTTACGTAAGTAGGAGTTGACGTTGTGAATATTTATGATCTTATTCTACGGAATTGGAAGAAGCGTAGCAAATGTATATATTTAGTAATATTTTCTTGATGAATGAAATAAAAGTTTTACATATATCAATTATAATGAAATATAATCATTGATTTATTAAAGAAAAATTAACATAACAATAATATTAAAAGTATTTTGCAACTATCATATATCAAATTTAACTCGATAAATTTAAATTGATAAATAAAGAGAAGCCGTGACTTTTTTGTAAAATGAAACATCAAAAACGTGTTAACCATTTTTATTTTTTAACATCCTGTCGATCAAACATGTTAACAATCATTTATATAGAAATAAAAGCAAACTTCTCATGAAAACTTATTTACGACTTTTGTTATTTCATGTCTTCGATCGATTTATTAGTTTTCGTGTATCTTACGATGAATTATACGAAATCATCGATCGAGAATTTACGTGAAAAATAAGAAAATCGTTACACATTTTGAAGGTCGTTAAACTTAAATCAGCTATTTTTCAGTTCTTAAATTTTCATTTAAGAAAACGATTAATACACAGTTTATTTATATAAAGTACGAAAAGTTTAGAATTTCCGCGTACGCGAAGAAATGTTTGAAATATCGTGTATAAATCGATCGATTCTTAATAATGTTTTAGTTAGAAAAAATCTAAAAAAGATTATAAACTAATCGGTGACCCGTCAGATATAAAAATGACTAATTCCGAATAAACGGAAGTATTTCTGAATTTCATAAATATATCGGGTTAATTCCGGATATCGCTGATTTATAAAAAGTTCATGCGCAGACGTTCGTTTCATTAACGTTGATAAATTCAATACTAAAAAATACACCGGACGACGATCCATACGAAAAAGTATTCAAAAGTGAAAATAAAAACTCAAAAATGGATGGATCCCGGTTAACGACTGCCATATTCCCTTGTATACGGTTACTCGTCGTTCTCCAACGTCGAAACCGAGAAGGTATTATAATCTCGTGTCAACCGAGAGAGGAAACAGCGTCAGGCGAAATCCCGCATTAGGCTAATGAGAGTCGACAACGCACCTGGTTTTAATTTTTTTTTAACCCCCTCCGCTTTCTTCTCGTATCTCGCTTCAACGTTTTTTTCTTGCAAAGTATACGAGACTGCGTTTATACCTTATACAGAGAGCAAAAGAAGAAAGAAGCGTTGAAATGGGAAGGGATAACGACGCGTCTCTCATTGCTGAATTGTAAATGCATTTTTGCGGCTCGTACGAACGCTTTTGTATTACGTACTGAAATTTTTTCTCGGGACGATGCGCTTTTTGTGGGTGTGTTTGGTTTTTTTTTTTTTAAAGTGTGATTCGCTCGATGGATTCGAAAAATGAAAGATCGATTATCGTAACAAAATTTTCATATTTCCGTAACGAGGTTGCATTATTTCCTAAACATAAATATTTGTTTGTTAAAATGGCGACAGATATTTGTTTTTAAAAGAATACACTCGTGACGTGCCTAAAATGTTTAAACGCGTAAAATCCCGGAAATCATTTGCCATTGATTCGATTTTCAAAGTTGAAGCTGCGAATTCCACTCGAAATACAACAATATTGTTTCGGAATATAAAAGGACTATAAATTACTTAGACCGAGGAGAAAAGCCTCTAAATACGTCGAACGGTGGTCGTAAGCTACCCTCGTCAGATTCGAAGGACGGATACAGGAGATCGTACGGATCACCGTCACCGAATATCATCTCCTCCTCCGCAAACTTTTCAATTTCGGCGAGTATATCGAAGTCGCCGGTCGGCTTTCTTCGACTCGCGATAACACAAAAGAACCACGAGGAAAGCAAATACGGACCGAGGGAGAGAAGAAAAAGAGGGACAACCCCCATTGAGAGATAGGATGAAACACGCGCTGTTAAACACGGTAAGAATGTTATATCCTTCGAGAGGAGCAACGTCTCGAGTAGAAAAAAAAGGGTAGGAGATGACGGGCTTGAGATAGCGAGAAGCGTAGGAGGGATGAGGCGGACGGGCCAATATTTTGGCGAGTCGATTAGCATAACCGGCTTTTTCGCGCTCGTCCTTTTACTCCCAGAGAGAGAGAGAGAGAGAGAGAGAGAGAGAGAGAGAGCCGTTGTCGTCCGGACAAACACGTACACGGGAAGCAGTGTCGCGGCAAAATTTTATTTGCCAACGGAGGTAGGACCGATGTACGGCTGCACCCTTCGACGTTATCTGCTCATTCGGGCTCTCGTCGTCCTCTCGAAGATTCAATCTCTTCGATCGAAAAATAGAAAATTAAGCGGAATTCGTTCTCTTTTCTCTTCCTGTGCGTTTCTATGGGAGTGGGTTGAAAACTAAGGGAGTTGTAAGTAAGAATCGACGATTAGTAGACGCGAGTCTTCCTAATCTTTCCTACCCGTTATTCAGTTGCCCGCTTTAATTATTCATCCGAATTTTAGGGAAGAGTTATAGCTTTATTTTTGATGAATTTTTTTGTTTTTACGTGATAAAAATGCTTAGGCAAAATTAAACTGTATTCCAATACTCGTGTAATCAAGATTTTCATTATACGAACGTAACAAATACTTTAATTATATTTTCTGTGTATTCGAATGAATACGAAGGTTTGATAATTTTGATTGATAAACGCGTGATTCGTTTAGGTAAATAAAAAATTCTACCGATTGTATTCGAAAATCAGTTATATTCTAAGTAAATTAAATTATTTAATCGTGATTATTCGATGTTAAATATCGTTACTCGTTATTTTAAATATATTTTATATATTTTTTTAGTTATTTTAAAGGCACTAAATTTTATCCAGTTGCATTTTCATGGAAGAAGTTTCACTGTATATTTTTTATAGAAAAAATTTGATTCAAATGTCAAAATTAAGAATTTTAATGTAAGGAAACTTGTGTTTATTTTTAAAAAGAATTTTAATTTTTTCGCAACTGCAAGGTTATAATTTAAAAACTTGCGTTATTTAATGATACTCGATTCGTATGAGCAAAGCACCTTTTCAATAATTATAGTATTTTTAATTTGTTTTTAAAGTTTTAATTTGGTTACAAAGTTATGTAAAAAAATTATTTTTTTATAATAGAATTACCTGAATAATACTTATCTGAAAATTATTACCTGAAAATATTTGATATGAATAAACAATTATTTACTTATCCATTTCTTATATATACAAAAACTATTCTTTCTATTTACTTCAAATTTTTTTCTTATAATTAAAAAGTACATATTTTAAATTTTCATCTAATTGAAATTTCATCAGTTTTAATTAGATACATTTTTATATGTGAATCTAGATAAGATTTAATAATGATAATTATATAAATGTTATACGTCAAGAAAAAAATATTTATTTACGATCTCAATAATGAAATCTTTAATTTTAATAACAAGCTCAAATACGATAAGAATTTTTATTATATTAAATTAATTTTCAACAATAGAGTAATTTTGAACTTTTTATCTTCTTATTGGAATTCTTAAAATATTTTGAATGTAAAATATCCCGATGTTCTCTAAATGTTCGTAATGAAATACTATTTTTAAAAGTAAATTTAGTTTTAATTTATTTTTATTACACATAGTTTTACATTTTCCGAATACAATAAGTGTTTTAAATAGCATTTGAAAGAAAAATGTCAAATTTTTTTTATAAGAATATGAAAATTGCGTATATAATTTATAAGAATAAATTTTTTATGTAACACTTACATTTTTCATAAATTTTATAAAAATTTATCTTCGGTCTTTAAAGTCGATTAATAAATTATATTATTGACAAGCTGTAAAAAATATTGAGCCGTATTCGACAGCAAAAAACTAAGTAAGACAGAAAAAGGAAAGTTTATATAAGACTTTATTACCGATAAGAATATTGAAAAAATATTATAAAATAAAAAGTTTTCAAAAATCAATCTTCAAGAAAAAGTGTTAGGATAAGAAAGATAAAGAAAGAGAGAGAGAAAAGTATAAAGTTAAGAAGTAAAAGAGGACGAAAGGGAGAAAATAAAAAAACATGGCTACGATTTTTCGATACGAAACTGAAATGTTGCATCGAAAATTTCACGTACGATAGAGATAATTTTTAACAAGTAATTCTTTTTCTACAGTCAGATACATAAAGAACGAGAAGGAGTACAAATATTAATATAAAGTAGAAAATTCTTTAAGAAAGTAAATATCTTTAAGTATAAAAGATGAATATTTTAATCTAGAAATGTCCGTTACTGATTAAGTTCTCCGAATAAAAGAAAGATTTCTATGTGAAATTATATAAGTAATATCTTAGTTCGAACATATTTAAATTATTTAAATATCAGATTAGAAGGATTTAAATAATTTCCTTACAGACGTTACAATCCGTTGAATAAATTTTGCGATATCTGCTCGAATGAAAAGAGAAATGTTGAAACGACTAGTCACTCGAGAAGAACAAATAAGGGCAAGTGGTGACAATCGATACGTAAAAAAGAGTATTTGCATAAACGAAGAGCAGAAAAGATATATACAGTTGTTGGCAATTAAATGCGTCGCCAGCGACTGGATTCTAACGAGTTTTTGCGATGATCCGTTGATTCGCGCAATTATATGTGATTAGCGTCGGGTCAGTCGTTGATGTCGTCATTTATGCATATGGACATCATAATTTACGTTTTTATGATATTTTTTAAGGATACGTGTGTATATCTATGTTTTTCTTTATCCTTTGCATTAGGATAAATTAACATAATTAGCAAATATTTATTATCGAATCGTCAATTATTAGGAAGTAGTTTCATCGCTTAAGAAACGTTTACTTAAAAGCTGTGGATAAATAAAACACGAATTCCAAACGGAAGATCGTTTATAAATTTATCGTTAGTATCGAGCTGTTTTGAAAAAGCCTTGGGCAAAAACAGAAATTGAAAGACAGGCGTAAAGGAAAATATCCTATGAAGTTTACGGTAGGCGTTAAAAGCGAACTCACGATTCGTCGCGTATGCGTTCACCTCTGTCCAAGTTTGATTAATGGCTACCGTGAAATATAGTCCCAGACGTTTCGCGAAGTTCTATTTAAGGATGAAAGCTGTCTGGAGCCATTGCCAAAGGTTCTCTTATTGTTCAAAAAGTAGGTGAAATGGTTCTTTGCGGTTCTGCGCAAATTCTTGTGTGAGCTTCTTCCTTTATTGCTCTTTCCGTATATCCAACTTTTTACGCGAGCTTGTAGATTTTGCAGACGACGATGTTTTAGCTTTTCCGTCTCAGCTTTCTATTTTTATCGGCAGAGCTTTTTACACTGGTGAACTTACATCGGAGGATTTTCAGGTAAACTCACCGGCCTTACTTTTTCTCGAGTGGTACGTGAATAATTATCAAACAACCTAATTAGAAAAGTTGGGTCGCTACATTTCTTGTATAACTACGTACACACTGTATTTTCGGCTGTTTTTACGCTTACCTGGATATTTAAAATATATTTTTAGCGAGTACGTGAAATTGTATTATTTTAGGAAACGTACAAAATGTTACTTTTTATTTTATAATTTGTGGTAATGGTATAAGAATTATCGGATATATTTTGATCGTTGTATCAAATACTAATTTAATAGAATGTTCGAAATTACTTTAAAACCTTTCTGTATCGTTGAATGAAATTGGAAACGTTGAAAATCGTCGTTGTCAAAAGCATATTTACCGTTATTATGTACTTTGTTACTAAATCAATCTAAGACTTTGATTAATATTGTAAAATGATTAAATTAAATTCATCGGGCTAAATTGAAATAAGAAATCAAGCGGTGTTAAATAAATTTACGTAATTATGATAATGACATTTCGTTCCCAACGATTCTTTACTTTAGAAACGAAAATAGTATTTTATAAAAGTATACAAATTTTCAAGTGCGTGAAACATTGACTTTCTACGATTTATAAAGTATCGAAAGATCCATTCGAAAATATACACAGTGTCAATGACGTATATGCAATTGACCCTTTAAATACACATCGTCGATATTCAACTCGTAATTTAAAAGAAGCGTTTTTTTCTCGAGCACCGCGCCTCGAGATTTCAGCTTCGCAGTCTTAGCGAAGGCAAGAAACTTAATTTGCTAAAGAGCGAACTGTTGGAGTAGAATCGTTCCTTTGTCCGTCTCTCCTTTGCTGGTACAAAATATAAATGTCCCGTTGAATCGAGAGTGTAAGTGAGTTTGTATAAGAATGAGAGAGAGAGAGAGAGAGAGAGAGAGAGAGAGAGAGAGAAAATTCTCGTCGTACGCGTCGTTGAATGTCTGTTCGATTAAAGCAAACGCTCGGGGCTCTTTCGATCTAATTCTCGCAAGGGGAATAAGCTTGTCTAAATATTCTCTGTCCGATATCCAAAATTATAGTTGTCAATATAATTCAAACGTTGCTTTTATTTTCTTGTTCGATATGGGTAACGGTTGTTTACTCGAGATATAATTGTACGTTTATTTACATGTTCATAAATACGAGTATATATATTTTAACGATATTTTTTTTAATTTTGAAAGATGGAAAATCAATGCCTTAATTTAGATTTTATTTTTACGTTTTATTAATTAACCGTTCGGTAATCGTTTTTAAAATCGCTTAGTTTAAAAAATGAATTAAAGTTCTCGTTATATAATACTTTATAATATTCTTGCGAATTTTTTAAAAAAGCTACGTTCGTAAAGTAATACTAAATATACAACGTACAATATTAATAGAAAAAGATTTAATACAAAAATAACTCACGAAGCAAAATTAAATGGCAAAAGTAATAACCTGTTATGGAGATACAATATGGATATATCACAAAGAGATAAACGAGAGAAACATCGAAAAAATACGAAAAAATATTGGTGGCTAATGTAATTATATAATAAAGATAAACAAAACAAAAAAATTTCCAATTAAATAGACATATAAACACACAAAAATTAATATATAATTATTCAAATAAAAAGAAAAGACATAAAATTAAACTACTGTATAAATAATCCTTAAAATGATCGAAAATTTTAATAATTAAATGTATTTATTTATTACAACATTCCCATTTTCTGTTCCACACCCACAGACATATACACAAAAATCATAAAGAAATCGAATGTAAAGTTTTTTATATTACCCATTTTTTGTTTATAAATAAAAGTGCAAAAACGTTATAAAAAAATGTATTCTTCCGTAAAAAATTCTCGTACACAAAAAAAATCTTAACTAAAAAAGAACAAAATAAATAATCCGTAAGACTATCAGTCATGAGTAATTATTATATGCAAAATCATTGTTTATTACGATTGAGAAAAAACATTTTGTGTAAATATTGTATTTATCGAGTTAAAATAAATAAACATTAATACACGTACAAAACGTTAAATTATTCGACGGTAAATTAGTCGACCGAATACCTACGGATATTACACCAAACGTACAGATGTAATTTTCCGTATTTGTACACTTATATTATACTTAGATACGCGACATATTTATTAAACGATCATTTGGAGAGGCAGTAAATTCTAACCGAGTCGTGAAAAACACGCGTTACACCCGGTAAGACGCAAGGATAAAAATAAAAAAGGACTAACCCCACGTATTATCTAAATATGCCTTGCCTCGGTACATCCGCTTATTTCTTTCCATCCACTTCTCTTTCTCTCTCCCTCTTTTATTAGCTTTTCAGCGCCAGTACTTATTCTTTGATCAGCCACTAGGAATTATCGGAGTCTGCCAATTACTCGCGTCGCCATAAAGCAATATTACACGCCCATTTCCGTTTCTCGTATATTTTATACCGAGTTCGCGTACTCAGCCCAAAAGGTGTTGTTACACGCGAAGATAGATAACAAGAATATTTACAGCAGCGATCGAACTATCGGTTCCACTCGATCGATATCGCAGAAGAATGCCATCGACTTTTTTCCCTCGTTCATTTTTAGGGCTCACTCGAGAACTGCGAGTTTCCGAAATAACTTCGATTTTCAACTCGGATACCTTTTATGCAACTTAACGCCTGTTATCGTACGGCATAAATTTATGACGCGAATAACTTAATTTAAGGAAAAGCAGAAAGTTTAAAAGGACGTTTAACTTTGTATCGTAGGTATTTTAAATTTTTCTTTTACGAAATAAATGTAATAACGTTAGAACTATAATTTACGAGATAATAAGAATACGCGTGTAAAGATTGTTTCAACGAGATAACGAGCAGATTTATATACCACATGTACAATATAATATCCCGATGTATAATGAAAATTTTGTAGTCCTTTGGTAATGAAATCGTTACGAAAATTTATAAACCGAAAGATTAGTTACTTCGTTATCGAATAAATTTCGGAACACAAATATAAACACGATTTTGAAACGTTGTTTTACGATAATCCTCTATTAATAATACCGATGAAACAACTACGCACATTTTTGATACGTGCGAAGATCAACGAGAGATATTTACACTCGACGCGAACAATCAAAACCATAGTTATATCGACGAAGGGTAGGTTAGTCTAAATATCGAGGCTTAATTTTAATTACTGTTTCAGGAGCGAATGTAAATATCGATACGAATTCGGACGCAATATCCATCACAGGATTATCGTGATTAGAATTTATATGTCTGGATCTTTACGCGGTTGTAGATTAGCTCGAGAGCATCTTTTATTTCATCCTTTGAAAACGCGCGATGACACAATTAGCGTAAATAAACGGTAATCGATCGCGTCGGATGAACCGATTGGTACTTATTCTCGAATAGACATTTTCAGACACCGACGCGTCGCGAAACGGGAACAAATATTATAGAACTGCGGAGGAAAGAAAAACAGGTCGAAAGCGAACATCGAAAAGTCGAAAGGAAAATCCACGGTAGTTTTTCCTGAGAATTTTTTTGTACCTCGCGACTCGAAGCAAAGGGAAAATAAAGCGGAAAGGGACGAGAGGAAAAAAAGATGCCCGGAGCTGAGACGAGAGACTCGGAGTTAATTCATCCAGTTAATTACGAGTAACGAAAGACGATTCTCCGGGAGCTTGCGGCAATGGCAACATCGAGGTGGGAAAAGCGCGAGGAGCTTTTTAGTGGTGTGTTGCGTGTGTATAGAATTGAGTGGTGTGTGTTCAATTGACGCGCTCGACGCTAACTAATCTAATCAAAAATTTCTCTCGTTAATTGCTCGAATTTTCTTCCGCTTTTACGTTTTTTTTTCTTTTCAGCTTCTTTTATTTTACTTTGCATTACCTTTGATCTGACTTCGGGTTGGGAATACACTTTATCTCGAGAGACGCGAAACCGTTACGTGAAAAGGTAACGATGCGAAAATTCAAAGCAACAATGCGTCATGCGTGTAATTTTTAAACGAGCTTTATATATATATATATATATATTTGTTAGAATAAAAAGATCGTTGCATCGGAAAACGATTAGTGCAAAAAATTATTATTATTTTTAAAGAGATGATATTTTTGTATTAAAGTATTTATCAACGCGTGATTTTTATTATATTATTTGTTATATTATTATTAAATGATTGGAATTTATTTTAAAAGCAATTTTAATCGATGCTATCATAATTACACGTTTGTATAAATAATTAAGTGTACCGATATGTAAACTTGTAAATTTTACTGTATTTTAACGGGTTGGTACGATTAAAACGGTGTTTTTAACGCATATTTTATTATTTTTGTTTTTTTAAATTACGAGCTTTTTCAATATATCGTAAAAATGTGTTTTTAAACATTAGATTCGGTATTACAGTGTTTTTAAACATTTTCGGTATATACGGTATTTAAAAGGTACAAAGAAAAAATTTTATCTCACATATTAATACTCTTGAATTTCTATATATGATTTAGAAAAATTCAAAGCATTTGTATCGTTAGAGTAAATTTTATCTTTAAAGAAATAAGATTGAAATATTATGAGTTATATACTCGATTGCAATTAAATTAATTCGTTACATTAGAATAATATTATACAAAAAAAGAATCTTTTCTTATGCTTATTTTGATTTTGTACATTTAATTTTTATATGATACTATTTCAATGTTTCTTTTCTTATAATAAAACATATGTAATATCCTTCGATGTATAAATTGTTTCAAAATTAATTACGATAATTTCCTATAACAAATTTATAAAATTTGTTGAATAATTTTTACAGAAACGTTAAAAAATTTTGAATTCAAATTAAATCGATAATAAATTAATTTTAAATACGTATATCGTAAAGTTCAAAGTAACGATATTTCATACTTTCAATACAATATTTTCAAGATCAAATTTTTTGTTCCAGTCTTTCAAGAATCATAATATTAAATACAACGATTATTAGCTACTTTTTAACGAAAGCGATCGTTTCTAAAAAAAAATGGTTTATTTGCTTCACCGCGCAAAAAGAAATAAATGACTTCGTTGACCTCTATACATTCATATTTCGCGCACGGATCGAAACAAGATTATCGGAGCCGCCTTTTTCCCATCTATATACGTAGAAAACGGCTGTGACAAGTGTCCGCGAGTCAAGAGAGCAACTTTTTATCCGTCGTCGCACTTCGCAGTTTCAAGTTCAATGACACCAGACCATATATTTTCTACTCTTGTGGGATGGGAAGAGGTACAGAATCGCAACCGTATCCGCCTCTCCGACAATTTCATTTCGTTAAAATAGACTTTATTTAAGACAATTAAACATTTATTTATCGATTGATGATTTGTATATTTAGTTGCTAGTGTATTTTTCTATAAATATAATTATGAATAAGATTTATTATAATTGGTAATTTTAAGTTTCTAAAATAATATTTGAAATAATGTTCGATTCTTTTTTAAATTATTTTATAAAATACAACTTTTGTGAAATATTACAGTTGATACTATGTTTAATGATTTAAATACATTTTTTATATAATTTTTTAGTAACATAATAACAAAAGAGTTATTTTAACGATTTCGTAATACACGAGAGACTTGTATTTTTTTGTTTAAATTTTTGCATATATTTGGATCCCATAATTTGTTTTATTATGCAATATATTAATATTTGTAATAATTTATAGAAAGTTATATTATTATTAGTATTAGCTTTTTGACTTTTTTTTGACATGTTAGTATCGGTAGAGTTTTCATCGTATATAAAATTTTTCAGTTACTTCAACTAACGAATGTTTGAAAATTCGATATTTATTGAAAGATAAGAAATTGAAGTGTCTTATAAATGTATAGGAACATTTTATTTACTCTTAGGATACTTTATCAGCAATTTCCTCTTATAGATGATTTATATCTATAATTTCAAAATAACTGCTTCAAATATAATTTAAGAAACAGCTAATCTATTGCAATTTTTTGGAGTGTAATTTAATACGGTAACAAAAATTTGTATGTATTTTTAATTCGAAAATATTAAATACCAGTATTAAACTATTATATATTTATACACGAAGTGAATACAATCATCGTATTCCAATTACGTGCACAAGTTTTCATCGATCAACTAAAAAATCTGTATTTTAATTATTCTAATATAATGACGAGACTTGTATATTTTCCAAACATGTTTTGCAGTACATCTAATTTGTATTCTTTTAAAATATTCCAAGGATTTTAAATATTTCACGAAAATACGTAAAAAAGTCGGCGTAAAAAAATACGTATTTTTGTTTCTGTAAATTACAGAAAAATAAATTTGTACGAACCGTTTCCCTGTCAAATAATTACAATTAAATTTAAAAAGGCAACTTTGTTTACCTTCTTGAAAATTATAAAAAACGCACGAAAGTTTTGTGAAACGGAAGTCATAAATACAAAAGTCCACAATAAAAAGTTTTAATAACATAATTACATTTACTTCACAATTCAAAAAAGAAGTTTAAAGAAACGAAACCATTTCTCGAATTGAAGTATACTTTTGCATCACCGTTGGAAAAATTTATTCTTTCCGAATTCGTTTTTTTAAAAAAACCTTCTAGAACTTACTCAAAGCTCTAATAGTTTGACGATGCACAACAAGTAAAAAAGTAGTCATGTAAATAAGAAAAGACAAAGTAAGTAAGGCAAACGAGAAGTAAATTATGTATGTTTCATCGTATCTTTCGCGATTAACTCAAACTTCAACGCAAATCTAATTTTTTTCAAATCAATGAATATAAGTGAAAGGAAGAAGCAAACGAATGCGGTAAATGAAAAATAAAGCAATCGAAGGAATCGCAAGATGTGAAAAACTGAAGTTTCAAACTAGATTCTATAACGATAAAATAACAAAGTTTAAGCAATAGAAAATTTTTATCTTTTTCACTACAACTCTGTTCTCGCCTGTGCATATCCGATCGGCCAATGGAAATCGTATAGTCTGTCGTCTCTTTCGTCATCCCTTTTCTTCCTCGGCTCTCTTAAGTCTGTGAGTTGCAGCTTGAGACGAGAGAGAAAAATGGCGATAAAACTATGGTCCTCTGGAGACGTACAGGTGGAACATTTTATTTGATGTTTTCACGAGCTTTCGTAGAACGACGGAGAAAAATAGCTACTAGTAAGGAGAAAGGTAGAGAGACCCAGAAAATGTTAGTGGGTGTAACTGTAGGAACAAAGGAGCAGAAAAGAGGAACAGCTTCTTAAACAAATGGGAGGAAAGAAGCGAGATTTTTTTGTTTGATGGATAGTTGTATGTGCCATTTGCATAGATCTTAATTCCTGATGGGATAAAGTGGGTTTAGTTTTAGGCTGAATCGAAGTAAGATTTCACTGTGCAAATATGTTTTGCAAATAGGAGTAATGCACGAAAACATAAAATATTCATTAGTAATCGAGTTTGTCTCTTTTAATATAAAGTTATGTAAAGCGTTGAGTTATTTAAATTTGAGAAGGTAAATAAGGAATTTATAAATGTAAATTGTATTGAAATAGAATAGATAAATTTGGCTAGTTTCAAAATTTATTTGAATCAAAAGTGAAAATACGAGTGAAAATGATCGAAGTACGTTTGTTTTAGTTTATATAGGGTAAAGAATGAAATATGGAATATGAAAAGAAGATACGCATGACTAAAATTCTAATGTAATGAAAAGTAATATTTAATATCAATATGTTTTAATAATTCACATTTATGGCTTAATGCACAAAAAAATTACTTTATATATCAAATTCTCATGTAGCTTAACTCAAACAATAACTAAAAGCTATAAAGATAAAATATCTGAATTTTAATGCTCCAAAGTTGAAGTAAATTGCTATTTTAAAATTAATTAATATCATATCTATATAAATATTTTCTATATTGATATTTTTCCATTTATAAAGTCGTATGTTAAAATTGACCAAATTAATTACGATTAAAATTATTGAGAAAAAGATTGTGAGGTATGTTAGAAACTTAATCGATATGCTTTTGGAATATCAACGTTTGATTCCAATTTAATTGTACAATGTAGAAATATTAGTTATCAATACTTTGTTTTTGAATATAATTACTATATTTAATTAAAATTATGTAACATTCTATTTAGTAATGTTTTGAATCTTAAAATTTAGTTTTATCAATTAATTAAATATAGTTATTTTGTATTACATAATAATTATTTTATTCAATTTTGATGTATAGTAAAATGCAGTTTTTTAATAAAAATACTTACCTTTCAATAATGATTTTACAATATTTGTGGTAAACATAAACTTATATTCTATATAAATTCATTCATGTTAATATCCATGAAATATTTTTTCCATAAATTTATATTATCAACAGTTTCATAAAGTAGTAAAAATTACTTATACAATATATAAATTATTTATATTTTTATCGTATTATTAATTTTTACTTTTTATATATTAAGATATGTAAAATATATACCTGTTGGCTTTAAAAAATTATATCGTATGATTTTTAATTAGCGAAGTACGAATAATAACCGATCATGTATTTTCAAATTTAAAAAAACCTCCTTAATAATTATTAGAGGGATAAAAATACATTTCCGATAGTCACATAGAAATCAATTACTGCATTCAAAGCATTTTAAAAATTAATAAAGTATTTGTCTCGTGTATAAATTAATTAATTACCATATTAATACCAACTCCTGTATTTTCAGTCTATGGCATAATAATTGGGAATAGTGAGTAAATCTGCTTTTATAAATTACTTTACTTTTATCCAGCGTTTATTAGCATACATTTATAAATATCGTAGAATTTTTTTGTTCTTTAATCATAAGATAATTTGTACGAGTTTCAATATATAAAGTACGTTTAATACAAGTCATTATTTCATTGCAGCTAGAAGAAATTAACGTTATTAATGTAATTAGAATTTTTCTTTCTTAGCTTAAATTCAAATATAATCTCGCTCTAATTTCTTTTTACCCATTCGTAACGATAATCTTATTTTAATAATATTAATTTTCACACTCCACAATTTTCGCAATATTAGTATTTATCGATTGTTTTCAACTCGTACAATACGATCGATTTAATTATTATATTTGTTAAACAAAAACTTGGAATAACTGCATTTTTATCTTTTATATAAAATATAAGAATCAACGTTAATTCGTTAGTGAAAATTCCACGACTTACAGTTACAAATATGTTAATAGTAGATTATTTAGTACGCAGCAAATAGGGGAAATTTCTTACGTTAACAAAAATACAAAATTCTAAGAAACGTGTGCGAATCTGCATTAGAACACGGGACAAAGTGGAGTTTCCGAGCACCAAATCCTTTTTTCTCTAATATAGAACAAAGCTCTTAAACCCTTTCATCGCGCTCTACAAAAATGTTTCGTAAAAAGAGCCGAAGGTCCAGGGAGGAAGATTTTAGCACGACCATTTTCTTAGCATAATTCGCTTCTCGAACGATTATCACGAAATGAGCAACGGAAGAAGCGCACGGAGTTTTTTTTATCACCCTCGAAAATTCGAATACACGTATGAGTACGTAATTCCACAGCTGAGCGAGGAAGACTCGTCTCGAGTTCGTCTCTCTCTCTCTCTCTCTTTACTCTCTTGGTTAAGAATGAATTTTTATCGGGTCCGCCGCCAATGCCATGGAGCAGCACTTGGACTTGTCTCAAAGCTCCTTCTTCGTCGTCTTCGTCGTCTTCTTCTTCTTCTTCTTCTTCTTCGTCCGTCGACTCTAAACAAAGGAAGGCCCGGGCCAAGCCTCTCGCGATAAATCAGGAGGCTTACAAGGCCGCTCGGATTATACGTGTAATTTACGCATGCATACCTGTTCGAGCGGAGTGGGACCTCCTGGTCGGAGGCCTTTTAAAGGGTGGATCACTCGCTACGCATACTCGAGAGGTAAAGGCTCGGATGCCGGAGGATCCAGATGCAGAGGCACTTAACACGGTTTTGAAAACTTTAAAGGAGACAGTTATGGATGGACCGTTGAGTTCTTTTTTTTGGTTCGGTGCGTTGAGTTACGAAGCTGTGTTTATACACCGATTGCCGCTGCGATGCGAAAGAGCGGACGTTCAAAGTTTGCTCAATGAATTAAGTTGTTCCGAAGTTATAAACTCGCGTTTTCATTCGGAAGGTATCGGAAGGGGGAATTACTAGTTTATAATGCAGTTAATAAGCTTGGGTAATTTTCATTTCGTTTCTTATTTCAGCGATATGATTTTCGTTTTTGATTCGGGAGGAATCTTTTCAAGAATATCTATTTTTTAATTTAATCAAAGTAATATTTCTGAACATACAGATTTTTATTCCGTAACGGGCAATCCAATATTATTATATGTATTTTAAGCGATACTTTTTAAAATATTCTCCAACGTGATTTAAGTCACATTTATACGGCTTTTATAAGACTTTTCGCAAATTCGGAAGAATATTCATGGATGGTAGAAAATGGATTAAAGTTTTCGTTAAAAATAAATATAAATTATTTTAAGATTATTTTTTATTTTATATTATTTCTGCAAATTTCTTAGACGTTGTAAAATAACTAGTAAATAAAAGTTTCGTTGATAATGTAATAATCGATAAGTTTACCAATTATAAAAAGTTTATTAACTTATGTATTTTATATACGTTTTTAGTAAATGTATGGAGATTTAAAATGTAATAAATTAATATTATAAATAATACATAAAATATTTGACTAGAAATTTATTAAAATATTCGTATAATTTTATAAATAAACTTTTTCTTGGATTTGATAAAAATTATTTTTCCTCTTCGAAAAATTATTTATTTATACATTTTTTGCAAGAAAATAAATTTAATTTATAAATATTTTCTATTATATCGTATTTTTTAAAAATAGCTATAAAAACTAGAAAATATGTTTCACTCGATGTTCATTAATTTTATTATATTATGGTTGAAAATAATTTATTGATCAAAACATTTTTTCAAAAATAACAATTGAAGTATACACTTTAAATAAATAGCATCATTTTTTATTATCTATAATTTTAATGAATGAAATAAATTATCAAAATTATATAACAGTTTATCAACGCTTTATAAAATTTTATTAGCTACTTAAAAATTGCATTTAATCGTATATATTTTTATTCGATTTTTAATCCATATTTATTAAAAATAAATACTATATTTTTAAATAATTTAAAAAGTTTGTTATTTTACAATTTTTACAAATTACCTGTATATTACAAAAATTGAATAGTAATTTATTACTTTATGAATCTTTATCGATCATATTTGAGAAAAAAAAGAATTTTCTGATTTTACAAATCAAAATCACAAATACATTTTTGTACGTTCGATGACTTTGAATTCTCAAATTTTTAATCTATATATATATATATTTTATATATAAAGTAACCAATGGTTTTCCTTCTTCAACGATAATTAAACGATACCGATAAAAATGAAAATACACTCTTTACCTTATAAGAGCCACGACTATAAAGTCACGTATCGGAAACTTCCGCACTCGGTCCAAGACATATTCAGGGCGTCTCTCACACTCCGATAATAGCGAAAGGGCCAGACTATTTAGAGGCGGAAGTCCGTCTCGACCGGACTTTTCTTACCCGGTGAAATGTGGAGCGGGAAAGTTCACCGAGTCGCTCGTGTGCATAAATGCGTATGTGTACCCGCAATCTTGGCGATGTTTTTCTAGCGTTGCAGCCGGTGCTAAAGTCGTTTAGCAAAGTTTATCTTTCTCCTCTTCGCCCTTGGATAGATGCTTTTTTCCTTATTTCTTACGGTTTCTCGATCTATTTTTTGTGATTTTTTTCTGTCTAGGTTGGTAAGGTACGAGTTCGAGGATGGGATTAAAAATATGGCCTTAATAAACTTTCGAAATCAAGATTTATCTCCGAGACAAACAAGAAGATTCTTAATGCATCTTTTGATCTTTCTTAATACGATTTCGGATTTTAGGGAAGATGTTTTGTACGGTTCGATTCAAACGTCATTTCCAATTAAACCGTTAATATTTAATATAGTTAAAAATGAAATTTGATATATTTGATTTATGGTTAGTAAATAAGTTTTGCTTCTAAACGTTTTTAAATAACTTATTTGTCTGTTATGTAAATAAAATTTTAGCATATTTTTAACTTTTAAAATATTATTATTTATTTAAAAGAGCTGGTAATAACTCTTTTATTGAAATAAATATTTTTGAATCGTACAATTAAAAGTTTATAGTATATTTATATTAACATAAACAAAAATTGCTGTGTGTCAAAAAGCAGTTATAATAACTAATAAATGGCTTATTTTTAAATTTACGATAAAATATTAATAAAATTATGTCGGTTGAAATGTATCATCGTAGCAGTGGATAAAAATAATTTTAGTTTTTAATTTAAAACTTTAGAATTTATTTACTTACGAATATATTCCAGGGTTATTCATTTTTAAATCATTTTTTCACGATAAATATAATATAAATTAATCGGATAAGTATATAAAATTATTTTAAAATAAAATTTGACAGTAAATTATATCATTATATTATTAACGATATTTAAAAAATACCAAATATTTCACAGCATTGCAAACGCGTTATTAAATACTTATTAGAAATAGCATAAATCTTATTAAATATATAATTATATTCTAATTCAATAAAATGCTCTTGTTTATTAATTTATGATTCTCAATCCGAATCCATAAAGCATTATAGATGATTTTCCAAAATATATTCATAATTTTAATATTAATCGACATTCGTGCCAAAAAAGATTAGCGAGTATTCTTTTATCCTTTTATTAATTAAAATTTAAGCTGTACATAATAAATCAGATTAGTTTTTGAATTAAACAACGAAGTAGAGTAAAATAATAACGTTAATCTTAGTTTCAACTTTTAAGAACATTTAAAGAATGTCGTAGTAATTTAAACACGTATGGCATTTTTATGGCTTATCAGTAATGAAATAATAAGACACCTCGTAAACATTAAATTATATTTATTTTGAAGTAAACATTTTATTACAAAAAAATATATATATACATGAAATATTTAGAAACGTTAAATCTATTTCTTTGTGGATTGTAAATATGTCATAATATTTACTAATTATGACTACATTATTATAAATAATATCAAATAGATTCAGAAATATGTATATAATATATAAAAAAAATATTTCCAAAAAGCTATTAAAATCGAAATTTTAGATACGTATAATAATAGCTTATACAAATTTTTCGTATCAAGATGAGTTTTAAAAATTTTTGGAAGAAATAAATCTAAAATATATGAGACGAACATTCGATTATAATTTGAAAAAGGCCAACAAAAAAAAACGAAGCAAATTAATTTAAAATTTCGGACAAAAAATAAATTTTTAAAATATACGAGGTAACAAAGCATTTCAACGAAATTACTAAAATATACGATTGGCCTGAAATTAGTTGGGTCCAACTTTAAAATCTTCGCTCGTTGTTGAAGCTACCGTGGCAAACGTCTGCTAATTTACTCGGTTAGTCGCACGAGCAAAGCATTAGAAGTTGCACTTCGGTGCCCTCGACTCTCGCGTCCTCGTACTCGTGTTTCGGAAACCCAAGAAATGCACGTGTTAAGAAAGCATCGAGAGAGACAGAGAAAGAGACAGAGAAAGAAAGAGAGAGAAGAAAATGTCACGACAGAATTCGAGCCCTAACGTTACAATTTATTTTCAAAGATTCAAACGAGAATTTGATTGCGGAGGAGACCAAAATTGTCACTATCGACGCTTCATCGGAGGCTTCCCGGACAGTCCAAGTTTCGATTTTTTCTCCTTCGCGGTCTCGGCTTTCCATCGCTCGTGGTATCGTTCGCAGAGACGTTTGAGGGCCTCTTCGATCTCCGCGAGTTCGACCTGCTGTTTTCCCGCGATCTCGGCCATATGTCTCGCGTCCTCCAGGGTCTTCTCGATCACGTCCTCGAGGATCCACATGAGGGCCGATTGCGCCCTTGCCGAGAGCACGTAACGTTTATCTGTTGAGATATTGACAATTTCTGCTTAGCTCTTTCCTCTCAAGCGTGTAAGCGTGCATCTGTGTTGGTGGGTGTGTCGGTGTGTGGGTGTGTGCAGAGGAGCCGAGCCTAGTTGTCGGCTAATGGCGATTCTCGTGCACGACTTGGGGAGGAAATTGGAACTCGGAGCTCTACTTACGTTAATTATTCACAAGTGTGTTCTTCGATTATATGGTTGTAAGCGTAATTTCACGGGGGACAAATGCTCGGAGGATGTATGAAGTCGGTGTCTTGTAATGTTGGGAGGGGGTTAAGATCGTGACTGTGCTTTTATGAATTTTACGATCGCGATTAGAGGATTTAAGAAACCGTTTGGGTATGCTCGAGAATCGATCGGGAAAAATGTCCATTTTGTACTATTTTGCGTTGATGCATGAAAATTGCATTTTTTATAGAGAAACTATTTGTTAATAATAAAAGGTTTAGTCAAAATTAAAATCGAAATTACCGGGTGAATTTAAACGAATCTTCGCGTATGAAAACGACGAGTGTCTTTCGTTTTTATTTTCAATATATAACAGCAGTTTTTTGATAAGACTGGGTGACAAAAATAATATGCGTATTAATGAGAATAAACAAACAATAGGTCTGATTTCATAATTTCAAACTTATAGACTCAAAGAATATTACGTAGGTTAAATAAATGAAAATATTGTACGAAAATATTAAATGTTTTTAATTTAAAATAAATATTAAAAAAATCAATACAATAATCAGTTACAATATTAAATATAGAATAAGAGATATAAAATATAACAATTTTATATGAAAAAAGGGTATTTTTACTTAAAATTTAAATAACTTTTATAATTTTTTGAGAATTATTTTTGAATAAAGAATTAAAGATTTTTTTCATTCTAAAAGTTCTTAACAAGCTTAAAAATATTCTATGCTTTATAAATGACGGATTATGACTCGAAAGAAACAAAAATTGTGTTACTATATTTTTTGTGATTATTAGGAAAATGTAATTGTCTTTATATGTAAATTTATATACTATACTATAAAAAATATTAAAAATTAAATTTTGTACATTAATTATGTTTCATGTAGAATATTTAAATTTTGATATTGTATCAAACCCATATTAGAAAAACCTTTTCGTTATTTATTTATACAATTATTTATATAATTGTTTATAATAAATAAATTCAATCAATTTTAAGTCTATATGTTGGTATTAACAGTATATTTTGTAGTTCGCATCGAAAATGAATTAGGGATGAAATTTATAACGTGAAAACTTTATCGATCGATGAATTAGTATCTAGTAAATAACCAACCGTTAATCAATGTATAATTTCAAAAGTATTAGCAAAAGAAATTTGTTCTCAACCTACTGCTTTAAAAATTTGCAATTAGCATTCTTTTTATGCAATAAATTACATTTTAATAAAAGATGATATAAACTTGCAGATTTTAAATTAATAAACGCGTTTACTTTAATAGAATTACGAATAAATTGAAACTCATACGCGGAATATAATAATTTGATATCGTTAACTTTCTTTAAACTTTTGTGTTTTGAACTTTCGCGTATTCGTAAAAGACACTATTATTATCTTGTTCTCGAGGAAAAAGCGAAAAAAGACAGAGAAAGAGAAGGAGGAAAAGTAACGAAATTGCAAATTTACAAATTCAACACAAAAAAAGTAACTTAAAGGACTTTTATTCTTCTGTCACGTTCATGTGATCAGCGCCGGCTTTAACCTTATTTTCAAAGAGAGACGTCGATTCTCGCGTAAGAAACCCTCGAACCGAAATGAATTCGCGGGGGAACAGAGAGAGAAGCACGGGAATGGCATCCGCCCGATATTCGAGGTTTTATACCTTTGTTTTTTTGCACCGGTCGGTGAGACTTCTGATTTGATTCGTTCGTCGGAGGCATCGTTTCTCTGTTGCGTGAAAATTCTTTTGCGGCTTTGTACTTATGACATAAGAGTGGAATGCGAAGATTTTAGAACTTTGGATCCTGTTTCATTTAATTTTTGTGTATTGTGTTAACGAAGTAATTTTCGGACAGATTTTGAACCGTGACGCATAGACTTATCGGGTTTTGTGTTTTTTTTTTCTAACGAATCATTGCTCTGTATATATCGATCGATCTTACGTGACATTCAGATTAATGTATATTTAGGACTAATGTTCGATGTCCGTATAAAAATATGATGTATTTTACGACTAAGGTGGGAAAATTTTTTATAATTTTTATTCGTATACATTAATTTTATCGCGATATTTAAATAAAGAAGAGCATAATTATCAAGGTGATAAATATCTCGTTAATAAATATTATTTTTTTACAATTCGTACTTTACAATAGTTGTAATAGATGTTGCGATATATAAAAGCAACTCTTTTTAGATTGATAAACAATTCTAAAGCTATTTCAAGCGATTAACAGTTTAAAGACCAGGTAACTAAGAAATAATTAAATTTCCGATTAAATTAACGAGATTGCAACGCGCGTCTCGATGCGTAAAATAGAAGTGGAAGGAGAAATTAATATTAATTGGCGGGAATAATTAAGTCCGCGCGATTAAATTTTTTCTTCGCATCCGCTGTCCATTACTCGATGTAATGTTACG
Organism: Dolichoris vasculosae; assembly: GCA_018907195.1. Lineage (NCBI taxonomy): Eukaryota > Metazoa > Arthropoda > Insecta > Hymenoptera > Agaonidae > Dolichoris > Dolichoris vasculosae. The sequence goes on from JACCHY010000021.1 coordinate 1,607,139, forward strand.
ACTTCGGATAAGCGAATCGTGATTCTCGCTTTACATCACTTTAATTCCGAGCTGCAAACGAAGCAGTGTTTATACTTTTTTCTTTTCCCGGAGGATATTATGATAAAGCGAGGCGAAATAAGGCAATCGCGCAAAACCCGATCCACGCCTTATTCGTGAACTTATGCTAATGAAAGACAAAGACAGAGAAAATTTAGTTCTTCGTCTCGACCTTTAACGATGTATTCGTGTAACAGCGTTTCGCCGAAGCGCACCTGGACTTCTTGCTTAGAAAGCACGGAGAAAGTGGAAGCTGGAAGCGAGATTGCAAGTGTTACTGCGAGTCGAGGAGGAGGAGGAGGGGGAGAGGTTAGTTCGAAAGAATTTTTAAAGAGATTTTTAAAGAGATTTTTAAAGAGAGTTCGAGTTGGTGAATCCGTGTTGTCAAAGTTGGGGAGAGCCAACGTTTACGCGTGAATGGAAATTTGGCATTTGGAAATCTAATATTCATTAGCGGAAAGTTACGACGGGTAATTTCTTTTGATATATTACTTCAATGGTATAAACGGCGGGTCTTTATTAAGCTCAGTTTTTTCGATTTTAAATTGAAACTTTGAAAACATTTGCGCGCGTTATTTTTCAAATATTTAAAAACTTTTGATGTTAAACATTTATTTATTTTTCAATATTTAAATGTAACCTATTTTTCCGTTGTTTCGTCGCGGATATTTTGAGTTTTTATTCGGGTCGGATAAGCCAAGCATAAATTATTATTCAAATTTTGTATTAATTGTAAAAAATCTCGGTTTTTAAAATAGTTTTTAAAATAGTTTTTAAAATATTAATAGTAAATTTAAAAAAAATTATAAATTCCCTTGACGTACGTGTGCGAAGAAACTTACGAGGCTCGGAAGGTGCAAGGGAATGAGATGAAAGAGCGTAGAAATAGTTGGATATTTCAAAGAATTTACAACGAGTCCCTACGATAAAAGTGTTTTTTGAATAATTTTTCAAAGTTTCAAAGAAAATTTAAAGAGTTTTTTTTACAAAAGAACTACGTAAATTATACCGGCGACTTTTTAACAAAATACAATTACCTTTTTTAATCGAAAAATATGTCATAAAATGAAAATAAAGAAATCATCATTAGGTTATTAAATTGCTAGTAAAAGGAACATTATTCGATTATAAAAATTAGGTTGTGTGGAAAAGGAAGTATCATTGCGGTTATGTTGTACGAAACTTACTCGAATTAGATACTAATAGGATAAAAGATATAATTATTTTAGTGTATTCTTAAGTGCTACATTCGTATCAAAAAATATAAATTTGCATAAATATTCGATCAATGATTCGTTAAAATTATGAAAAATCGAAACGAAATCGACTAATTCGCATATTTCTTTTATCGTTCACGCATACAAATTCAAGGGATATATACAAGCACGGATATAAATATGATACTAAGACGTTTTAAAGCTACGTAAAAAAATTAATTCAATCTACCGTAGCTTAATATGCATCGGTAATATGCACCGGTCAATAAAACATAAGCAAAAAATAAAAATGAAGAGACGCAGGGAAGAGGTTCGAAGTGAGGAGGCATTACGAAACTATTCGTGCGGTTCTTCTATACGGCCATGCAGAACTTTGTTGAGTAAACGAGCGATATTAAAAGCGCAATTTAAAGAACCACAACAGAGTTTGTTGGTTGGTATTCACCGGTTCTTCAGTCGGACGACGTTTACTTAAAATTTTGCTCACCGAAACTTCGTCCTCCCGCCACTCGATTCTTATTAGTTATTAAAAAGGTTATGTTAAAACAGTCGTATTTCATTGGCCGGGACGAAGATTAGGTGGGATTTTTAGTGCGCGAAGATTCCTGCATTACATTTTTTTAAGTGCATGGTTTCGAGTCATAAACTTTAAATTATTCGATCTGAATTTATAGTTCGGAGAATGCGTAAGTCCTTGTTTAGAATCGTGTTCGAGCTTTCGTACTTGGAAATATTTTTACGGCAAGAGGATTGTCCCCTTAAAGATTTTCTTTTGTATTAAATAAAATTCGAGTGAAAGGGGAAAATGGAGTTAATTTACTCCAGAAGGATTTTTATTTGACGCGTACAACATTATTTTTCACGTATTTTGAGACCTTATTGGTTCCGTTATAACAATCATTATCTAAATTTTGATCGAATGTATTGAATTGAAAATCGATGCTTAGTTGGAGGTAAAAAGTAAATATTTTCGATATCGATCTTATACATTTTCTGCAAAATTTAAATAATATATGTACTTATAAAAAATAAATTCACTTGCTCGGACTAATTTTAGCTTTTTTCCGCAACTCTATTCATATTCGGAATGTTCTTTAAATGTTTGCTTTCGACGTATAGTTTAAGAAAAGGTTTAATTAACGAAATAAGGCTTAACGATATTATTTCAGGGAACTGCATTATTTAAATTTAAATTTCACGCATTTTAAGTAAAGTAGATATAACGAGTATATCTGGAAAGGACCGATGGTCGTGCTATAATAACCAAAGTGTCCGCTAGACTTTTATACTAATTGTATTGGACACGTCGGTCTGAAAGTAGAATATCTCATTTTACCTGTTTGCAGTGGCATAAAGGAATAATATTAAATATAAAATTTCTTTCTAAGCTTCTATAATATCCAGTTCTAAGTTCTTTTTAAGCAACGCATTCTTAGTTCATTTTTCTCCTTCTTTATTACCTTTAATTATTAAATTATCAATACGGTAGGTTAAGCTGAAAAATAATTTGACTAACCTAATGCCGAGAAATGTACGTTAAATTCTTGCATTTACATTTTGCCCTTTTCCATTATCGTAGTTAGTATTTGTTAAATATAAACTATAAAGAAAATTTAAATAATTTAATTTTTAAATTACTCGTTAAAAAATTTTTCTTCCAAGAGATATTTTATTTAATACAATAAGAACATACTTTCTTTGTCATCGTAACAGACCGTTTTAAAATCTGTTGAAATATTTAAAATTACATAAGTTTTATCCAAGTGTTTAGTTCCTTACGGTAAGTTAACTCGAATTTTAGCTCAAGTAAATTTACGCCACTTATTGTTTCTTACCTTTATCAAGTTTTATATTTACCAGTTTATAAATTTTGATATTTAATACTATTTACGAATTATTTACTTTTGTTAATCTTAGAAAAAGAACAGAATAAATAAAATTCAACGCAACTTTTTAAATTAAATTTCAATTAAACCGATATTTTACGAATAAGTCTAATTAACTTATATGCAATTCGATTAATTTTCAATTCATTTGAAATTTCTTACCAAACGTTTTTCTTATATTAATAAATATAAAAAACGATTAAACTAGAGTTTAAGCTTTAAACCTTCTAATTTAATATCTCGTTGTATTACTGAAAATAGTAAAAAAATAATTACGCGATATAATTGTTCAAGAAAATGTACAATAAAAATAGTTACTTTCGAAGATTAACATCACAGTTCGTATCCACTATTATTGTGATTACGTAGGAAATGTAGAATCAAGTCATTGGTAATTATTCACGAACAACAATCGAAACATGTCATTCGTTACTAACCTCGACTCAAATATGATAATTAATTCAAACGATTCGAAGCATGTATACATATTTCCACAGATATACTTTATTTCAGTCAAATTCGCGAATCGCTCGTCACATCGGTAACAAACCTACGAAGAACCACTCGACAAATTTATCGCGTCCCAGACGCGAACGCTCGAAACTTTCCCACCGAGGAAATAAAAAAGAAAATCTCCCTCTTGTTTCCAGTGCTGGACTGCGTAGTGTCGGGTTGGGGTCCATGGTCGGCTTGCGACAGCGATTGTGGTCCAGGGGCCCAGACGAGGTCGCGTCTGGTCGAACGAGCTCCCGAAAATGGAGGAAAGCATTGCCCCCAGTTGGTCCAACATCGCGGCTGTCAAGGGACGAAGTGCCATAGACGTAATCCCAAGTCCGCGTTAAAGGGTAAGTAGAAGTGCACCGGAGCTCGGAGGTAATCTCCACCGGTCCTTTCTAAGATTTTCATAATGTCGAGTAACAACGTTTCGCTTTTGCCGTTCTTTCGCTCAACTATTCTTCTCTCCTTCTACTTTTTCTTCTTTTCGTTTACTTACCGTCGGGAGGAGTTGAACGACTTTTCATTGTCGATGCACTTGATTAAATTTTTAATGGCTTTCATTAGGATAGCTTCACGGATCCAAGGGATTGTTCGGTTTATTTTTAAGGTTCTTGCGATGTTGCAGAACGAAATTAAAAGGTTCGGTACGAATACATTTTTTATAAAATAACGAATAAGCTAGTTTTTTTGGGAATATTTAAACTAACGTAGAAAATTTTTATCGAACGAATGTATTAAAAACTTATATATTTTGCGTGTGATTGATACGCGACGTTGATTACAGGTGTGAATTAATAAATATAAAAAGTTGTGTTCTTACAGTGAAATTTATATTTTTCGATTACGTAAATACAACTTTAATTTTATGTCATTTGCAAAATAAATTGCGGAAGAAAGATTCGTAAAATTTAATTACTGTACACGTTTAATAAAAATATTTATTATATTTTATGAATTATAATTTTATCGATTCAACGCTAATAAATTTACTTGATCGTAATATTAACTAAATTTATACAATATTTGAGGATCGTGTATTTTTATATAGAATTTTTATCGATACAGAGTAAATAATATCGCAAGTGTAATCGTATCAACTTCGTTTGATTAGTAAAGAAAATAATCTTCGACTGTATTTATTAGCAATTTAATGCAAACGTTAAAATCATAATATTTTACTTATTAATAATTTCTCTGTGTATTAAAAACTTAATTTATATTTGTTAAAAGAATGTCAATATTCATTTACTTTTAAGCAGACAAAAAATTTTCATATTTACAAAAATTAACTGAAAATCCAATCGATGGTAATTTATGCTTTATTTTTATATATTGATCCGTAATAATATTTTAGCGCTAAATAAAAAATATATAATTTTAAATAATGTTTAATTAGGTCGGCTGTTTAATTAAATTTATTACGCGTGGAAAATAAATAGGAAATATAACCTTTTATTTTATTACTAAAACTTTGATAGCTTTAAAACAAAACTCTGTTTATATATATAATGAATATATTATAAAACATCGTTCGATCGATTATTTTTAAAGAAGCATGTAAATAAATTTATTTCATTATTGCATTATATTTACGAAAGATTTTCAATCAAATAAAATCAGAAGAGATTAGACATAATTTTTATAAACCGTGAATTATTTAAATAAGAGATCTAAATAATAAATTGCAGAGTTTATTTAATTAAAAAATCTGCTAGTATGTATTAATAAAATAAACATCAAAGAGTCAGTTCAAGATGAAACAGTCATTCATTTGTATTCATTATTAAATTTAAAATTTATACGTAAAATAAATTTATAATAATCGAGAGCTTCAAGTATCTTTCTGAAAAATATGACAGTTTCGATATTAAGAGAAAAATCAATATAACATATTTATTACGCGAATAAAAAGTTAAATAAAGATCTTTAGTAAATCAATAAGGAAATTGCACGTTCATAGATTTGTATTTAACAAATTGCAAAACGACCTTATGCTTTCGTAATTTTCCTATCTCCGATATAACCGTCATCTTCAAAGCAAATATAATTTTTATCCGAGATCTATCAATTCATACCAAGTTTGACATAATAGTTATCGTTGTTATAAGCAGGTGTTGAAGGTAAGGCATTTACCGATAATGACAAGAGCACGGGTGAAACCTTGCGACGAGCGTAGAATCGATGACTGCGTTCAGTCTGATTACTAGGAGTGAAGATGTCGAGCGTGCAATTGATGTTCTTGCTTATAAACTAGTTTCCACAATGATGCGGGTATATAATTTCGTTCGCGGTTGGTCGTATTTATTATCGGTTTATGGGGCGTGAGTATAGTTTGGGTTTTGTAACTTCTGGTTGTTATGTATTGCATATTAAGTACGTTTATTTGTCGATTCGATTATACTTAAAAGAAAAGAGTTTGTTTTTACATCGGATTCGAATAATAACGATCGTACATAGAAGTAATTTTGAAGGATCGAAATGGAAATATTCATTGAGTTCTAAGAAAAGAATATATTTTCATATTTTTTCTTTTTCGAAGGATAAACGTTATCGTAAGAAAAAAATTATAATTTTTCAAAATCGATTAAAAAAAGTCAATCACGTGTATATTTTTCTTATATGTTAATTAAAACTATAGAATTAGATAATTATTAAGAATATAAAGTTCTTTTGTTATAAATTTTCTTAGAAATCCGAAGTAATAATCGATGTATTTTTTTTTGTATCGTGAATAAAAATATGAAATGTTTTGAAATGTTGAATAAAATAGTTTTATTATAGAATATTCATAAAAATTTACGTTTAATCCTTTCAGTTTCCTTTCACGTGCATTTTAATTTTAGCTTAATTTTATAAAATCGATACGAATAAATTATTTTACTTTGGATATAAAATATTAAATATATTTTGACATTTCAAAATTATTTGAGTAATTTCCGATAAAAGCATTTAATATCAATGCGTTCAAATTATGACTAAAAATACACAAAATAAGCAAATACATTTTCAAATGATAAATAAAGCTTTCATTTTTTTCTTTATCAAATGTACTATTTAAGGTTAAGTCAAGCGCAGTAAATTTACCGATTGTGTTTTAAATAGCTTATGTGTCAGAATATACTTATTAAACGATGTGATGTTTTCGTGTTCTCTCTTTCTTTCTTTCTCTGTTACTAGTATAACTGAGCCATCAAAGATGACGTTGGATGACTAGGACGAATTCCAGACTCTGTCGGATTTTCTCTTAATGTCTTTTGCTACTCTAGTGCTCTTCTCAAAAGTAGCGCAGCTCAAAGTGTGAGAAATAATTTTTCGCGTGGTTATAAATATAAACTCGTGTTACATGACCACTTGTTCGGTATTAATGTAACACTTTAAATATTCTCGTAGTTGGCCTTAATTGGCATCATAGCAAAATTTTTGTGCACGTCCAGTAGTAATTGCAAAAACCAAACTCGTTTTCTTCAATAGAAAGCGTTTATTTAAATTTATTGTTAGTATCGAGTCATTTATTCTAATCTCCATTGATATTCTTATTTTTTATTCAAATATATTACGGAATTTTATCAAATATCATTATTTTATTTCGCTGATTCGATCAAGGTAATCGAACCAAGAACTTCAAGACCAACTTCAGTCGTTGCAGTTGTTTTCCTTCTACACAATTATTTAGTTATTCGTACATTTATCGCGGACTCACAATTCAATAAATTGATAACGGATTAAGAATTTAAGAGTATAAATATATATAGAGTGCGATTTTTCTTACTTTTTTTGACGATAGGAACTAGATAGTATTTTACAAAACCCTTTCAATTTATTTGTCAAGTGAAATATATCGGTTAAACTATTGAGTTCAATTTCCCCTTCCATAATCTTACAGTTATCAGCCCATAATTCACTTCAATCGGTATCGCGGTAGATCCGATCATAGTCCCTGAAAAAGATTACTGAAAACGGTTAAATTACCTGAACAAAAAATAAATTTCTCATTTTCAAATCCCAATTTTAATTCCCCCTTAAATAGAAACACATTTATCGGAGGTTTTCGTAATTGAATTTTTGTTAACTGTACTTTAGTCTTCGGCGTAAATGACAACTGCCTCTTGATTCCTTCTTACAGTTTTTAAAACTATAATCAATGTCCGAATGATTGAAATCAGTCTCCCAACGTTTATTTCCCATCCTGTCAGTGTGTCAGTTTTTATAAATAACCTGTCCAAGTTCAGTCGCTCTCAAAGTAAAGTTATAAGACCGAGATCTTGTTAAGTTGCTCTTAGAATCAATTCGAAAGTATCGATATAAGTTTAATTTATATCTTTTTTAATAGGTTAAACGCGAGTTCATGAAAGACACGAGACGATAATTGTCGATTAATTTTCTTTCGAAAGTTGAAAGCAGTGCGCGAATCGAAGGCTCTAAAATTTTGATTGGTTACAGTTTTTAGAATTGTTGTCTTAAAACATCCAAGATTCTCGCGTAAATAAAAATCGATCTATTTATTCGCCCCAAAAACCCAAACACGTATATAAAATGAAACAAGAATACTCCAATAATCGTTTTTCCTCTCTTCCTTTTGTTCGCAGAAGTCGCTCTATTATTACCCGCAGAGCTGAGCGACGTGCGGCACATGAACGACAGCAACGACATCCGGACGAATCTGCGTCTGCAATATCGAGACGACCCGGAACACGACGCCTCCAAGGAGTAAGTATTTACCGAGTCCTTCTCGCTTCCTGTATCGATGTCTCGGATATTTACGATATTTATGCATACCGGTGTAGTGTCGGGCGACATCCACGAGGACACGATGGGACTCGCGGATGTTGCCTGCGGCTGACGTTTGAGTGAAATTTAAGTGAAATTATAGTTCTCGCGTACAATTTACGAGTTTGCGCAACAGCCGTCGCTTGCCTCGGATATTTACGGAGCTGTTGAATTACCAGTGTGAGGGAAAATGTAATTGGCCCTGAATATACTCGTGTTATTTTTATGGCTGTAATTACTTGTGATGATAAACCATTAATGCATTGAATATGCCTAAGAATTAATTAGAGAATCTTTTACGTTACTTGTTTACCGCTGCTGATAATTTGTTTACTAAGTTACGTTTCTCGTTAAATTGCGATCGACGTCTTACGCTAATGAATTATTTTACCGCTCTCGTAGAAAAGGTGATCGAGGTATATTTAATAGTTTCGTTGAACGTATTTATGGACATACCAAAATTTTAATGCCGTGTATTCTAGAACGGGTTATTAAATATAAAATACGGGCGTTGTTGTAATAAAGTTACGTATTCGGTATTGACCATTTATTAGTCTAGAATTTGTAATGAATCAATCGTATATAAAGCTTATAAATACAAGGAGATATATTGAATCGTGGATTGAGCTTCGGATGTTTCCTCGTAGTAAATAATGAAAATTATAGCTTTACGTTTTTTTAGTTATAATTTAATGGTATATTTATCGTTTATCGTTTATAAACATATCAATTGTAAAATTTTTGCGAAATTAGAAAACTGAAATTTTTACATTCGTCTTAACGAAAATTGATATTGTCTAGTTTTTAAGATTAACTAAATCTAATGCACTGTAAATTTATTCTTTCAAAATCTATGTTTTGTATTTTATTCGTTATAACTCAATGTACATTGAAATAAGTATTCATGAAACGAATGTTTTAGTGCCCACAAAATTTTATTATTTCGTATTCATAGCTTGAAACTTGTCAAAATTTATAATTTACATTAAATTTTATTTTTAAATTAAATATAAAATGAGAGAAAGTATAAATATATATATACATAATAATAATTTTTTAAATATTATATCAATCGTTTATAAATACTTCTCAAATTTTTTATAGTCTGTGGATTATATTCGTTAGATTTAATTAGAAGGATCTATCAAATTGAGAAATATTTAAAATTTTTAGATATAAATGCACAATTTTTTATTTTGTTTAGAAAAGTTAATAAAAATATTTTTGTCCGTTTGTGCTCATTTCAATTATTCCGCATAATTTAAAAAAAAATGTTTATATAAATCAAGTATCATTTCTACAGGAAGGTTTCAATTATTCACGATTTTTACTAAATTTAATAATGCCAGAATTCTGTCAGATATATGCCAGACTCCTGTCAGACAGGAAGCAAGATGAATTTCTTGCATGAAAATATAAGCTTAAGAATATTACTTATTTCTACTTATTCTTTCTCGTGATGTATTGTACTAGTTAATGAAAAAGTAAATATAATATTTGAACGAATAGATATTAAATGTATCGTATTAATTTCTATATTGTCTATAGTTTAAAAAATACGACGAATCTTCTCGTTATAGAAATTACGAACTCAACGTCTGCTTTAAAGTAAAACGCGAATCCGGGATTACGTTTTGCTTACGGATACTTGCATTCCACAAATTAAAAGATTCTTCACGTTTATTGCTTAACTCTTGAAAAGCCTGAAAGTCTACCGGAAAAGATATTCCATCGAAATAAAAATTTCTTAATAAACCGATATTCATTCGAGATCAAACGATTCGTAATCCTACTATTCATCTTTTTTCCATTGGTAAATATGAGATACGCGGGAAAAAATAACGAAAGTGCGGTGAAAAAGTGCGCGACCGAAATAAAAAAGTAATATAAATATACTCGAGTGGGAATTGGTGCTTTCTTTATTTATTCGCTGGCAAGAATATTTGACTGATATTCTGTACCTTTAATCTCTCGCGTACGTTTGGCTTTTGTCCAATATGTGTGCGTCATTTCGAACCCGATCTTTTCTTCCTCTCTCCATCTCGCTTTTAATCTAAGCACTCATTTGAATTCCTTTGATTTTTTCTTCCTGCCTTCTTTCATCGTTCGAACGGTAGAAATTTACGTACATTGGAATTATTATCTTGGATGTGTTCGTCCAGGTGTGCAAAAATTTCGGGTTTGTCTGTGGAATCGATGCGATGAATAACTTTTTCGTTTCGTTTTAGTTTCAATTTTGAAGTTATGACTTGACTTTGCAAAGTTGCTAACTGGAAGCGTAATAGTATATGAATATGAATAGAAACAAGGAATGATTATATTTTAATGAGTGCGGATATGCAAGATATGTTCTTTGTTAAATGTACACAATCTTTAATTACTTTATGATTTAGTATGAAATGATTCGATTGAAATTGGTTTAATCGTGTTAATCGATTACAAGAAAAATTCTTGAAATTTTTTATATTGCTCGTATTTATACCTTAAGTCTATATTTTATTTTTATGAAAAGTAATTTAATTAAATGCGCGATGAATAATTATGCAGTATAAGGAATAAATATATATCAGTTATTTATTTTTATCTTATATTTTACTGTGGTAAATTATTGAATTTTTGAAACTGTAGTTTTCAATATAAAATATACAAAGAAAAAATATATAAAATATTGTATTTTTACCTATAGTTATAATTTTTTAAAAATAGTGTTTAAAATAATAGAATCCTAATTTTATGCGACGTAGTAGATTTTACTTTAATATTATTTAGATGTTTTGCAAAATCCTTTTGCAAAATTCCTTTTCATTTATTTATGGTAATATAAAAAAACATAAACGTGTATTTTATTAGATGTAAACTGTTGAAATCGGACTTAACATTTTATAAAGTATAATGAAAATTTTTTTTTAGTATTTATGAAAACATAATACATAAAAAATATTTCAGTACCATTGAATTCATAATAGACATTTTCACGGTAAATTTAAAGAATTTTCAATCGTAACTTAGAATATATATTTATACCTGTAAGTGCATTCACTAGGTATAACGAGCTCATAAATAGGAGTTTATGGGACTCGAGGGACACTTCAAGACATCATGGCTGACGAGATTCACTTGATAATAGTTTTGACCCACTGACATAAATAACGCATATTATTTAATTGATCAATATCCTTATATTTAATCACTTTCTAAACTTTGCGTAAAAATATATAAATGTAAAATATACTGAAAATTCAAGGTTTATTCGTAACTATAATATGATTTATTTTATTTTGTAATTTTTTAAAGAACAGTTTTATGTAAAATTAATTAAGAGTCAAAAAATAGATATTTTTAGAACTATATTTTATTTTTAGAACGATAATTGCATTATAATGGAGTAAGTCTTAATTGGAAATGTATTTGAATATCAATTTAAATCTCATTTGTATAAGAAAATGTAAGCTTCGCAAGTCAAAGTATCAAGTGAATTTTATAAAAGTTTTTAATTATTCTTTATATCAAGGCATTAAATTTATGAATTAATAAAATTTTTTTTCAAAGTCAGATCTTTCTATTTACAATGATGTTTTATTATGTATATTATTCGAAAGAATAAATTATGATTTTTCTGTACATTACATATATTATATATTTTTATATATTATATATTTTTAGTAATTTCAAATATGGATTGATAGTTTTCTATTTTATATATTTTTATCGGTACAAAAAATTATGGATATCTCGAATATTATACTTTCTTATTTCACTTTAATGAATTTGTTGCGGTCATAATTTAACGTTAAAATATAAACGTTAGCAAAAATGTTTTAGAAAGATAATTTACGATCCTAAATTGAAGATTTACTGTTTTGAATGCAAATTTTAACTTTTGAACGGATTGAACATAAGGAAAAATATTGAATTTTTTCATAATAAATTATACATTGTCACGTACTCTCTTCAAATATAATATAAAACTCGGTAATAAAAAGTTTATATATGTCGCGCATTATGAGAAATTATTTTCGATTTTTTTTTTAATGTAAATACGTGAAACATAAAGTAGAAAGTTATTCTTACGAAAAAATTTTATCTTTTCAACGGGTGGAATTGAATTTTGTACTAATTTAAGTACAATCTAATTACAGACGATTAAACGCGTTAACGTTCGTTATTTTAAAAATTAATCCATCGATTTTAACTTGAGACGACGAAGCTTTAAACATTCAAATTTAGCTAAATCCATCCAAATCGTATCCATTCATAATTTTTAGTAGTCTTAAATTCAACTTGCGACTAATGTATCATACCAGATTCGTCTTCAAAAATATCCAACAACGTCGTCTTTAATCCTCTCATCGTCTTATAAAGTCTCCAAGTTGACAATAATGTAATTCAAAGTTCGCGAAATCCATTCACACGCGTGTTTCAAACTTGCCCGATGCTTCCAATATCTCTATATTGTGAGCGAAATACATTTAATCTCCGCTTGTCGCTCACACGAGAGAAATACATCCCAGAGCTGTTAATTAATTAATCAACGGTCCATGTCCCAGTTGTAACAATAATTCGGTAATACCCCGGTGGTGATCGTTGACAAATTAATGTGGCATGTTGCATTATGTGCGACTCGCCCTCACTCGAACTCCTTGCGCTTAGTTTCGTTGCAATTTCGCAACATTAATGATCAAACTCGAGATCCGTTTTCCTTTCCCCTACTTCCAATGCTCGACGGTACGTCGCGTTAAGATTCGCACTCTTAACTGCTCGGGTTCTCTTTGCCTTCCTTATGTATTATGAGCGAATAATTAATTTCCAGGAGACGTTGGGAAACGGGGCGACGAAGCTCATGAAATTTACACTATGTTATTCAAGACTTGCTCCTCTTACTTTGCGCTACGTTAGCGTATTTCTTTAACGCGATGAATTATTCGCGGTTTTTCTTTCTTCGTTGCCTCTTGCGTGTTGAATTTAGAATTTTTCGATCGCGATTTTAGAAATTCAAAGAACAAATTGAATATAAGAGCTTCGTAAATTCTTACGTCTTTTTCGAGACGTCTCGAGAGAACCTTACTTAAACGTATCGATACCGATTATACCTTAGATTGTAATTTAATTATTGGAAGAGAGACGTTAATGCTCGTAAAAGGAAGATTTTTTTTTGAAAAAGGTAGGATAGTAAAATAGTTAAACACTGGGAATTTTATTTTATTGCACATTTTACAATTTAAGCTGCTTTATGCATACGTACGTGCGTACAATGAAGCTCAGTTTTGATGACTGGATCGTACTTTACGAATAATGGCTTATTTATCGTAGTCGAATACATTTAAAGGTATATATACGAACATATAAGTACGTATATAATATCGGACGTTTTAACATAGCTTTCTCGAGTAGTATTCGGTATTTTATAATATTTCATTCGATAAAATATCGCTCGTTATTTAAATTATTATTAACGGGTTATAAAGTTGATAAATTAAATAACGATAAATATAAAAAAACTCGAAGAGTATTCGATCAATTCGTTTAAATTATCGATTTGATTTAATTAAAAAACTTTTTTATTTAACGATTTATTTACAATAATTAAGTATTCGATACAAACAAACGTATTAATTGTTTAATAAAAAAATTCATCGGGTCAATCAACGCTCGAACTTTGCTCGAAAGCTCGGCGAACATTTATTTTCATAAATTTTAAATATCATCGCATTTATCGATTTTGTATTCGAACGTCCTTTAATGGCTTCACGTGCTATAAATTTCACGTTTTCCTCGAAAACCAAAATACTTCACAGCGCGAATATATGTTTCCGTAGCTCCGATTGGAATTATTATACGGTAGGTAAAAATTGTTGTTTTACCGTTGCAGTAATAGTAAACATCGTCGGTATTCTATTCAACTCGTTAACTAATATAAATTCGAGGTTAAATCCTCGCAAAGACAAAAACGGTTATCAACAACGTAACAACATCGCAAACTCGGAATCGTCGCTCCCGGAATAGTTTATAAAGCGCAAATATGTTTACCCTTAATAAGTCACGTCTGTTAATTAAGGCTAAGACCATTTATAAGTAGATCGAGTGCACGAGTCCTGCATTTCTAGTGTCCACCTTCGTCGTACGCTGGCTTTGAAACTCGACGTGTCCCAAGTCCCTTACCTTCCTCGAAACTCCTAAGCGGGAGTCGAAGTTCCCAAGATTGTAATCCTTCTCGGCCTTAGTCGATCCGCGCGTTAAGCGAACGGCTTTTGCGAGGCGCGCATTATATAACTGAGAATTATCAAGTGCGTAAACACTTTTGGGCCTCTCGATGGGAGTTTCCAGGTAATTTTATCGATGCCGTTAAACTTTGTGTACTTGTACTCACGCGCTTATGTATGCGTCGAATGTACTTTGTAAATGTCGACAACCGTTGGGATAGGATTAATGTCTCGTTCGTTGTTGAACTTAACCAAACACGAAAAATTAAACGCGTTGTTACATCATTATCTACGCAGTACTTCCGAAAATTAAATTAACATTGTCGTAACTATGAACTTCTCGAATTTGAGTTGGAACGATCGCAACTGTTATCGCGTACAGGATAATTTTACATGGAACGTTTATAAAGTTTTATAGAACGATCGGATAATGTGAGAATTACTTAATAGTGGATGAATAAAATATTTAGCCTAATTAAAAAAAAATGTAGCTTTTATTAAGTTTCATTCCATTCGATCGACATCTCGAATGTGTATTTTTTAGCGAATTGACAATGAATTTGTATATTAAAAATTTCTGATTTTGACGAAGCTTTCGAGATAATTGCTTTTAACTTTATATTTATCTTTCGTAAAGCTTCCGCTTAATGTATACTTAAGAATTTTCGATGGGATTTCCATTTATTTGATCGATACTAGACGGAAAGATCGTTGCCAGTTTATAATAAACTCTGTACTCTTATATTTATCATTTTTATATATTCGCTGTATCCAATTTAATATTTCGTCGAAACATCAAAGTTTTTAAAATTCCATCATCGTCCAAAGCAAACGTCGAGATACATTTAATATATCAAATCCTTATTCTAAAAGGTAAATAATTTGTCAGAGAAAAAGTCTCGAACGACACGAATTTATATTTAATATCGAAACGTCGAACTTTTACATTCAATTTCTACACATAAAAAATATATATTCATAATTATCGTAATATACGAATCAATTTACGCACCAAAATCGAACGCTTTCTTATACTTTCGAATACATTTCCACGCTTACATCTCCTTCGCTAAAACCAACCTCAGCACTTTTAACTTCCCTTAGATACAGCGAACAGTTTCGTTCCGAAACGCTAACTTCTAGGCGCGAACACGAATACACTCGTAAATAAAGACGACGAAGCTTTTGACGGAAATCGCGGCTTCGAGTAAACCTCGCGAATCGTTCTCGGGTCTGTGTTACGGGTGTCCGTTTCCTCGTATCTGGCTGGTCTATTATTTTTCCGACGTGAACAAAGGCAGCGTCGTCTATTCCCGAGAGCGATTTCCCTATTTCCCGCGTCGAAGTGGCGCACGAAAAGGAAAACACGTGTGCGCGTGAAAGTGGCTGGATTCCGAGTCTAGGGCATAAACAAATCAAACGACCTCTTTCTTTTGTGTGCGTGGTTTTGTTGCGATGTTGGGTTTGAATTGAACGAGGTCGGTCGAGCTTTCGAGACTCTGGAGAAGAAGCATTTCGCGCGATTCTTTTTCTCTCCGGTGGAAATAACGGCTTGGAAAATAAAGGATCGTTTAGATGTACTTGTCGAAAGCGTACGATTGAGTTTAGCAAAGTAGAGTGTGTATAATTTGTTTAGCGACATTGATGAAAAATAATTATTTTACGTTGCTTTCGTGTATTCGATGTAAACGGTTCATCATTTTTGTTCGTCGATTAATAACGACGTAATAAAACTTTACTAAAAATTCGTACGCTATTTCGAGTTATATTCGAATCAACACATTTTTGTTTAATTTTAATTATTTTTATTCGTTTGGTTGATTTTTGTAATCGATTTTTATCGAAAGTAAATTTATTCGTTTTAAATATAAAAAAATATTTATGTATTATCGGTACAATGGTAACGATATCGATAGTAAAAATAATCTGGGATTTTTATTAAGTTTTAAACGTTATATTTTAATATTTCTTTACCGTTTGTATTTTACTTTTAAATTGCGTTTAATATTTAAATACTATATTAGGTATGGACAAACGTGGATCGAACATTGTATTCGCGTTTTCGTAAATAATGGAAGAGAAAGTTTATCAATTTACGAGGTTGGAATTTTACGAAAATTTATAAAATTTTTATGTCCTATAAACTAAAGAGAACGTTAGAAAATTTATTATTCATATTTTAATAACATTAGTAACTTTTAACGTTTTATAAGGATTTTTTAAATTTATTATAAAAGGTGAAGGTTGATTAAAAAATTAACCATTCTTTTAAACATTTAATTAAATTTTCCAATTCTAAATGATTACTAAATATATATTTTTTTAAAAAAGTGACAACGTTTTATCGATATTAATTTGACTAAATACATTTCACTAGTTTTATTTCGGAATTTAATAAATCGCGTCTTTGAAATTTTGAAACGTACAATTATCTCGTAATTATTTTTAATATCATGAACATTTACATCGATCGATCAAATTAAATCAAATTTATTAAAAACAAAAACGAATTCGATTTCTAAATTCAAATTAACACGACGATTATTTTCCGACCGAACCGTTAAATTATGCTAATCCCCTTCGATAGATCTTCCTTATCGCACTAAATCTTTCACCGTAACATTTATTTGTCTTTTCTCTCTCTCTCTCGCCTTTTTTATCGAGCGCAACGGAGGAATCGCGATAAAAAGGCGCTTACGCATTCATCGAATTCAAGAATCTCGACGTCGCGTGCGCTTTCCCTTTCTCTCTGCGTTACCCTTTACCGACGTGTACAGAAATAGATAGACAGCAGAAAATAGACGGAGAGAAAGTTTGGATTGTACTCGTCTCTTTAAAGATACGTGGAAGTTGGTCTCGAGTAGATTTTTTAGGAATTTCGCAAGCTCGACAGGACAATTGAGTCTGCAGCATCCCTTATTCAAACATCTCCATATCGACCAAGTTGCAAATGAAACCCCGATTTCCTTTTCCTCCTTTTTTCTCGATCTCTCTCCTCGGTCTCGTCGAAACGACGAAAAGCTTCAGCGAAATTCTTTCTCGTCTCGTTTCGGTCTCCCGAGTACAGAATCACTGCTCTTACAGTTTTTGTATCATTTGCGCGACGACGATCAAGGAATGGACTCGTTACATCGAGGGAGAAAAGTTGTTCTCCACTTTTTCCTGATGTTCGGAGCGTGGATTACGTGGTTTCGAGAGATTTGTTTTTTGAGCAAAGGGTCGAGTACAAAGATAAGGGCGGAATTTATTTTTATCCGCGCGAATTGAAAAGCGAATATATTTGTGATTATAATCAAAAATTTTAAATGCGCAACGATTACGAAAACAAAAATTTTAAAAAAGCTGAACGTTAAAGATTTTTTCAATAAGGTAGTTAAAATTTACGGTTTTGATGTAAAAGAAGAAATTTTTTTTATGTTTTTGAATATATTTCCATACGAGACCTTTTTTTTAATTTTTCTTGCTGGATAGACAAAAATTTCATACATAAATTTTGCATAAAATTTGCCAAAACGGAAAGATCAACAATAATATTTGGAGCGTTTTTTATTCGAGCGAAAATTGAAAACAACCGTTTAATTTAAAAAATATCAATATTTGCTCGTGTACTTATATTATGCGATAAAAAATCTCGAGATAATATTATTTTTAAACGTTTTCGCTCTTTCTTCGATAAAGTGAGAAAGTTAGAATTACGTAGAAATATAATCCAAATATAATATAGCCGAGGATAATCGACGGTGTCATCGGTAAAATTTTCACCGAAAGTAATATGCCCCAAAAAAGTAATGGAGGCATTTTGCGAATAAAATACGAACGGAACTACTTTTAGATATCCATAATAAATGTCTCTACAAACTCAACTCGATGCAGCGCATCTCGCGTTCAAGTGCACATGCAAACATAATAACCACCCCCTTTAGCCACCCCTAACTTACTCGACAGCTTGTACGACGTTACGCAGTTTACAATCCCCCAACCGTGAATTCGTAGCCCACGTTCGGTGTGTACGTGTACGAAAATCCCTCCCACTCGCAAACCCGTACATACGTGGTGTGAATTTAGTATCGAATCCGATCGTTGAGAATCGAAAATTGTCGAGCTTACCTGAACTCCGCGCGTCTATCGAGGGAAACGTATCGATGGTTTTTAATCGGTTCCGGTAGTCGTTCGTAAAATATCCTAATTGGGATCTCTTTATTTCGATATTTTGTTTGTCTTGCTCGGAGGTACGAATCGAAGAATGTAGGTTACGATACGCGAATATGAAAAAAAGTTTTTTAATTAAGATAAAGTTGATGTATTTTTTCAATTGCACGTTAAAATCTACGATCGTTTTATCGGTATTAGTGGAAACTTTTGAAAACTGTTTCGAAACGCTGATTTATTTTTGCAATCGTTGTTGTACTTTGCAAAGTTTAATCCTTGAAATTTAAGTAGCATAGCGAGCGAAGTACTTAAATTTATAATATCGCTAACTTTTTTATTACATAAAATATTAGGTTTACTTAAGCAGATGTGCAAAATTAAATTTTTAATTATAATATCTATTATTTACTCTTAATTAAATATACTCTTCACTATTCTATCGATTTCGCACAATTACACATTATCAAATCACAAAACCAACAAGTTTATAATCGGGTTATATAGTTTTAAACAATTTACTACGAGCCACTCGCATTCCATGTTACTCGATCGATCGCCTCGTTTCAATATCGGATGAAAGTTATGCAAGATAATTCAAGATTAATCGATTAGCGAGTGTAGGTAATTCGCTTAGGAATAGAGTATCCAATCGAAAGACAAACAATGCACCTCTTTATTATCGAGCGACCGGCTCAACCCGGATCGCTTCGCATAGCACGTAGTCTAGGAGTAGAGGAACCTAGACGACGACGTCGACTCGGATACGTCCTCTCGTCATTCAGGATTGGAAACAATGGGTTCCTTGATCGCGTGCATCGCTTGACTATCGATTACAATGTCTCACTCGTACTTTGTGATGCATTTATCGAACGTTAATTATTTTACGAACGCGAATAGCTGCGTAATCGGATGTAAGATTAGCTCCGTGACTTTACCGTTGCTGCTCTTGGGATTCCGAAGGTGTAAGCGATGGAAGGTTAAATTTGCGTATGCGAGCGGATTTCTGTAAACCTCGCACGATTCGTTACGTAGAAACGTGTACCGGTCGAGAATAATAAATTCGACGGCGGTTGAACGGGATTTGTTGAACTTGGATAAATATCCGCGAATACTGGTGTAATAATTTTGGTGGACTCCGTCTTACGCGTTTGTAAAGTGTACACGGTTGCTTTAAAGGTACTCGATAAAAGTGTCTACTCGGTCATAGTCAGCGGTATTTGGTCAAGGGTAAAAACGCGCACATCGTAAAAATGCTTTTCCGTGGTCGATATTTTTGCTCCTTCTTACGGACGATAAAATATTTATCTCTGCGAAACAATGCAAGCGATAACCTTATTTTTTAAGTAAAATGTAGAGCCTTGTTTGAATATATTTCTCTTTGTCTTTCTTCAGCTTTCCTCGTTACGAAAGTCGGTCGATGTAAATATCCTAACTGTCTTTGGTTGGTAGACGAATCCGAGGCGGACTTTGTGGACTATTTGTATTGCCGAGATGTATAAGCTTTTCCTTCTCGAGTTTCGGTGGAACGCATAAATCCTGTGACGCTTAGGCTTCTTTGGACGCTTTGGATCATCATCGTAAGTCTTGAAACCGACGCGGTTAGCAGTACTCGCACATATTTCACGCGTATCTTAACAAATTGTAGTGGCTCGGGAGACGATAACATTCGCGTGTAATTTGGAATATGTAAAATGTATCGCGCGCAGTTTCATTTTATGCGGGGGGTTAAATTTAACTGCGATATGTAAAGCGTGGAAATAAAGTTTATGCAGCGATAAAAAAAGGTCGATGCGTCCTTTAAATTTATAACGAATGACATTTTATTCGAATTTTCCGACTGATAATTTTATTAAGCCATTGATCAAAATTTTGGTACGGTATTCGTTTGTTACGCGAGATAATTTAGATTTGTTGAATAAAAAAGTTACTTTAAATTCGAATATCCATAATAGATGCATCGATTCAAACTTAGATTATAGAAATTCCAATTTAATCGAATGAACTTACGTTTGCGAATAAAATTTTTTGATGATATTATAATATATACGGTAGAGTTGTCACGCAGAAGATGCGATTCCTGAAAGTTTTTCCGTACTTTTTTTTTTAAAGAACTATGCAATTTAACTAGAAGATTTGCATAATAAAAGCAACGATGATACTGATATTTTTTTTTCTTTGAAAACCGATAGAAACATCTTTTCTAGTCTTAAAAAGTTCTCGCGTAACATTTTTGATGAAAGAAGTAACTTTCGTCTTTCTTGATGAAGGTTTCCTAGTACGACGAAACGTCGTTTATCTCTTCTTAGTTGAAAGATGGTAATAAAGGATCAGACTTTTATCACTGGTTATTATTGTCTTAAAAACACGAATAAATTTTCTCGTCGTAAATTGAGAAAATCCTGTTACGTTTTTGTACAACACGAGAGAAACGTATACGTGTTTATTTTCAAACTTGACATTTGTTACATTTTTACACTTTTACACATAAAATATTATTAAAAAATGGAGGAAACGATTAGTATTATATTTCTTATTATACTCGATGGATGGAATATTTTAAAGGGGTAAGTATTATCACTTAAAAAGTTTCAAATGTATTATACTCGAGGCATACGATATCTCATAGTCATGGAAACGGATAAAGTATATATACATTCTTTATAAAATTTGTTTTAGGATCAAGAGTTTTTCATTAAATTTATTTACGACTTACGTAGGAAGTTCATTTTTTAAATTGATAATAATTTTTAAACAAAATAGGTTAATACGTTTGGTAATGTTACACGTTTAAGAGATTACATGAAAACTTACACTGTTAACTTACCAAAGTAAATTGTTATTTTATTTTTAACTTTTTTTAAATTTTTAACTTATGGAAACATTCAGGTATTGGAGCGAGTAAAATTATAGATTACATCATCGTTATAGAAACACGAAATATTATATTTTCATTTTTCAATATCGAAAATTAACAACGGTAATTAATTTTTATACCTTCGTCATAATTAAAGCGATCGTCTCGATCTTTAATTACTTTCCCGAAAAATACGCAGCTCACAGTCGAGCCCAAAGATTTTTCATCTTAAATTCCGTACACGATAATGCGAGCTTGAAGGGATGAAGTAGGCGCGAGGTCACGTGAAATATTACTTGTTGATTCCTGTTTGGACGCGTACTCGTATGTTTACACTGGAACACAACGAGCGTAGCTGTAAAGTCTCCGCCACCATCCAGATTGTAATGAATCCTACGAGCGAAAGCTTTGCATTTCTCTCTCGTTTTTATTTTATGAAAAAAGGATGTAAAATTTTATAACAGCAGCTGTTTGAAAGCATTCGATTTACGTTGACAATAGCCTTTGTTACATGGTATCTTTGAAAAGTGTACCATCCATATTTTTCTTTAAAATAAAATATAGATATTTTGTACCCGACGATATTATTCTCGTCTCAATGAATGAAAGCAACGACTATTCGATGTGCGAGTATTTGTTATGTTTTCGTAATAATATTTAAACGAAGATATTTGAAAGATGTAAATTATAACTCTTCTAAATTGGATCTTATAATGTATATTTGAGTTTTAAATCGCGATTGTAAGCGATGCAACGATACTTTAATGTAAAAAAATATCCAATAACGAATGGGAATTTATTAATTATCCGATACACCTTGATACAATAAGGAAATAGAAATACATTTACGTAATAAATTCGTGTTGCCAAATACAATAAAAAATCGTTACGTTTTAATAACGATAGAAAATACAATAAATAAAGCAATTTTTCGAATTAGCATTCGTAAAAATATTCAAAATACGTTAAATTTCTTCGATCCAAGTTTTACCTCTATTAAGTTCCACAGAATCCGTAGCATAAAATAATAAATCGTCTCCGAACGAAGCGAGTGCCGACGAGTAAAGAAACTTCCATTCATAAAACGAAACGAAGTGGCGCAAGATACAAAAAAAAAGCAGAAAAAAGTAGAAATGGAAGAAGCAACAGCAACAATATCGTGAATCGGAAGAATCCCGATAGTAGTTTCGAAGACGTACATTGCACGTATTCCTTTACGTTATGTACATCATCGAAAAATCCAGTAGAAAGCGATAGAAGAGGAAATGATAAAGAAAACCGATATCGAACGCAAGAAAACTCCGCTCGATCCAATAGCCATTAATTTTTTAACATGTTCTCGCTTACTCGCACGAATCGATCGAAGGTTAACCGAAGGGAACAATTCGCGGGACCATTAGACGATAGAGTTTGGCCTGGATTTTCAGTTTACCGCGAATGAAATCGCCTCCGCACATTTGCGACACGTCCGAACTTTCCGAGAATGCGAAACGGAGAACTAGAGAAATGAAGCGATACAGTTTTCGAAGTTGGTACATGAGATCGATGATGTTCAGATGCTGACTCTTTACTCATCTCTTCGAATTACTTCTTCTACTTTGGATCGACCTCTTTTGTCATATACCTACAAATTCTTCTTCCTTAAGAATACGTGCATGTGTATACGTACAGGTATCGTAAACCGATGTGGATAACTGCGCAAGAATCTCACGATTTATTACGAGTGGTTAACTTCGCTATATAGAATTTTGTATCGACAGGTATCAACAAAGAAGTATCAGAGTTATTTTTTACTTTTATTACATTGGAAATAAAATGTTTTTTACAGTTACAAATTTTTACAAAATAAGACAGTCGAACGTTGATGAAATAATTGCGTTATAAATGTACGAATTTTAATTAATAATTAATCTATGGATTTCTATTTTATCGATATTTTTATATAAGTTCGCGTAGTACATATAATTTTAATGCTCGTAAAATAAATGATTATTTAAAATATTTATAAATTGAAAAAAATGTTGTATCAACGATGAATTTTGTACGTTAGAACTTTTATAAAGAGAATGTTTTACGAATAAGTTTATAACATCAATTTTTACCTCGTGGTAAAATTATTAAAAAATAACAAAGTGTCGCGGTATAAAAACTTAATTACGTATCGGAGAAATAAGTAAAAAACGCTGATAATTATTCATAAACCGCATTCAAAATGGTAAAAGCTTGTTAAATTTTTATTGGTAGCGTAAGAATATTTTTACATTAGTATATTAAAAAGGGGATTTAAAATTTTTTACGTGTTTGCAATTTCTTAAAATTTCTGTTTTTAATACGAAAATTTCCAATTAAGTTAAATACTTAAAGTTTGTTTATTATTTCAACTACGAACAAGATTCATAATATATCGCGTATTATATCAATAGAATTAAAAATATCATTCAAAATACGTTGATAAATTTTATAGTCTACGTACACCTAAAAACTCATAGAAACATTATTTCAGTACTAAAGAAAGTTACTTGTACAAACACTTGCAAATTCTCGTATTTTTCGTACGCTATAAAATTTGTATATCGAAAAGTCGAGATAGTTCGACTTTAATAACGAAATCGAAAGAGTAACGACGTAAACTTATCGACTCCGTCCTTTTGTTTCAGGTACTGCGTGACATTCACGGTAACAAAGGCCTCGAAAGCTTGCTACAAGGAGTCGAGTCTCTCGGAACTCTCGGAGGGTAAGTCATTCGTCTCGGATCGATATTTTCGTATGTACAATCTCGGGGAGTGTAAACGCATTGTCGAGACCGCGGCGGAAGTGAAAATCCAAGTGGTCGGTCTTCGCATCCGGAGGCTCCAGACCGGGAAAGAAAACGACTTTTCTTCCTGATTTCGCTTCTTTTCATCTTCTCTGCGCGTCTTCCGCTCGATTATCCCCGCGATCATCCCGCTGAGATAGACCGAGTGGATGGAAAATTCACCCCCGAGAGTCGCTCGGGGACATTCGCACCTCGTCGAATCCGTAAGAGCCTTTCGTAACGGGATTACAAGAGAATTGGTTATGCAGTTTCCGACGTTAATCGCGTTACGCCTTTTCAGACATTCTTTGTTTCTTTCGACTTTGTAAAAATGGATTTCCCGGTGCGATTAAATAAACTGCGTTCAACTCATCGTTTCTAACGGGGTAGTCATTTTCAAAATTATTAAACGACTTTCAGCGTAAAATATTTTAAATGCATTTCGTTACATCGCTCAGCTTTTTTATTTCCAAAATATTTATAGACATACGTTCCGTAACTGCATTAAATATCGGTGTGGATTTAGAATCTCAAAATATTATTCAATCGTTATTTGGTCCGATCGTACTTTTACAAAAAATTTGCATACGCACTCGCGTAGAAATAATACAAGTTTACAATTCCGCAGCGTTGGAAGTTTAATCGATCGTCGGGTTCGATTCGAACTCATCGCGGCTGTTAAAAGGAATCAAACCAGATCCATGATAAAATTACAGTTGTCGTTTTTGTTGTTCCGTGTAACAAAATTGGTAGAAAATTGCACCGAATTCGATACGTACGAGTCTTATATACACATCTGCGAAGACTCTCGAACCATTTAACGATGTACGGAGAAATTTTAATTGGAATCCTTGCTCGACGAGAGAATTCGATAGTTTCGATTAAAGTCGTACCGTTTCACGTTAAATTTTATATACTTACTTATCCATTATTTATACGTCATTATTAGTCGGTTCGATTCGTAAACGGGATGCTGAGCGTTATTTTAAACGGACCGTACAAAAGCTTTCGGTATCGTTAAATTATAAATACTTTACGTAGCTTAATTAAATACGTCGAATTTATATTTCACCCGTAATGTGAAATTTAAGAAAAAGAACGATAATTGTTCCATCGATCGATACATCGTTTCGTTCCAGTTCCTTTACACGAGCAAAATAGCGAAACGAATGAATTAGTCCAACGATGTCGCAACATCGTCCGTCGTCCGGTCTTTGTAAAAGAACACAGTCGCTTCACCGGAGTGAAAATACCACCGCAGTTAAACGTTAGACAGCCAAGTTAAGTCTCGAGAGCGTAGGAATTATACGATAAAGGAAACGAACTCGTTCCAGGTTCCCGGGTTTGCGTCCGCTGTCAGATGCAAGCCTTGAGGCGTGTCCTGGACTGGCGGTGCGAGGGTGACGGCGGCACCGAGGCGATGATCACCAGGTGGAGTATGTTGAGCTCACCCCACTGCCATGGCAAATGGCTCCGCACCAAGAAAACCGTCCCCGAGTGTGACGTGTCGCTCTGCCAACCTCGACCGCACTTCATCTTCGTTTGAGATGCTCGCCTCGTTCGTAACGAGTTCGCGCGTTGATGACGCTCCGTCGAGACGAACCCGGGGAGGTTCCCCGAACAGAAATTGGAAATTGGTTTGCGGTCGATCCGAAATTAGATGGACGAGGCGACGTTGATGTAAGCGAGGATGGCGATGATCGATTAGCTTTGCCGATTCGAAACGACTTATTTCTGATTATGATTATTTTATCAAGCGACGTTGCGTCCGATGAATTTTAAATCGGTTATCTTGTGGACTCGATGCGGTCAAACTAATTTTATGTACGTCTGTTATTCGACTAATTCGTCGATCGGTGCTTTGATAAAATGTTTCTTCCATTCGAGGTGAAATTAAATGAAATCGTTTATTAAGATCGGAAGTTCTCGATGCATTGTTTCGTTCTCGTTCGAAGCTTAAATTTACCTAATAAATTTGGTATATTTCGAGACGATTTGATCGCAATTTATATTTTCTTCGAAATTTCTATTGAACTTGAATACAGACGATTCGGATTTATAAAAGGTTACCGCTGCCGATACATTGGAAAAATCTGTAACAAAATACGAAAATCGACTCGACCGTAACATTCATTTTGGATATTCTTGTTATCCCTAAAATAATATTGCTTTGGTTCAAGAAGTAATCTGTTTTTTACAAATCTATAATTTTTTAAAATAATATCTTTATACATAATGGTGGAATACTTCTTACGAATCAAATGCAATCTTTTTTTTATTATCCACGCTTTTCGGTTTAAAAGAAATATTTTTTTCGGTAATATAGTTTGCGACGGAGGTAAATTAATCTGTGTAGATTTTATGGAAAAATATAAGAACGGATATCTTTAGGATTATTTGATAAGTGATATGGAGTTATATGCGAGTGTATAACGATCGAAAAACAATTTTTTGAACATGTATAAGAATTCGTATATAGGGACCTACAGGATTTGATTTTAACAGGAAAACAATAAGCTTATCGTAGAAATAATATATCTTTCTTGTATCGATCGAATTTTAATTTCATTATATATTTAAATCAAAAGCTTATTTGATAATAATTCGTAATCATATTTAACGATTAATCACAAAAATTATTATATTAAAATATGTCGTTTATAAATAGAATTATAGAATTTAATAATAAAAATGAATGTCGATCGCATCAAATGGCCCATAATTTATCAGGTAGATGGTAATTGATAAAAATTAATACTTATACTCGATGAATACTCTATGTAGATTTTTATAATTTTATTTTTTATATTATATTTTTATAAACACTGCACTTTATCGGACGTAAATGTCCGATTACTTTCAAATATGGCTGTTCGAATAAAAATGACATTTAATAGTGTTGTTAAATAATATTAAAGGGAAAATTGATTTTGCACGATGCAATTAAAAATAACTTCACGCAAACGAATGTTTTTAAAAATATAAAATAAGAAATAAAAGCAAAAGGAAAGTGTCACTAAAAAATTAGTGGAGCCCGTTTCAATAATTCAATAAACGAACGTATTTCCCTAAAAATACAACAATATAAAAAAATTCAGATAAACTTTACGATGAAAAAATTGAGAATAGAATATGGCACATCTAGCAAATGATTTTCCATGATATTGTGGGGAAATTATCCAAGTCGATTTTACGTAAATTATTTTATAAAATTGATTCCACATATCAAAGATCATATTTTATAGAAAATATGTAATGCAGGATTAGAGTATTTTAGGGCCTATTATGTGTTTCAAATACGTTCCATCTCTTACCAAACTTCCATTTAATTCCATAAATAAATATTTTCCTTTTATTATCTTATAATATTAAATATCTATTCGTAATTGTAAGTACATTATGCATATATATATATATAAAATTTAATTAATCAATAAAAAATACATTTTTATTAAAACTTTATTAATCTGTTCATTTGTTTATTTATAAAAATGTAATCAGTTTATTAATTGTAACGATATTATTCATAAATAAATGAATTAGTATAATATGAAAATAATTTTAATTCTTACGAAAACATTTTCTAGAGTATTCATATTCTAGAATGGATCCAGAATAATTATTCTTGTACTAATAATATTAAGGTTAAATTAAGTTTTATTTCGACAACTAGTTTTCAGCTTTAATAGTTATTTTAATTACGTTTTTCACGAAAGTATAGAATTTACATTTCTTTTACGTCGTCTATTCGGTTACTTTAGTCATGGGTATCGTTTTATCTATTTCAATTGATTATTACATATTTATATCTTACGCATATTTTCACATATTTCGTTGTAAGCCAATCGTTCAAATATAAAAAATTAGAAATTTATTAAGATCAATATGTATCCATGTTATGTATCCAAGTTATGAATCAATAAATATTGTTTTTGAAAATTGAAAACTGCTTTCATTGTTCTCGATTTTGATACTCACCCCACCACCGTAAAATTTCAACGTACCGTAATTTTAATTTCATTCATCGTTCGATGCATACACGAATACGTTATTACGAAAACGGTGTAATAAACACTATATTATTATTTAAATGTACGATAAGTAACGAATTTTTTATAAAAAATATATTTCTTTATTATTTTTTTACAGCATTTAACATAAAGAAAAAAAGAATGTACACGAAATCATTAAAAAAATTCGAATCTATTCGAGCAATTCCATAAAAGGTTCTTGTATATTCTCAACGGGGCTTCAAGTTTATCACGATAAGCAAGACGTATCCATAGTTCGGCACTCGCATGATCCTAATGCGTAATAAAATACAAGAGCACGTACGTTAGAAAAATCCAGCGCTGAGCGTCGATCTAAAGACAATCTACAAAAGAGCAGAGCGAAGTTATCGTCGGAATGTCTTATCTCCGTCGTTCATCCATCGCTTGAAAATAAATCTCGGGTGAAAACATTTTTCTCAGCGGTAAAAACGCCCATCGCGAAATCTGCGACGTCTTATTTCGATACTTTATTTAAGTGCCCAGGAAAGTTAAGCCGAGAGCCTCCAACTTCGTTACCGCGCGAAATAATTCATCGCTCGACAGTTGCAGCCATTTCTTTTTCGAGTCGCCTCTAATCGATTGACTTGGCAGCGGTGAACAATAACATCGGCAACCTCGTACACAAAGCAAAGAGACGCGTCTGTGCGTAATATCTTACACCGTCGGTCGTATATTCCGTTTGTCTCGTTGCTCGAATGCCAACTCTTGTACGAAAACGGTGAGATCAAAGTCTTTATCGCGCGTTTGTTTCGCCGTGCGAGTGAAATTTGAAAGTCGATGCGCAAATTCTCGAGCGTTAATTAACAAAGAGATATTAAAAATCTGTGAGGATTATAGTTACGTTTGTAAATTTGCTTGAAATCAGTGAAATTCAGCGAATACTTTCATAAAACAATACAACAATGTTGGTAGTTTATTCAATAATGATGTATTACGAAAAATTGCAATCGGTACTCTCGTTTTTGATGAAATTGACACTACAGAAATACTTCAAGATAAACTTATAATTATATTTAAAACTCATTAATAAACTTCTCATTTATCTTTCGAATTCTTCGTTTTCTTATTCTTTTATAAAATTTAATTTTAGCTTTAGTCTTTTAATCTAGTATTAAAACAAGTATTAAAGTTTGAGTTTCTATCTAAGAAAATTTTCTATTTCATAATAATAACCGTGTAATAATCAAACTGAATCTGTATAACTTCTATAATTACAAGGTTAATATATTATTTATCAACCGATGTACGAATTATTGCGATATTTTAAAAGAATACTTGTAAAAGAAAATTATTTAATAACGGAAATTCGGTAAATATTTATATTTGAAAATTTAATGTACTCTCGATTAATAATCGTAGAATTGCGAATGCAATGTAAATTTGACGAGTACAAATACTAAATTTCAAGCTTAATCAATCTAATCAAGTTGAATATACCGACAAAGAATTTAATCGAAGAGACCAATTTTCGTATATCGTGGATCGATGAATCAACGTCCTTAGAATTAAAACGAAATTAGATAATGCCATTTTGAAAATCTGTACATACTTAATAACCGCATTTATACACTTGCCAACGACGTAACCGTTGTTTTCCTTTTATAAAACACGAATCGGACGCAGCATAAAATATGTCCAGGCTTTATAATTGCGTGCACTGACAACACAAACACATTCGCAAACCCGCATTAATAGCACATTACACATAAACGAGCTCGAGAGCCACGTCCGGATATTCGAGCAAAGGCTTTCGCTTACGCTTTTGCACCGTCTGCTAGATTTACCGACATTTTAATCTCATTAAGGGAAAGCGAATAGCCCACCGCTGCTTCTGTGGCCGCGGCAGCGATAAATGACAGACATACGCGCAATGTTTCGTCTGCGGATCGTTGAAAGGACTAACGAGTTTTCATAATTACTTTTCGATCGATGCTTGTTTTCGTTGGCTCTGTGTCTCTTGATGCACGGATGGATGTTGTTTTTTTTTTTAGAAAACCGAGTGTTTTGCAGTCTTGGAATCTCCGTGTCTAAGTGAAATTAAGGACTGATGGAGGTTATACTCTTGATATATGAATAATATTGCAAGTATTTTACTTTTTACTTCGTTTGGAAAGATTATAATTTAACAATTTTACCGTTGTCAATTTTTATTGTTGCGAAATCGAATGTGCGGTACTTTTATTCTATGAGTATGATTTTTAATGTCTTTATTTAATAATCAGATTTATATTTTAAGCTATTAAAATATTTTATTAGATTATTTTTTTAAATTTCATATTATGGAAAATCGGAAATTCCGAAAGATATTTTTTGAATATTCAATAGCTTATATAATTTTTTAAAATCGAGATCAAAGATGAAACATTATCTGATTATTCGCTACGATATTTCGTTTAAAATTATAACGTTGATTTTTAACAAATATCTCATAATTATTTTTTAAATATTAATTGTATAAAGAAATATAAAAATCGTATTTTATTATTTTTTATTACGTTGTATTTCATTATACCTCGTCTTTAATGACCCGAGTGGTTCTAAAAATTCTTTGTAGCTTATTATATTTGTTAATAAACATCGGTAATAGAATTTTCTTTTTTTTATAATTTTATTTCAATTTCGAATACTCTTTTTTATCGTACGAACGATCGTGCAAACCTTGTATCAATAACACCATTCGTTAACAAAATCTTTTATTTTATGCGAAATAAAATATGTATTCGTTCTCTGTTTCGAAATAATACTCCATTGAACAAAGTTTCAATGGAATATATCCATGGTATCTTTAAAATCTACTTGAAAAATAATATTAGACTATTCGTTTACCTTTTGTTTTTACCTGCGAACAACGAATTCTTTTATGTACATACTCATTGAATTTGTTAAAATGAAGTTTTCAGATACACGTGGTGATTCCATTGTATCGAAACTATACAGGAAATGTATTTAAACTTAATTTAATATTGATGGACAGGTGATAAAAGCAGGACCTTTGAGTATTATTTTCTGTGTTATTCTTTAGAATTTTAATTACTTATACATTTGATGGTTCATACGTAGAAGAATATGATAATAAAATGGTATTGTTTTCATTTATAATTATTGCATAAATTTCTTAACAAATAAAATGATTCTTTAAAAATAAAATATTTTATAATCGCGTAAAAGGCTTTATGTATATTTTATCCACAGATTTTCTAATTTGATATAATTTATGATATATTAAAATTTTTTTTTTTGTTAAATTAAAGCGTCGTTAAAAATGAAACGTTGTTTTTCCAATAAGAATTTTACATCGTAGAAAATATCACGAAACATATTTAAATTAAACATTAACGATACGTATAATAATTTAAGAAGAGAGTCTCGAGCGAATAAAGATGCGAATCATAAATTTAACTAAAATATAAAGATATTTTTATTATCCGAATTAGTATAATATTCTTTTGCATTAAAGTATTATAAATATACAAATTTTATGATAATATTTCATTAATTACAAAATTTGTTTTATGTCCAAAGGGGATTAATGCAATTTTATGTGAGAACGGCATAATTAAAATTAAATTTAAGCCAGATATTAACGATGAAAAATATACGGAGTATTGAATATAAAATGTATTAAAACGCGTCTGGAAATTTTTAGTAGTAAATTACACGTAAAGCATACGGATAATGAAAAATATTTATAAAATATGAAAAATAGAAGCTTTACGAGTCATTATTTAAATAAGTTATAATAATAATGATGTACTATTTAAAAATTGTTGATAGTTTATTCTTGGATCGTTTATCACCGTAAAAATGCTTACAGCCAAAATTCCGACAGATTTATCAAGCCGAGACATTCTTAAACAGTGACTCGAATTCATCTAAGATCCAAATCATAAATACCATCGATAGAACTCGATGAGATTCGTTTATTCGAGCAGTAAAAAAGGATTCCCCCGAATAACGATGCTATTAAAATAGTTTGAAGTTGTACGTCAAGCTCAATTTAACACAAGTACACTATAATAGTTACACGGTTACTTTACAGGATATTCACCAAACAATTTATAATTACCCTAACAGTGAAAAGCATTCCGTCGCTCGATGCAGTAAACCCGAAAGATCGTAACTCCCCGTTAAAACCCGCAACGCGAACGCGATACGCGTTTACATAAATTCGAGCCTCGCCTCGAGTCCGAAGAGCGCGGAAGCTATGCATTTTATACAGCGGAGGCCACTCCACTCCGATAATGGAGTAATTGCACCGTCTTAACGCGATCCACTGCAATTGGGATGAGTTACTCGAAGCCTGGATGTAAACACGTGAGCTTACGCCTCTAGGAATTACTGGGGGGAGGAGGAGGATACGATAGCGAGACGGAGAAAGCGAAAGTTTTCTCTTCCTTTTTGTCGAGTACGTGTTTAATTTTCATCGAGAGAGGCAGACGAACAAATACTGTTTTCCTTAAGCGACGGACGACGCCATTGGAATACCGAAATCCGAGTTACTCATTTTGCACGATCAGGGGGCTTAAAACACCCCTGTGATTAATTAAGCAAAGTTATATTTCAATCTTAATGGTAAACGAGGCGTAGAAGGTAATTTTTTTATTCACGGTGTCGTTATTCATAGGAATAATGAGATTCTTAGACGTGATTTCATTAGAGGGAGGTAAAACTAGAATTAAATATTAGCAAATATTAACAATTTACATCTACATTCTATATTTCTTTACGTGTATCATTGGACTTTTAGTTTGGCGTTATTAGTTTTTTTTTTAAAGACGATTGGTATACCACTGGGAGAAAACCATCTATAAATTATGCGTTCGCCTCTATCCATGGTATTACAAAATTTATAGGCAGTCCTTAGCATAGGCCGTTTTTTGTTTCGATGCTCGTATCGATTTTTATTTCAAGTTTTATACATCGAAGTTGTTTAAAGGTGTGGATTCATTTTTCAACGCGAGATGTATTTAATTTGTTTGACCAAAGGTATTACATATTCATACTAAACTGGAAGTTTGTAATACGCGTTTTACGAAGTTGCAATATTTAAAGAGCGATGTAGAAAATAGTTCGGTAGCGTTATTTAAATTTTT
This sequence comes from Dolichoris vasculosae, assembly GCA_018907195.1. Taxonomy (NCBI): domain Eukaryota; kingdom Metazoa; phylum Arthropoda; class Insecta; order Hymenoptera; family Agaonidae; genus Dolichoris; species Dolichoris vasculosae. The sequence continues at coordinate 1,640,688 of JACCHY010000021.1, forward strand.
TTTCTTTCTTCGTTTAACTAGTATTTATGCATGCAAAGCGGCTGTTAAGTTTTTAAGAGATATTTAAGGTAAATTGAGTTAATCCGAGTTAGTCTATCGGTGTCGACAGGCAAATTCTGTTTCCGACTTTTGGCAGCTCGGGAGGAAAAAATCGGTCCTGTCAATGGTACACCGAAGAAAGTTCAGCGAAGTTTAGGGAAATTATCTCAGTTATCCGTTCCATTGTTGTCTGAGAACAACCGAACTCCATTGCCGACTTCCTGCAAACTTCTTCTTTTTCTTCGTATTCCGCGAGATCCGCGGCCAAAGTTCTCAAGATAAATTAATACGTAGAATATACGGTAAACATTCGATTACGACAATCAACTTAACCAAGTTAACGATACGTAAGTGTTTTAATCGTTTGATCGTTAAGAATATCAATTTCCGTTTCAAATATAAATTTTATTTGTGTTCATTGCGTGCGATATCAGATGATCCGTAAAAAAATTATTCCATTAGTTTTTTTTTAATCTAACAATAATTATAAATTTGTATTTAATTATCGTTGAAAGAAGAGAAAATTGTGGATCTTCTTATAGTATTTTACGTATATTAAATTTTCGTTTGTGAAATAAAAGTGTTAATCATAATATTTCATTAAATATTTCAATTAAAAATTAAAACATTTGCGCTTAATTTTTATAAAGGTCGAGAAGTACAATTTTAACAGACTCATCAAAGGATTTTAAAACATTTAATTATTATCAATTTTTTATTTGAATTATAAAATAAAAAATTCACACGATTGAATTTATAATAAAGCATCGTCGAATTTTCATTAAAAAAAAATATATCGTCTTTTAAATATTAAAAAAGCGTAAGCAATAAAAATGATGTATTCATTTGAAAAATTTTCTTAAAGAACAATTTTATAACTTTCAACCGAAATAAAGTTTATCGAACAAAACTGTTTTGCTGTCAAACTTTGCTTTTGAGTAAAATACTTTATTGTTTGTTACTTTCGTTAATTACACTTTATGTTTTTCGTTAAAGCTATCTCAAACAGAGCAAAAAGTATAAACGAATTCCAGTATAGGAATAAAAACAGAATAAAAATTTTTGCATAAAAAAGAAAAAATAAAAAAGTAGGTTGATTTTAAAGTGAGATGGTGTGGAAAGAGAAAGAAAGTAAAAGCGTGAAGGAAGGGAAGGTTTCTGTTGACAGAGCCAAAGAAGAATAATTCTCCTTCAAAGATAGTAAGAACTTACTTTTTTCACTCCTACCTTTTTACTTTTACTTCAATTTTCGCTTCATGCTTCTTCCGTACGGTCATATCATTGCTCCTATTCTTTTCCATATTTTCTTCGTATAGTAGACGAGAAGTTTCGAGGGCCATTCAAAACTTGGCAAGCCTCTTATATTTTTTCTGATCCATTTGTGTACCCTCGTTGCATTTTTCGTACATGCATCTTCATTTTCTATACGTTAGTTTTCACAGATTCATTTTTTATGAATGTTACCGATAAATATTTGGATAACCAAAATAAATTAATAAGAATTGTGAAATTCGAGATATGTTTTCTATGAAATATTACAAGTAAATATTCTATTCAAATGATTTAAGTTGCAAGACTATTATAATTTTAATTCATTATTTTTAAAGTTTTTTAACGTATTTTAAATCGTATAACTATATATCTACTCACGGAAAAAAAATAATCAACAAATCAATGAGAATGGATTTGATTTATTTAAATAAGTGTAAATTAAGGTCCTATAAATAACAAAAAAAGAACTTAATAATTAGTGTTAAAGTAAAATGTATTTCGTATAAGTTACTTTTGAATGTACTAAAAAATATTATGGATTTTAATCGATAGTTTAAAATTAAAATTGTTTATAAAAAAAATTATCAACGATAAAAATACCGATAAAATAAAAAAAATAGTCAATCGATCAGCAAAAAATTATCGGTTAAGAATAATTAATATCGAATATAAAAATAAGACGGATATTTATGTTTTTATGCTTGACAATCTTTTGATGTCTTCAATTTTGAAATGTCAAAGAGCATTAAAGTAAGTGATACTATAAGAAATAATGAATGGCTCGATTTACTTAAATGGCAAAATATCGTTGAACGTTTTTTTTTGGTACGTCGTATCATCTTAGGAATTGATATTTAGTTGATTTTCGGAATAGAAATTCAATACATTGTCTTTGATTGCACAGACTGTAAATGTCGAGAAAGTCTGGAAAAAACGACATTGAATGAAAATTGAATTATCCTAAATGATCATGATTTTAAATTCAAGAATAAGAATTCGATTCTGTATTGAATGAAAGAAGCGATTTAGCGTGGATCAATCGTATGTAAATATCACAAAAATATTTGAATCTGTACTCGAAAAAAATTTTGAAAAAATGCGATTCTAATATTATTTAATTACTTTATCAATTATTTATTATATATGTATATTTATTCAGAGGCATTTAGATAATAAATAATACCTTACGGATTTTTCTCACTTTTAGAAAGTGTCATAGTACACTGAGAAAATTATAGCTGAGAGGAGTTTTAAGTTTTTAGAAAGTTTTAATAAAGCGTAGAAGAATAAAATATAAAGAAAAATTCTAGATGGATTTAATGTATAACAACAAAGAAGTATTTTAAAGATTTAAGTTTGAATCAGTAATACCAGTTTGATTAATTTTATAATAAAAATGAAGAAAAGAACATCAGAGAAGAAAGTTGGAATGATTTAATAAAATTAAAGTTATTCCAAGTATCGAGCATCGATTTGATTCTTTTAAGAATATATTTTTAAAGTCATAAAATTAAGCATCAGATAGATTGTTTTATCAGTGGGAAAATGTCTTTAGTTAAAACTGTACTCTAAAGTTTAGATTTAAAAATGTCGATTTTACAGTATTTAAATATATCTATTTATATTTGATATTATTTATATATTATAAATTTAAATAAGCTTACATGATTCGGTCAGATTTAATATTTTTACCTAAGTATATTGTAATATCAGCTTTATAAAAATGTTGCATTTTATGGTAAATATTTTACTTTTATTCTTTTTTAATTCTTATATTTACTAATATTGTATGTTAAAAAATATTATATAATATTTTATAAATATAGCAATCGAATCTTTTTATTTATAAAATATATTGTACGAGTATTTTCAAATATTAAATAAGGTTATATTCTTTATTTCTTAAATTACAAATCTAATATTATTATATTTTATTTTAACATTTTTGGAATAAATTTGTTAGAAATACATATTTTTATAACAATTTTGTCAAAAATTCTATTTTTAGGTACTTTATTCGAAAAAAATTCAAACGTAGAAAATTTAATAAATATTCAGGATATGCCAATATAATTAATTACTTTATTTAAAAAGTTAATTACGGTTCATATTTAGAATTGATTTCATATCATTTTTTTATTATAAATTTCTGTACTGATTCAATATGTTTTATTGTTAGTATGTAAAAACTCCACATAAATATTCATACGTTTAAAATAAAAGACGGACTTCTGATTGATTTACTTAAGTAATACGATAAAGAAAAGCTTTGAATAAGTCAATTATAACATACATATTAAATTAAACCGTTAAAAAAAAATCTCAAAAAAGTTTTTTCTAAAATTTACTTATCATTTAAATAAAATACATATCAAGTAAATGTATAAAAATGTAGTCTTAAGTTTAAAAAATAATAGTATTAACTTGTAATTATACGGAGTACTGTTAAAAATATATATGTTCTTTTTTGAAAAAGTTTGATTTATACTGCGTTGAAAAAAAAATTAAAGAAGAATCAGTGTACAAAAATACTTTAAAAATAACAAATTTTACAACCCAATCTTGTTTTATGGAATTTAGATTCGAATTTGAAGCGAATAGATTTAATTTTTTTTATAGTACATTCGAAAAATAGTAGTTGAATATCGATTTCATTTTATGAAGTTAATTAAATAAAAAATTTCCAATATAAATTTTACTGAACGTTAAAAACTAAAGATATAAAAAACCCAAAGTTTCGGTTAACATGTTCATATAAAAATAATTAAGCTGTTTTTAAAATTCAGAGAAATTCCACAAAATATAAACGTAATAACAGTATTCTATTTTATTTTGATAAAGTTTATCATTAAACAAATACTTTAATATTCATAGTTAATCAAAAATATTGCGGAATCTCACGAAAAGTCTTCTTATTTATTTTACAAGTTAATACGAAGACAATTTGTCTTTTATAGGTTCATATACGAAAACTTCGCGATTGTTTGTAAATTATTTAGATTTACTTACTCTTGAACAAACTTCTACTGGTAATCGTCGAGTTAAATGATTAATATTTATAATAAGATTAGTGCTTATAATTAAAATAATGTTTTATATTGTCATAAGTTAACAACTTCGTATCAAGCGTAAATAGTAATTTACGACAATTAATCGATTAAAATATTTATAATTTTCAGATGAGCATTGTCAAAAAATCCTTAAAATTTCTATTTTACTTTTTCATATTTATTTCGTAATAGTAAAGCAAAAAAAATTAAGAAATAAAATTAAATCGAATTTACGTACAGTGAGAATGTAAAAAATAATAGTGGTTTCATCGGTAAAACTTTCCTTTCGCTGATGAAAAACATCGCTTTTTATCATCCTATAAAAATGTCCATTATTTTTCAATCGCCACAGTAACAAGAATAATTTACATTTAAAAATCCACCAACGTTAAAAAAAAAAAAAGATAAATAGTAGACGAGAGAAAAACGAAAGATGGAGAATATAAAAACCGTTTCTATGTTCTTCGGATGAAGTGCCGAGTAAAAGTGAAAGCTCCAGGGAAAACCAATGTGCCCTCGGTTTCTCTGGAGGGAACGATATTCCCGGATAAGAAACAATGGATAGGCCGCGAGGAAAATCATTTCTTTCGTATAGTTTTATTTCTTTTTCTTACTCCGGTAAAAGGTATGTACTCCTAATGAATCTCGCCCAAGACCGAACAACATTCTAATAAAAAGAGAAAAGACGTCGATGTTCTTCCAGTTCATCTTCTACCCTCGTACAACTTTCGCCGCCGTCGCTGAAGTTTCCGCGCTGATGGTGAAAATGCCTCGACTGAGGAATTCGTGGAGTTTGTCGGGAAGAGGATCGATGGATCGCCATCACGCGATATTTCCTATGGGTAGAGGTTACGCGTATAAATTAGTTCTCGTGATATCGAGACTGAATTCCGTTTCTAATTTCAAGCAAAAACTGCAATCGCATAAAGAAACATCGTTCGCTATGGAATCAAGTATTCGGTATTTGATCGTACGTTCGTATTATTTTCTGCTCTTAAACATATGTATAATGTTTCTTCGTCAGAATATTTTAACTTGGAGAATTATAGAAACAAATAGATAAACTTTCAATTTACTTTGATTTCGGAATAAAGACGAGTATTTTACATGATCGTTAAAAATTTTACATCCGTTAAAAATAGATTTAAATTATTAAAGTATATTCATTATTGAAAATATATGTGTTTTAGAAAGTTTATCAAGTGAAATTTTATATAATTTATTAGCTTTATTAATTTTATAACGACAAGAAAATGCATATACGTGTGATAATGTTTCCCATTTATTTTTATGAAATTTTCATTTTACAAAGCTTAATATTATTATCGGTTTTTGTAGAGTCGTTCTCTCTTTAAGATGAAAACGAAAGGCTAGTTTCAAAATATATTATACGAGAGAAATCTAAGATCGTACAAAATTTTGGATTAACCTTTCATCAATTTTCTTTATACATTTGCAATTAATAATCAACTGCGAGTATCAATATACTTTCGATGTATAATTCGAGAAAGGAAGTTTAAAATAAAAATAATTAATACAAAGTAAACAGTAATTTGTAACAGCCATCGATTTTTATTATCCACCGTAAAAAATTCTCCTTGAAAGCAGAGAAAATTGATTCCGTTATTCATATTCCGATGTACATTCATTCTCGGCATCGGAGGTTTAAGGAGAGAAAACTTGATCGAGAGAAAAGACTCGCGGATCGTTGAGACTCTTTGCCGCAAGCACTGGTTCAGACAAGAGAAGCTCGAGAGAAGTTCGATAGAGAAATTTGAACGAATCTGTACTGTTTCTCGTGTCAAAAGAATACAAATGATGGCAACATTTAGTTAAGTTGAAAGCCGTACGCGTGAGATGCTTTTAGCGGTTCTAAAGGATGAGCAGATCTCGTTTCGTATTGTAAGTATATCAATTTTCAAAACGCAGATGTCTTTTATAACAAAATATATTAAAATATTGTAGTGTTAAATACGTGTCGTTGTGAATTTTATGTGTAAATTAAAGAGTACTTGATAACACGATTGGAAGAAAATTAGCATAAAATAACTTGTAACGATTATTAAAATATATTTTGCAAATTTAGAAACCTATATAATTAAAATGACAAATATTTCACTAAAATTTAAATCTTAATTTTATAGACTATTAATTAACTTCTTCGCGATACGTTTTTGTCGGTAACATTTTTAGAGATTTAAGAATATATCGTATTTTAATATTTTGAATAAATTTCTTTTAACTAATATAGCGAGCACATATTTTTGAAGGATAATATTAAATCGAGCTCTGGAAATCTTGTTACTGGAATAAATCAGAAATATTTTAACATAATTAATACTATAATCTATAACCATACAAAAAATAATTAAATTGTAAAGTATAAATATATATATAAAAGATTAACTAAGTATAAATTTGAAGATTTTAACAGTCTGATAATTTTTCCGATACACGTTTTCTTTAATACATTTTTTATATGGTTATATTTATAAACAACTATACATGTAAATCATCGATACAAAAAATATCTTTGTTTTTTTAATAAAGTTAAGAGGAATAGAATTGTTTTAATTAAACAAATTGAAAATAGATATGTTTGCGAATATTTGCTTTCATTCATTTACTTTATAAAACATTTTCAGGCTTTTAAAAATATTTTAAAGATTAAATAAAAACTTAAAATATCTTAATTTAAAAGTTTGGCATACATGTAAAATACTTTTCCAAAATCATTATAGTTGAAAATTATCGAACGATTTTCGCATCAATTATTTTCTTTGCTTTATCTTAAAGAACCAGTTTTTATCGATGCAAAAAATGTTTAGAATCAAAAATGAAAAATAATTTCAAAAGTTTCTAATTCAACAAATCAAACGTTTCATCTCTAATAATACACGTTTGAATCATAGGAATCTTTCATCTCTTTAAATTATTACAATTGTAGGATTTTTAAATTTTTGATCAAAGATACTTAGTTTATTTTTCACGCCTATTGTTTTGATGAAATATCATTATACTTTCAGAAATATCATTGACACGAAACTAACAATAATCTTTGAAACATAAAAGTCACCGTGCAAAAGTTTTCAATTACGTTTGAAAAATCATTTACAAAAACGCAATACATTTGATTTAATATTTACGGTTGCTCAAAAAAAAACTCAGATTGTTTTTACTCTATTTTCACAATTCCAAAACGAAACAAAGCACTTTTTCGAAATGAATTCTCCGTTCAATAATCTCCCTTCCGTTATTTATCTATTCATTTTTTTTTCATTTCCAAAAGCGCAACCTGTCGCATCGCGTGAGAGTTTCGCAATCTCTCATTTCCATCCAACGCTACAAATTCTGTCTCGAAGAAGTCATTGTCGGGGGACTGGTGAAACGAATTCTTCACGAAAGAGCAATCTATCATAGGAATGCCGTGGAGGGTTAGACGAAAGCCGCCGTATTCATCCACTCAAGGAGTCTTATCTATTGCATCTTTGCTCTCGTTATTTAAAGAAGATATACTGGAATTTTGATGAAATTCAATTTGGTAGTATTTTAAAAGGGATTTTTAGGCTTAAACTTTATTACGCTGTAATACGCGTATATTTTCCAAGTAAACGATTTGATCGTTCGTTTGCAAGATACGTTACAATTCCAACTAAATCCCAATCGAAATTTGTACAGTCTTCTGCCAAGAAACGCAATATTTTACGTTTTTTATACTTCGGTCCGTTCGGATTTTTATCACATCGCAGGAACACGAGGCGGGCGGAGGTAGAAGAGAAAAGAGGAAGGATATTAAGCCGACGCGACTCGCGAACATGGATTATGACCGAGAGGAACATTGACGCCGGCTGACAGAGAGATATAAATAACATTGTTGCAATCACGGGATAAAGAACTCGAAGACAAAAAACAAAGAGAAAAAACAAAGAGACGAAACTGAAAATGAACGGAGAAAAGAAATAGCCGAGAGTTCGTTTGCCCGGCGGATACTCGCGTTATCGAGTCCTTCTCTTCTATCCTCTCCTGTTCTTCCATCCCCAGGCAAATCGAGTTTTCCCGTACTCTTCGGTGTCTCCTGTCCACCTCCATTTTTCACGAACACGGCTCAATTCGTACCCAAAGTTCGATTCATCGTTAAGAGATGCGCGACTCGGTCTTCTTTCATCGCGAGTATGTCGAGCACTTTTACTCGATCGGAGGTTGATCATTTTAACGGGGATCCATCGATCGGATGCGCTTCGAACGTAATACTCGAGTTTGCGGGAGTTACATTCGATTATCGGTGTTTATAGGGGTACGATACTTTAGATTTATTCGGTGCACCTAAGAAAGTATACTTCAAGGTTATCGAAGAGTTTTCGAATTACGAGTTGAAGTTGTTTGTTTTATTGTCGCGGAGAGAATATCGAGGATAGTGGCAATATTATCTACTTTCGTGTACTGGACGAATTTTCGAACACGTGCATATGACATGCGACGAAGTTATTTTGTAAGGCTGTAGATACGAAGTCTGTGTCAAAAATAAAAAAGTACTTTAATCTCTATGAGGGAATATATATATTGGAGCGAAGTGAAAAAACGTGAAAGTACAATATTTCTGTGTTATATATTGAAAAATTAACGACTTTAAATTATGCTTACTTCGATTTAAAGGCAAACTTCTATAACTTTCGAAAAATATTTAAAAAAAAAATTATCTTTTTCCGAAACTACTTTACTTTTATTTCGTTAAATATAAAATAAAAATATTATAAAGTTCGACATATTTTTTGAAAAGTTACGTATATATGTATTTCTGTAATTACGGTTAATATGATTTTAGTTTAATTCCTTTTAATGATACATTGAAACTTTAAAATCGGAAAAAATTGTTTTGTAAGGTTACAAATTTATAATTTTTACTTCTATATTTTTAAAATAAAAAGGTCGCTTGGTTAATTATTAATTAATAATATTGTTTATTATTTAAATAATAAATTAAATTTTTAACATTTTAGTCGAATTATATTATAAAATGTAATTCGATTTTATCAAAAATTTGTTAAATATTCCTTAAATGTTAAAGGATAGAAAATATTAATTTTTTGCAAAGAATAATAATATTTCCCGTAAGCGTGTATTACTTGAATGTTCTGTACGGGAGATTTGATATAAGGAGTAAATTTCAAAAATATTAAATTAGATTGTATTGTTTGATGGATCCTTTATTTTATCTTCTATATTTTAGAAATTTATGGTCATCATTTATGTGATATATATTGTAGAGCATCTCTATATAATCATATTTGAAATAATACTCATCTAAAATATTTTCTTAAGGTAAAGCATAAACTTATTTTACGTAAATGTTTTATCATATTATGCATATAAAATAAATTTATGTTTTTTTAATTCACGATATTTTTGTCTACGTATGGAATATTATAGCTTATGCGTTGTTTTTTTTATCATTTTCATATTACTTTATTAAAATCTAAAATATTTAACGTCTCGATGCAATGAAATAAGACTTTGTATTCCTTTCCTATTAGGTTATGATTTATAGAAGACAATTCTTAAAAAGTAAAACAGAATATCATTTAAATTCTGTTAAAAGTTTCAAGAGATTTTCGTAAAATCTACCCAAGCATAAAAATAGCCTTTATTACAGAATACCGTATAATAATTAATTAATAACCGAATCCTACCGTTTGTATATTATAGCTTAAGTAGATATTATTACTATCGCGATGCTATGTAATGTATGTATTATATTAAATCAAATGCGAATATTACATATATACAGCTTAGTATGTAAACAATCAATCGCGATACGCGCTAATACGTTAATTTTAAGTTTATTGCTGTTACGCGAAATACTATGGTATAATGCCTCGATGGTTACGTTCGTGAATTCGTCTCGCATCTATTTCATTCGTCAAGTACTGAAATTGGTACTTGTGAAAAGACGAAGCCATGTGGACGTAATAACGATACTTCATGCATTTAAAAGCCATCGCGATTGATCTTTGTATTTACTCGGTTCGCGTCGAACTGCGTTTGGGAAATCTGATACCTTCTATATATTGAATCACATCCTGGAAACAAATAGTATCTGACGCTAGTGGATTAATTGATGGATTGTTTTCGTCGTTTTAATGTATCTAGAATTAAAGGAAATTATAGGATATATAAGTGCACAGAGTTCATTTCTTTAATACAATTTTCAACAAATGTTATCAATTGTGAAGTGATTGTTATTTATTTAATAGTTTACCGATCGTTAAGAAATTTTTTATGCTTTTAAATAACTTTAGATTTTTGCTTTTATATTATATATATCAAAAACTTATGGAGATTTTTTTTAGTTTTCTATAATAATATTAATATTTTATAATTTATTAATAAAAAAAAAGTATTTATTATATTCTTAAAGTTTTCAATCTCAATGTAGTAACCAATTATGATTGTTTATAGATGTTTCACTAAATTATGTTTCTTTAATTAACTATTCGAAGTTATATATTATATACTAAATAATAGTATAGAAGTTTTTTTTATAAAATATTTCCAAATTTTTGATACAAGATTTTTTAATATTGCTGGATATTATTTAATAATCGGTTTTGTGTTTGTCAAGATAGTAAAAAAATATATTATAATACATATAAGATATTAATAGTTATCCACTTTTGAAAAATTGAAACATTATTTTTAGTAAAAAATTAATTTCGCGAAGCAATTTATATTAAAATATTCTAATAATTAAAATTTTGTTTATGTTCATATACTAAAATAGATATAAATAATTATAATTTTAGCTTTAAATTTTAGTAGTTGGTATAAATCTTTTAATGGATTGATCGATGAGTACTTTAAAAGTTATATCCTCTTGCATCTTTGACTTTATTTAAAAATTAAAAATTCTTAATAACTTTATAGAAGATTCATTTGTATGCTTTTTGTTCATTAAATATATTCATTTTATAGTTTTTATGTTTAATATAAAATTTATGACTCTAAATTATTTATATTGAATTATATATTAAATACTTTGATATTTATGTTGAATAATAGATAAGTATAATTTTTTAAAAATTTTATTTATTAGTGGATAAAAATTTGAGAATTATTATTGTAAACGTATTTTGAAAAAAAATTAATTTTAAGTAACCATAAATATAATATTTATAAATTAAAAATGATACGATAGAATTAATATTAATTAGTAGATAATCAAAAAATACTTTGTTTTTACTTACATATAGAAAATGAAATATATTATAAGTTACTGTAAAAATTATACGTACACTATTCAATTCTTATTAAAATATAAAATTTCTATCCCTGTTATATGAGCTACAAAATTCGAAATGTAGTAATATTATTTTTATCGCGTACTCGCTTCCATTTTACACTAACATTAATATAGAAAGGAAAACTATGTTTTCCAAACTTTCTTTTCCACATCCAAGATTGCAGTTTATATATGCATCGGACGATTGAAAAAACTAACCCATAGCTGATAGTTACCGAACAAAGTTACGATATTTTCAAAAACACGACAGCAAAAGAACGTCGATATATCGAAGAGCACTTTTTAGCAATATCATATATAAAGGCAAAAGATATATGGATGAGACGAGTAGTTGGATCGAGGAGAACGAAAAGGTTGCGATTCGTTTCTTATTTCGCATTCGAAAACATTATTCGCGATACATTATCAAATATTGTAAAATTTATGGTTTATAATTTACGCTGTATTCCGTTAATAAATAAATTCTCGAAACAAAAATTTTTTATTTCACAAGGCCAATTTTAAAAGACTTCTAAATCCTTAATTTAAATATTAAAATCAAACGAGCGAACGCAATTCGATTACAAACTAACCAAATTCGATAATATATTATTGATTCTCAAAGCTTAACTCGTAGTCTTGCAGCCTCTGCGTAAACAGTCTAACAAGTTGAGTTTATAGCGATTGCGAACATCCAAGGATATGGAAGGATCTCTATTAGTGGGTCGCGGTGCAGCTTTGCCACTTCCGCAATCATGACCTCGATAATTGCTCTCCCTCCTCGAGAAACTGAAAGCAGCGGAAGCGTCGAGGAAATCGGACGCGCGACTGTCGAAGCGATAGGGAAGTCGAAAACGGTATTCAGTCTTGGGATTACGGATGAACTTCTTTGGGAGAGTTCGATACGCGTGAAATATTACGTACTGTATTCAATTAGCGAAAGGGTAATGTGCTTTGAAAAGAATAGTTTATTAGTTGGATCGCGACGATAACGACACTTTGAGCGAACTTTGAAATTTAAATTAAGGAAGAGATGAGAATCATATTTTTACGAGACTCGGTATTTTATTTTTGGAGTTGTGCTTGAATTTAATAGAACTTCCGACCATTATTTATCAATTTTAAGCTTCATTATTCTAACGGATGATTCTAACGCTAGATATATTACATTTTAATAACATGATTATACTTTGGGTATTACGGATCTTGAAAATATGATAATCGAAATAGACTCATAACTAAATACAAACGGATAAACTCGTTAACTCGATACTACTGAATTTCACAAGTGATTTTGGAGTTGCAATGGAACTAAAATGGTTTTGGTATAGGAGGAAAATATTCATTACAAAGTATTTAATTTTTAATTTAAACAGTGTATTTGTGTTTTTTTATTTCACGTTTCGTATTATATTGATTTATTACATAATAATAGTTTTCAGTTCAACTATTTAATGAGAAAAGACTCATCTTCGAATACTTAAAAAAACGTAACTTTTTTTTTCATTATTTATAAAGAGAAATAATTTCTGTAAAACAATTAAATATTAAAACATAATGTAATAAGTTTAATAATAAAATATGTTTAATATATTCCTGTAATAAAGTTAGAAACAATATTTATAATTTAACTGAAAATTCATATTACTATGGTAATGATGAATTCTAAAGATTTTATTAATGTATCTTACATATTCATGAAAATATAAATTTGATCATAAATACAAAATTTCAAAGGTAAAATAGTTAACTTCTATTGATATTGCGATCCTTAATTTTCAAATTTAGCTATTCTATGTGTAAAATATTATTTTAATTTTCGAACATAATATTTGAAAATCAGAATACCGAACTATGTAACGTAATAGAATACATAATGAACACTGTAATTACTAACTCCTGAAATATTTGTGCGATTCATAATATATAAATTCTATGAAATAATGAGAATAATTATTTAATAGCTAAAAGAAATTGTAACAGCAATTTAATTTAATAATTAAAAATGGTAAACAATTATAAAAATAACATTAGTTAATAAATTAAATATTAATTACGAAATAAAAATATTAATATAAAATTTGAATAACGAAGTAATTGCTTTTTGTATTTTTTTCATTTGCTGCAATTTGTGTCTTTTCATTATTCTTTCGAAATAATAATATCTTATGTACACAATCTGTATTTCATATTATTCAATTTTTAAGATAATTTATTCACTTATGTAATTCATAATCATCTGATATAAATATACTTTATAAGATAACATCTTAGAAAGACTCGCATTTTCATTCTTAAAAATCTATAACTATAGTATATTATCTAAAGTTTTATAAAACGTTGATATATTGGAATAATATGAAAAAATAAAGTTATCCAATATAAAAGAAAATTTTAAAATATAGTTTTAACTTTATGTTTGATTCTAAGAAATGCTAAATTTTAGTTTTTCGTAGCTTCTTTTAAAAAACATTAAGTTTTTATTATCATATGGACTTACCTACAATATACATTACGTTATTAAACATTAAAATTACAACTATTTAGTAATCTTAGAATAATATTTATGCGAAGACGATAAATAAAATAAAATTTACAGAAAAATTGATGATTTTTACAAAAAAAATTAATATTTGCTTTATATATTCAAATTTAATGTCGTTATTAAAAACGTTATTCAATCGTAAATTGTTCTTTTTCAAATGCTGATTTATATACTTATATCTTGAATATAAAATAAAATGTGAGAATTCAAAGTTTCTTTAGACATCTTATGATTTATCGTATTAAATTTTTAATAGCTTGAAATCGTTACAAAAGCGAAGAAAAAAGTTTTTTTCATCTCGCTCAAGTTTTCACCGTTATCTTATCGTTTCTTCCGAAGAAAAAACGTTACATCCAATTAAACCACTATTTATTTACAATAATTTGTAAACAAACGAAAACCCCATTCCAGAATTATTCGTTGGAAACGGAAGAAACTGTGTTACATCCAATAAATACGAGTAAAAACATGGACAACCCATTAATAAGTGTAATCGCGTTGGTTCGCAAACGAATATGTAAAAACCATTAAACGAAACGACGAAACCGAGAAACACGTACGAACAAAATCGACAAAGCAGCTCGAAATTTGTACCATCGCGTACACGCGACTCCAGCTCCGGTCGAAAGCACTTAGTTGCACAGCCGACACAAAGCGGCTTCAGGTAGTTTACGAGTTGGAAATTGTATTTTACGACTGACTGCCAAGTGGATTTATGGGGAGAGAGAGGGAGAGAGAGGGAGAGAGAGGGAGAGAAATAGCCGGTGCCTAAAAGGGGTGACGAGAGTAACCCGTAATCCGCATCCTCCCGGTGGATTTGTCGATCTTCCACGCATGCGCAAATATACGCGTGTACCAACATATGTCGGGGAGTGCGAAAGGGTTAACACCGAGTCGATGATCGCGAGCTTCGAGTTATAGAGAAAGGGGAGTCGTAACGATCATCGCAACGGTAACGTTTCTTTGTTGACGTTTCGCGTGTCAACGCCTTTAAATACTGATATCGTTTCGCGGTGAAACGAATAAGTTCAATTTCAACGAGAATCCAACGCGTTAATGAGAGTTTTATTGGTACGATATTTCTCGAGAGATAAATAATGGCAAGAGACAGGTTTTACGTATTGTCTTGGAAGTTTTAAAAATGATTTACCGCCCATAATTTATAAAAGAAAACTGAATTTGAGAACGAACCTTTTCATTTTTTTTGAAGCATGGATTATACTTTGGATTATCGTTTCGACAAGGCAAATTTTTTGATCGATGTTTAAATATGCGTTGTGCGCTATTTTGATAAATTATATCGTAAAAAAACTAATATTGTTGTACGGTTCCTCGAATAAGGCTAAAACGAAATTTAAGATTCCACAATGGACGCAGGTCATATATAAAACAAATTTCGTATCACGAGCTTAGCTTTATTAACTTTGGTGATAATGATTTTTGACGCGTAATTATTTATACAAGAGTTTACTTTGCGAAACGAACACCTAATTTTATCTATTTGTTTCAAAATAGGTAAACGTACTTTCTTATCAAAAGTTAGTTCATATCATCTCAATTGGAAAAATTCACATGAACAATATTCGCATAATATTCCAAATATAATTAACTCGAAGAGTTTGAAATTATATACAAAAGTCACTCGACTTTTCAAGACTCGGACAAATTTTTTCGAGCGGACCCATCGAAATTCCTCTCTTACTTCTTCTTTACCTTCTTGAGTCCGAGTGGCCGAGTAAGAGAAAGATCATATTTCCATCTCTTATGCAACGCGAGATGCATTCATATATGCACTCGTAATGCATTTCTGGAATCGTGTTCTCCAAGTCGCTTCGTTCGTAGTGCTTTTACGATCCTGTCGTCCGACGAAATTGATGCGGAAGCGTAACGTCGTTGGTAAATAGAAAATTTCTACCCGGTGATTATTTTATAGGGGTCACTTCGTATCGTGGAGGACGAGAATGACGGATTGGATAAATGTCATGCAAGCTTTTACCGTGTCTTTTAATTATGTACAATATATGGTCGAGACTTATCGAGTGGAACGAGTGGAACCTTTTCTCTTTTATCGATGAAAAAATTTAGTATAAAATGCACAAGGGAACTGTTGACGGAATAATTACTCGTGAAATTTAGTAAATTAAGCGCGCGAGTGTTTCTGATTAAAATAAATGGATAGATCGTATTTTCGAATTATTTTTTATTCACAGCTGTTAATGGATGAATCGATGTAATAATATTTTCGATTGTAACTGGCGTTGATGGTAAATCAAACAAGTAATTAACGCTTGTATTAATTAACGATTATTTCGTTATTATTTAAATATTGTTCATTATGATTTTTTAAAGAAATATTAAAAATTTCAAAATAAATTTCATGTATTAAAAATAAAATATTTTACATCCTATTTAGCAAGTTAAAATAAAATGATTTAGTTCGTTCTTTTATGGAGAGAAAATTTTAAAGAAAGGAGATTTCTCGTAAAATTTTCCTTTCGAAGAGTTGGAGTAAAATAATTTAATTTAATTCTAAAAAGAAAAGTTAATAGCGAGGATATGATAAAAATGTTATCTTTCATTTAAAATATATATATGTTATTACCATACTATTAAAAAATATTATTCGGATAAATATGAATGTAATGGTATTATAATTATTTTAAAACTGTTCATTTTCATTTATTTCAAATAAAATATTAACGTATTTCCATATATTTTATAAATTATTAAACATTATTCTGTGTTAGCGATAAAATCGACTTGAAATTTTGTTTCGGCTAATTAATTTTATAATATAATATTGTGAAATATTATAATAATAAATGTTAGCCACTTTAAAAGTTTCAATCCACATTCAAATTTAGTTATATCATTTTTAAGTGTTATTAATCGTAGCTCTAAGTCGAGACTTAAAAAATAAAGGCACCGAATCGCTTAAAAAAGTATTTGTCTTTGTTGAATGGTACCTGTAATCTCGGAATAACCTTTATGACTACGATAATACTCTGACCTGCGAACATACATATTCATAAAATACATTAGACCGTATGCACTGATTCATGCCACTGTATATGCCACTGTATATGCACTGAATAATTGTGCAATTAGTATTCGTATCTTCGTGCGAGTTGGTCATGCATTTTCATGAAATCCGTTAGATTGCGCGAAATAAACAAAAATATTGAGATCGATGCGAGTGTTTATCAAGTAGACGAATGATCTGTAAGTAAGAGCATATATTATGAAAATGAGGATGTTTCATAATACTTAACGTAATACTTAATAAAATTCTAATTTTAGGCGAAATATTTTTGTATATGATTTGAATGCGATACGAAATTAAGATCATCGCTATAAAAAAATGCTTATAAAAGTTTTTCATTATAGATCAATGGTATCCATAACATATTAAAATCAAATAAATATCCGAATTACTCCGAGAAAGCTTTTTGTAACACATTGGAAATATACGAGATATCACGTATAATTACATTTATTTGAAGTATTATATAGGTCAATCATCATAAAAAATTTATGAGTTATATCATTGATAATTTTTTTCGACGAATAAAAAATTAATTACTGCTAAATGGTTCGTACAATATGAATTACAAGAAAAATCGCCATAATCTTTCGAATAAAAGTAAATTATGAAATAGCATCGGAGTATTATTTATCACGTAATTTCTATAAAAATTTATACGTTATTAAATTAATTTTTATTTTAAAGTTTTACTCGAGTTTTATCGCATCAAATTGTATTTATATATTTTATAACTTCCATCGTTAGGAAGTTTACGGTTTCTATTCTTTTTATAGTTTTTTCTTAAAAAAATTGTAACTAAAATAATTTATATTTTCTTAAATTATATCTAAGAAATCTTTTGAATTACTCAGTTATATTGTTTGAAATGAAATTAATATCTGAAAACAATGTATTAGTAATCAATAATCCATTTAATAACATACAGCTTGTATCAATCATAATCAATTCTGTTATAAATATTGCGAAACTATCTAAAATGGAACTTTTTCTTAGCGTAAAAATATTTTTTATATTCGAATCCCAGTTGCGATCAGTCTTTCCATACTTTTTTTTACAGAAGAATCATTCAATTGCTCGTTTTTCCGTATACTTAAAAAATATCGAGCTTCTTACTTCCAATTTAACTGGTACTTGACGTTTGTTAAAAAATGAGTAAAATTAATCGATGCGTTCGGTGTGAAACTTGGAACGAAAAAATTAAACAATTTGTCATTATTCTACTAACAAGTTGGACATCTTATGACTCAGCGAAAAAAGAAAATGTCAACATTGTACTCCAGATAATTTCTTGTATTATATTCATTATAGTATGAAGCAGAAATTAATCTTATAACAGTGTAACTTTTCATAATAATTATGTAAGAGTAATGATCGATCGTATAATGTTACAGCGAGAAAATAACGGTATTTCATTTACTAAAAGTTAGACTTAATGAAATATAATAGTTACATTCTTAAATTTTGTAAAGAATCGATTAATTTATTTCCATGTTTGATTTCGTACACGTACCGAATCATTTTCAACGATCGAACTTATAAACTGCCTTTCGTTTACCCTGGCCTTGAATACTCACCAAAAGTTCGCCACTACCTGTTCGGATTAATTAGAGTAAGTCGATCGATAACCGGTAATGGAGTTTTCAGCTTCCCGTGTATCTGGAAAACGATACCTACGGAATATTTTCTTTGGGTGGATACCGACATATCAGACTTATGATTAGTTTTTTTATTAGAAATTATATATATCTCATATATCCTAAAATAATATTTTAAACTTTATATGGAAAAATTGAGATGTTATTTAGAATTTACATATCGAAATAAATTATATGATGAGTTTATCGAAGGATAAATTGGTTGAACAATTTTATTATAAATACGTTATATTTAATTAATGAATTATTTAAAAAGGATTTTATAATATTTTTGACTGAATATATTGTAGATAATTTAAAAGACTTATTTTTTAGGAATTTATAGCGAGTGAAAAACGTCGTTTTTATATAGTAAATCACGAATAAATTTTGTAATTTTCGAAGGATATTTTGAATATAAAAATAATAAATTATAACAAGAATTTTAGTAAGTTGTTTTTATAGAAAAGATATAAAAGCCTTTAAAGCTAGATTATTTATAGACTACAGGGATTTAAATATGATATATTATACTCATTGGAAACTAAAAACACACGAGTTAAAGATAAATTAGTAGCAAGACATTATGAAATTTAACAACTTTGACTATTAATAAAAACACTTATACCACTAATTATCTTTAAAATTAGATCAAGCAATATTTTAGCTACACGAATAACTGCTAAATAATATCAAAATCATATTCTCTTAGCTTTAGATTAATATTCCTCGTTAATTTTTACATTTCACGTTCCGTAAATTTAATTTTTAATTTAACAATAATTTTCTAACGTCAATCTATTTACAACATCCGAAATCAGCATTCGTTTCTCAAGTAAAAAATTTACGTAAGTCACAGCAACGTTTCCACATTTGCAAACAAAATTTTGAACACTCGAATTCCTTTAAAAGTCGCACGTGTTCCTCGATGTTCCAAATACTTCCGATCCTACGTGAAAAGGATATCGAAAGTTTTCCACCTCCAGGTATTAGCGACGCACTTCGAAACTCCGTACATTAGGCTCGTAAAGAATCTGATGCGCATCGCGTCTCTCGTACGGTGGAAGCACGAGGCGTGAAAATTGTGACGGAAGCATCGACGGTAGCTTTCGTTCGGCGTACGAATGTATTCATAATGGACGTCGTAAACGCAAAACTCATTTCGCATCGACCTCGGTTATGCATCGGAGTAGGTTTTACGAGGGCCTAGGTATTCGATTATTCGCGATACTCCACGCGGTCATTTTCCGTTTGTTGGTTAACGTTTTCTCCTTCTTTTTTTTTTGGGTAGTTTATGTTGCCGGTGCAGCTGCGACGATATAAATGACCAGAGAAGCCGTGAGCGATCGGTTTGGGAAAAAGTTGACTTTATAAATATGAAACTGAGTTTACAGTAACGAATATCCCGTTTACGTGTATGTTTCGAATGGAAATTTGTTTTATCTTTCGAGTTTTATGTGGACTATAAAAAAATGACGCGATAATGTTTAAGCAATGTATATTCTTTGGAATAAACTAGGAATTTATGTTATCTACTGTAGTTTTAATTTTTTAATTTTTATTTTACAATATGATCTTTATACTTATTAATAATGATTACAATGTTTTATTGTAACATGATATTAATGTAACGATGTAATGTAATACGAAAGTGAAAATATTATACATTCAAAATTTATAACTTTTATGGTGGATTTTCTTTTATTTTTATTGATTTCGCATTATTTTTAAATTTGAATGAAATCACGAATCGACTAAAGTTATTATATATTTCAATTTATATAATCATTCATTTTTTATTAATTATATGTTATATTTAATCATGTCTTTATTAATTTTAATTGCAAGCTAAGAAACTTTTTTCAGAATTTTCTTTTGTATCTATCGGTTCACGATATATATCGTTAACTGAATGTAATAATTTTAATCAACGACTTAATACGATACAATTTAATTCGATCAGCTTAAAAAATGATATATTTATTTATTTACGAACTTTATTATCCATCTAATTTTTTAAAAGAAAACAAAACTGGCAAATGTTGTTATCTGCTAATCTACGACTGAAAGTATATCCTTATAATTTATTTATAATCTACCCAGTAAATAACATTTATTATTTATTTAGACTTTATACTATTATTTCAATTTTTTTCACATTTTATTGAAAAGAAGAAATCTATTATAAATTTTAACTTCTATTCACGTGTGAATATACGTGAGGCTCATACGAATAATTGCATAAAATTTTTATTATTAATAAAAGAATTTAAAAAAATAAAAGAATATTCTTTATACATAAAAATTTATTGAAAACATGAAAATAAATCGTTGAATTTTATATGAGTCGAATTTTGCTGCTCGAAAAGTATATTATTTTTGTCAGGTGTAATTATCTTATTTAAATAAAATATTATACTTATATAGTTTAAAGTAGTATCAAAATAATTAATTAAGCAAAATGAAATATGGAGTTATCGCTACAAAATTAAATATTATAAATTATAAAATCTATAAGTATGAGTTTCAAAATTACGACCATATTTTTAACATAAAAGGATTTTAATAGTCTCATAAGAACTAAAAATGTTAAAATTAATTACGACTATTTGCGAAGTTCATTTGATTTAAATGGAATTGCATATTCTCTTAGAAAATTATTTAATATGATCATATCAGACAGTTATTACTTATTCGGGCTTACGGTTAAAGTATTGTTAATTTTGTATAGGTAGAATATTATTATTATTTAATTTTAAAAATAAAATTGTGCTACTAAGAAATTAATATATATTTATTGAAAGTTTAGTATTTTTTCAAACAAAATTGTTTAAACTAATGGATATGTATATTTTTAAACGATAATAAAATAAATCATAAATTTATCTTAAAATTTGAATAGTTGAATTATTTTTATAGATTATATTTACAATTTGAATTTTTATCATACGAAGACGAAAATGTAAAGTGTGTAATATACATAAGTAATTTTAAACTTATTTTGAACTATAAATATAACGTGTTTATTTAAACTATGATTTACAATATATAATTTTTTTTCACGAGCAATAAAAAATTTGAATACATATTTTCTTAGAAAGATATCTAGAAAGAATCGATAAATAAGGAATTATTGCAAGGATATCTTATGAAAAACACTGAAAATATTTCATTCTCCTCATGCATATAATCCGTAAACATATAAAATTTACCGCTGAAAACAATATACTATACAAAATAGGTTAAAAAGCATGATTTATGAAATATAGCAGAATTGTCTTATATTTTATAAGAAAATATAAATGTACATTAATTTTAAAATTTAAATCGTTATTTTTCAGCATTTATGTAACGAATACAATTCGTTTATTCGTTTTTGTTGAGTAAAAATTTCTTAAAATATATATTAATTCATAATAATGTTATAATTTATACATTAAAAATGTACAATATTAAAATTTTATAGTGTTCTTGATATTAAATATGTAATTAGTTATGCATTTGAATTAATAATTATATGAATATACCTAAAACAAAATAATAATTATATAATGAAATTATGAATGAAGATGGATGAAAATTAAATTAATTTGAAAAATGTTATTCATTATTCTTAAAGAAAAATATTATTTTTATCATCGGTAAATTGTGCCACTAATTATAGAAAATGCATTGTAAATTTTACGAATTCTGCATCCACGACTACACGATCATGGAATTTTGATAAACTCAATTTTCTTCCGAAAGTTCCGTATTCAATTTTGAATTCGTGGTTAGCACAAGTTACTCTAGTTTAAAATGAGTCTAATTCAGTAGTTGAACTTAGATCTCAAGCCACTTATCCAGATATAAGAAAAGTCCAAGCTCTCGCGAAGAAGCACAATAGCAGCTTGATTCTTCGAACAAGCCACGAGAACAACAAGTGCTCGAAAAGTACAGATCGCAGTGCGTTCGTTGCATAAGGTATGAGTCGAGAGTGCCGCAAACTTGTTCCGGGATCTTAAACTTTCGGAAGCTGCGTGAGTTCGGCTTTTTTGGCACTGTAGTTGTTTGGCTTGAGGTCGTGAAATGTTGATAGTGGTGTTGAGTAATTTCTCTAAGTATGTATGCGATACTTTCTATTTTTTTTTGGAGTTCGAGAAAAGCTTTAATCGTAGTTTTTGAAAGCGGATTAAATTTTCGAAGTCCATTTGATATTCTTTTTAAAACGAATCGATTTTTTAAGTAATATTAAAAATGTATATTATTAGTAGTAAAATTAACATTATAACGATAAAAAGAAATTTTGTCTCTTCGTTCTTTGTTTTTAAAAATATAAGGATACAAACTATTATATACGTGTAAATACACAAAAACATATTGCATTCTGATTTTAAAATTTCTATACAGATTAGTAAGTATATAGGATAATCTACTTTGCAGCCGATGTACGATACTTATAAAATGAGTTTATTAATCATTTCTAAGAAATAAAAGTTTTTTGTAAGATGTGATTAATTGTTTAAATCTAATTTTTTCAGTGTTATTAAAAATAGATAAAATTAATCTGCAGTATTCAAGAGCTTTATGAATTTTGGTTCTAAAATAAAAATAATCATTGTTAAATATTTTGAATTTTTCTATTTTAATAGTTTATAATAATATAATAGCATGTATAAAGCAAATATAGAAAATAAGAAAAAATTCATAACGTATTTATTTTTTACTAGTAAACTTATACATCTACTATTTCATAAGAAAATGCATTTAACATTTTTAGAGGTAACTTACTCCTTTTCGTTACAAAAAGTTTGTATACACATATTCTATGAGTTACATTCTCTGATATACATGAAATTAAAGTCATGTCATTATCTAAAAATTTTTTAACACATGGAGAATACGATTTTGTAAATAAAAAAGATTTTAAAATGTATTTAACATTAGAAATGAGTGATCCGATTACAAATAAGATAATATTGTATAAAGTGAGTAATATTATATAATATAAATTTAAAGTAATAAATAAATTTTAAATTATAAATTATAAATTTTAAATTATAATTAAAATCATGAAGTACTGGTGTTTATAAAAAAAAAATCAAGGATACGTTAACTTAATATTAAAACTGCTATCTTTTAAATGATATATTTTTTAAATAAAATGTAAAATTAAAAGAAAATCGTATATTTCAATAAAAGTTCAAATATTATAAACTTTGTCTGTATTTACTCAATTTAACATGAAAAACTTTGTTTATAAATAAGTTTTTCATTAAGTTATTATTTTGAGATTAGTTACTATTATATTTTTTTAAGATCTAGTAAAATCAGAGGTTCGTTATCATTATAAACGAAAATAACTTTTTATTTAAAATAACTTTGTATTTAATTAAAATATTCATATTTTAGATATTTTATTTACAACGCGTTACGTATATATAAACACTTGTATAAAACTGTACTTCATTTGTATATCAACTTCATTTTGTAAGTAAGATATTTTTAATATCTAAATTTATAAGTTTTACACAAATCTTCAAACAATTGTTTAATTAATATTATTGAAAATCATTGATATACTACGGAATTTACTTATTGAAAATTGATAGATTACATATCGATGGATAAAAAATACTAAAGATAAATAACTCAAGTTTTGCAATATTTTGTTCTAATATTTATTCTGCAGAAAATGTATAAGTTGGAAAGATTTTTTATTCTCATAGAAGTAAAAGTTACGTCGAAGGTGTAAAAATATTATAGAAAATATTTGCATCGTATTTTCCACAGTCAAAATACCGTTGACATGAATTGTGTTGGGAAGTTAGAGAATCGTGACTGGTTTATGGCTCATAGGTAGAACTTTGATGTAAACTGTAACAAATCTGAAAAATATGTGTCTATTCGATTTTTTTAAATCAACGGAAACTTTTTTTTATCTTATAGTGTTCGATAATCCGTTGTACGAACAATTCGAGATTTCTTGATAAAGTTAAGCTTAAAATCTTGCTATTACACTAAATTACTTGTCAGATTTTATTTGTAAATCAAAAATAGAAACAAAAATATAAAAAATTTATAAACGTTTTCCAGTTTATTATAAAAGAATGATAAAAAAAAATAAAGAATTTCAACGATCGATCCGATTGTAGAATTTATTTATTTAATATCAAGATTTATCGTATTAATTTTCAATAGTGAAATCGAATAATCTTTCTAAAGAAATAAATAATAGATTTTTATATACGAACTATAACCTTTATGTGTTTGCTAATATATATATAAAGAAGTTCTCCATCTAAGCATTGTATTTTCATAAATATAGAAATTAAAGCAGATCCTTTGCTTAGCTTGGCTTATAATTATTTAGTTTAATTGGCTTTTGTTAACGAGATTCGATTCGGAGCTTTGATATTACCTTGAGATTTCTAAGTATACACCGGCAAGAGATAATGTAGTCGAAGATTCGAGAGTAAAAGCTCACCATTTTTTATAATGAAGATAAGAAAGAAAGAAAATGAAACTAAAATTCAGTTCCAAATTGGAGTACACATATTTTCAGACTCCCGAGTCTAAAAATATATATTATATATATTACACAGTATACAACAAATGTGTAATTATATATGCATTAATTTATTCGCTTATGCGTTTATATCCATAAATATACACAAGTATAAATTTGTATATTCTCCGACATTTATATACTCGCGTACACACGTTGAAATATTACGTTTGCAAATGTAAAGTTAAGCTTGTGTCGATGCACACGTCTCGATAATCTACTTCCGCAAATAATAAGAAGCGAGAAGTCAGATAAATGGATAAAAAAGATAGACGAAGAGAAAGTTTTATAAGCACGTAGTTCTCGCAGTCCTTCTCTTTTCCACTCGACTCTCGGTTCTTGGCTGTCGTTCGCTTCTATCACACTCGGATAAAAGCCTCGGTGAGTGAATTCACGTCGACACAGAAGAGCGCGGAACGGATAAGAGAGTGAAAACGCGACGGAAGAAGCGGCAAGTGAACATTTAGCAGAGCGTGCGACTAATGTCGGTGTATGACTGGTCGAGATGAAAGCTGCGATGATAGTTGGTACGTACGATGCAACTTAAACTTGCAGCTTTAGGCGAAGCTGTGATGAACTGGCTTTCAAACCTTGTAGAAAACGTGAGAGTTTCAACTTCGAGGTTTGGATCTTGGAGTCATCGTCTCGGGGTGACGGGTTTTTTTCTTTTACTTTTTCTCTTGCTCATTGGATTAATATTGATTAAGGGAGTTTAAAATTTGGATTGAATAACTCTTGTAGAATTGCAAGGAAGAATAATTACGAGGAAGAAATTTTACTTGTGATTCGCACTGTAATTTTCAAATATCGGGTTCAATTTTACCTTATTTAAGACTACGTACGATTTTACTGACGAGAAATTAAGGAAACAGCTTTGAAAATTATGTAATACACAAATAGTGGCCCTAAATTTAAAGATGAAGTAGCGTTAAAAATATAATATAGTTAAAAATATAGTGTATATGTTTAGGTGGCAGTAAAATAATTAAAATTAAAATACGTATAAATATTAATTACATAGTTTGTGCAAAAAATCTATTTTGTATAGGAAATAAGATAAATTACTGTATATTCAGAAATATTTATAACAAAAAATTTATTATATTAAATTTATACGTTTGAAATTAAATTTGAGGAAATATTGGTTTTTATTGAATATGAATTATATTTTTCTATCTTGGATATTCAATAATTGAATTGAGATATGTATGAAAGAATGGAATTTTTTTTATAAATTTTATTATATATTTATTTTATTAAATATTAAAAATTTATGTAGAGGTATAATATATAATAAATCGATCGTAATTTAGAATACAAATAAAGTAACATTAAATTTTAGCAAAAGTTAATAATTGCGGTTTCAAATTATCTTCAGGTTACTTATTTTTATTCGACAAGATTAATAAATTAAGATTGTATATAATTAAGACTTTGAAAAATATTTTGATTAAAACAATTTAAAGTAAACGAAACTATAAAAAGTTGTTTAATGACAAGATAGAAACTTGTACTTTCTCTATGCGGTCGTGAAATCAAATCGTATATATTACGATACTTAAAGTATATTATCAGTATACTATTATCATACATGATAAAAGAATGTATGTGGTTTAAGTAGGAATATCTGAAAAATAGAAAATAAATATGAATGTACTGTAAAAAGGAACTAAAGTATATTTTTTAAAAATAATAAATTATTCATAATTAAATTAATAATATTTTATCGGTAATATTTACATAAATTTTAGATTGTTCATTATTTAAATTAATAGCAAAAAGAAATAAGTTATTAAAGAACATATTGTTAATCTTAGATTTTAATACGGTGTAATTAAATGAAGAAAAATTTCAATTATAAATAAAATAACTTTGATAATGAAACGAGTCTTTTAGAATATTATTTTTTAGAACATCAGTATTATATATATAGAAACAATTAGTACTCATTACTTAATTTTTATGGAATATTTAGACACATTAAAACTTAAAGTGCATTTTACTCTTTCGCGAATTTAAAAATTATATGCAAATGCAAAGTATTCTAATGTACTCTTTCTTTAAACGAATGACTTTTTTGTAAGTCACTTTAATTTTTATGATAATTGCAAAAACTATTTGCTTCAAATATATAAAAATGAATAAAGTTTTAAAATAAATGTATTTAAACAATTGTCAAAACTTCTGGAAAATTCTATCGACAATTGTTGTTGTCTAATTAAATCTATAATTAGTTATAAATATTATATAATATTTATTTTTTAATAAATCTAGAGAATAATTTCGTCTAGAGAATGTATATATATATATATGTGGTGCTATTCTATTTATAAGAAAAGTGATGGATGATCTAGGAATTATTATTATTATTATAAGGTTGATAATTAATTATTTTTTTAGTTTTTAGTAACAGATGTTACTTCCATGTTTTTTGATGTAAAATATTCAAATATATTCAGACTTAACATATTTAACTTTCTAATTTATTTACAGTATGTTCTAAAGTTCAATGATTTCATGAATAATAAACATTAACTTATATTTTATTTCATAGTGTATTTTGATAGTTACTCGCTGAATGAAACAAAAGCTATATTTTATCATTGAATAGCAGCTTAAAAGTGATTTAGTTTTAATAAAACAAACATATGAATAATATACAATATTATATTTTAAAGATATTTTATTCTTTAAATATTTAATATTATAAAAGGTTTGTTATAATTATTTAATTTTGAAACCTATCATAAAAGTTATAAAGGATCGACGAATACGATGAATCGTTTTTATTTATAGAAGTATTCGTATTATTAATAACTAATATTCATTTCATTTTTATTTTAATTTAAATTACGAAATATTATATACAAACATTATTATAACTAATAAATTTACGAATGAAATTTCCATTTACGAATTAAATTTTGAAATTAAGGTTTATTTCAGATTCTATATGAAAATATGTTAATTATTCGATATTGGAAATATCAGAAATTGTATAAAAGAATCGTAAGTGATAATATAATTTTAAAAATTTTAATTTCAAATCTGTAATATATATTTAGTATTTTTATTTTTTAATTCAACAAAAATTTTTAATATATATTATTAGACAATTTATTTTATTCTTTTAAATGACAAAATTTTACTTAAAAAATTACAGATTCTTATAACATATTTAAAAACAATTTTTTATAATTTAAAATGAATTTTTAACAAACATGTACTAATTTTAGTTATACTATTATTTATTCGGTAAAGACTGATATCGACACGTTTAGATTGCTTGACTATAAATATTATACATTGGTTATTTTTCTTAAAGTTTCATCGTGTAAGTTAGCAAAATTCGATCATTATCCCTAGAAATTAAAAAAAGAAAAGTTGAATAAAGAGTAAGTATATATGTAAGTTAATACTAATATTTAGTTATTATATTAATATAATCAGTATAATACATCGAAAGATTCTGTTAATATATTTTTTTATTATAAATTTTATGTATTCCCACTTTTGATGCATAAAATTTATTAACAATAAATTCATTTTACATAAAAGAAACTTCCTTTTCCATTAATTATCATTATTCTTTTAAAATAAAAATTTAGCTTATACAATTATATTTCTACAAAAAAAGTATAACATATTTACAATGAATTTTCTTTACCTTGGAAGATGTAATTGTACTTTATATCATGGAAAAAAAAAATTTTCCTCGTTCTACGTTATTTTTTTAATAACGTTATTCTTCTGGATATTTTAATAAAAATTTAGAAATAAACAGTAGGTCACAGAATTTGCAAACTCATTGTAGTTTATATCTGATATGATAGAATCAATTGATGAACGTAAGCTTTCAAACTAATTCACTAGCCGATTTAAATTTTGTTATAAACACGTTTACAGTGTTCGAGTTCATTATGCTTTATTCTCCTCGCTTTTAACGCATCCGACATGGTTGGATATAACATACGGTAATTCAATGGCTATTAATGTCGTTATAAATTTCGACTTTATTAGAGATATAAATATTATAATTAGGTCGTTAATAAACTGAATTCGTTTTTAGCATTACATTTGATTTTATAGGAGTTCTGTGCCAAAGAGCGTTTAAATAGATCAGAGAATTCTCTATCGACCTTTGGCAATAGAAACAATTTGCACCTCTTTAAATCTTAAATAATAACTCGGATATACGAAGGTAGGAATATTATACAGTATAAACCAACGAAATATTATGTGGGGAACGAGAAAGCACGAAGCGTAAATAATTGCAAAGAAGTAATTAGTAAAACATAATTAAAGTAGTTTTGAAAAACTTTTTTATACCAATAAAATTAAAATATGTTTAATTTTAATTGGATAAGTGCTTTAAAATGTACTTTGCATATATTTTGCTTTAGAAATTTAAATATTTAAATATCGTAAAAATGATTTATAATACGACTTTCATGTTTAGTTTATAGACCAAGTAATGCGTATATTACACATAAATTATAATTATAATATAACTCTTTTACAAAAATAATCGTAAATATCACTATTATCGCATTAAAAAAAAACACTTTCAATTTAGCGCTAAGTTATTTGAAGAAAGAAAAATGATATAAAAACGTTTCCTTGATAAACGCGAATTATCGACGTTGGAAAAAAAATGGCTAAGTTGGAAATTATCGTCGATGCGCTGATAAAAATAATATTGTGTAGAAAAGCCAAACTCCAGAGGTTCAACGTCGAACAAAGAAAAGTAAAATATTAATTACGAAGGAAATCCGAAACGAATCGTATCGTAAAAGGACAACCCGAAACTTAATTCGGTACACATTCGTAAGGATGTGAAAGAGGGTGAAAGAGATCGTGACACTCAGCCACTTTACCGTCCTGCGGCTTCCCGTATCTCTTCCATGTCTTCGATAAAACAAGAAGAAAGAAAAGAAAGACCAAGGAGAGAAGAGAGAAAAAGTCTATGGAGCATAAGCGAAAGTCGCAGTCGAGTCTTTGCGTATTTGGCCGACGTCCAAGTCGTCGCGGAAGCCTTGCGAGTTCGTGAAATCTCCGCTTGCGCTGCGGGATTAAAGAAAAAAAGGAGGAATAACAAAGTCTCGGCTCTGTACCTGCAAAATAAAAGAGCGCTACTCGGATTTTCTCTCGGCTTGGAAAATTACGGTAATAGGCGGCGCGCGGTCTTATATACGTATCCGCAAGGAATAAAAGACCTTCCGTCTTCGTTTTCTCTTTTCCTCTTGCCGATAAAAGCGAAGTGCGCCGTTTCTCCCGCAATCGCTTGGATAAGAAAGTCGAGGTTCCCTTGTTTGTAGGAACTCTCGTATCCGCGCAGACTGTCGATTCAATTTTGCATAATGCCCGATTATCGGTGACGCGTGGACCGACTCTTTTGCTTCGCGGGGATTATGCGCCATTACGCGAATGTGTTTTGAATCAACTCTCGCGCGGAATAATAATCGAAGCGGGGATATTTTCTGCATGGGAGATAACGAATCCGGGAGATTATCGTTATTGTAAATAATTTGTATGCTTCGAAGGGATACTTTCGCGCCGAGTTTCGATTCAAAGATTAAATTACATTCGTATCCACTTATTATGCTATTTTCTTTTGTCGCGATAAAATCATTATAGTTTGATAATGGGATTTCAATATTTAATTTTAATCCAGAGTCGGGAGGCTTTTAGGTATTCGTTATTGTCACCGTTGCTAATTTGTAACGGTACAACATTTTCCTTATTTATTTTCATATATATAAATACAGTTTTTTATGCGCAACGTTATTATTTGGTTAAAAAGTAATAACAATAATTCCAAGTATTACGAGAAATTTTGGACGAATATAGGATGGTAATTTTTTAATTTTAATTCTTATTTTAAAGCTACATATATACGTTCTTAGGTTTCGAATACATTATATTTTATTATAGTTTGAGATGAATGGATTTTATATGTTGATTAAAAAATTACGCGAAGGTAAAAACTAATTTAAAAAAGGTTAATATTTTTGTTTATAATTATATATTATGTGAAATTTTTTGTTACGTTAATTTTAAAAGTAATATTTTTATTTTGAATAGATAATTTGTACTCCATCAGTTTTTATATGTAACTTTTCGTAGTTATATCTTGTTTCGCAGTTTTGATATAAATTGTTAAAAAATATATTTTTTAAAAATACGTCATTAATGAATTAGAAGATTTTTCTGTAATAATTTTATAAACTTAGCTTAGAGAATACTTTGAGTTATCATTGGTATTGATAACAATCCGACATTTTCCAGATATGCTGATAACATATGTATGCAATAATAATTTATATGTAGGACAAATCTCTAGAAATAACTAGTTACAAATTCATGTTCATTTATCTATTATAAAGCTGTTGATTAATGCACATCAAAATATTTTCGATAAAAGATTCATATTCCATGATTCATGATCGGATCGAATTGATAACAAAATTAATATTTAAAATTAATATAGAGTTACAATATTTGATTAGTTTTTCTTTGTAATATATCAATATTTTCAATAATTGGCTGGTATTTATAAAAGCTTACTTAGAAAAAAATTAGTCTCGATATAATGTAACTACAACGAACTTTGATAATTATTCTGCTGTCTTGAAAAAATTTTAGTTTTTACACAATTTTCAGACTATGAATCTATTTTAAATATATTTAAATATCGGATATTATTACCGTATAATAGTTATTAAATAATTTTATAAATTATTAACATGTTTATAAATTATCGATTTCTTCATTTCTATATAATTTACTTTCAACATAATATTTTGATGTTTTAATATATGCGAAAGTAAAGAATTTCAACTTTTTTTAGATACATATGTAGAATTTATGTTGAATCCAAATTCGAGATATGAATATACAATAGTTTTCAAACATCACAAACGAACAGATGTTCACATTAAATTAAAGATACTTGCATTTAGGTTAAACGTAGTAAGATTTTTACCATTTCATTCGAATTCTATAATAGTATAAATTGCGCTAATGAATTTGCACAAGCTTTTATATTCAATAACGAAAGAAAAATGTGAAACCTTCGTCTTTAAAATTATAAATAGCAATACAGAATATACATACGAGCTTGAACGTATCAATTCTAAATTCAATTTAAAACGTATAAAAAAGTTGCAACTAGCGCAGCACAAATACTCTCCGATGCATATTGAATTTTCCACAACAGTTTCGATTCGATCGATTGTAAAAAGTCAAAACTTTGCTTATTGTAGCCGAGCCATCGCTGTCGATGCATCCGGACTTAAAAGATAAAGCGGGTTTTGTGTTTGAAAAATTTAGTTGCGCATCCGATCACGCGTGAATATACGTTGCTGAAACGTTGGAGTAACCGAACCAGCCGATATAAGTGAACCATTGGTTTCGAGAATTCCCGAAATTGCTTTTCGCTGTTCGAACGTACCGCTGCCTTCGGTTCGACTGAAATTCCAACGAGAGCCGTCACCGGCAGTTCGTGTACGAGTAAAACATAAAGCGAGAAGGTTGCGATGAACCGAAGGAAGAAAAGACCGTTGGCTTTTGTACGTAGTTCATCGGATTGCCAATTAATCTTTTTATTGCTTCCTATAGGCTTTCTGCAGAATTGCAACTCGCCTGCGATACCAACGATAGCAGTTACGCAAAATCTCGATACGTGCATTTTTGTTGAGATTTTTCTCGCGTGTGCGCGTGTAAAAAATAATTTTTAGGCAAGCTTTCCAACGATTCTTTCCTATACAATGGAATCGATGCGTCGTTTCAAACGAGTTGTTGCATTTAAGACATTCAACGATCGCGATCAGCAAGTGGTTTTTAAAATTTCGTAATTTTGATAATTCAGTTTTCTAATGGATTAAAGAATTTAAATATTATTCGCCTTTTCAAAGATTTCAACCAACGTTCGTATTTTAGTCTACGAAACGTAACGATGAAGGCAATTAATTTAAGCAGTTATCAACTTAAATTCTATAAAAAAATCTTACCTAGTTCAGTCGTAAAACTAGTATCCATTACGAATTAGTAAAAGGCTTCGATTACTCGTCGTTACATTTTACCCGGTTCGGCTATTCGATAGTTTAAGCACGCGTTCGATGCATAAAACATTTTATCCGAAATTGATTCTTCAAACAAGTAGGAGAAAAGAAAAGTCCAGGATTTCCAGCTCGGAGGATAAGCGATCTAAGTAATCTCCAAGAATATTCGTAAAACCAAGCAGAAAATCGAAGAGAACTCAAACCCGAACGAGAAAGTCAGAATCGTTAAAAAGTTCGTTACATCCGCGTTACGCGTCCACGAAAGTTTCCCAATCTGAAACCAGGTAACCGCATCTCCAAGGAAGTACGTCGTGGACGATATTTTGGCGAAGGACGCTCGACATCCTTGATAACGACTCGCGATACGTATTTCTCCTGTCGGTGGCAGCTTTGACGCCTGGCCAAGGACTTTACGCATGCGCGCGACGAAAGCAGGTAAGCGAGTAGGTAAGCAGGTAGGCGAGCAATATTTGAGAATCGGAGGAAAGTCCTGCGGGATCGTAGGAACCGTGGAGTTTGCGAAATAATATATCGTCTTGCGTCGAGGGAATCGTCGAGGTGTGGAGTAAGATGGAGTTTCCGGTACGACGTCGTATTTGTTATTTCCATGCAGAGATGAAGCATTTGTTTTCGTTGCTTAATTAAATCAGACATCGCTAATTAGAACAAATGCGTTCTGGTTAAGCTTCGGTATTTACCGCTGTTAATGAAATTTCAACCTATCCTTCGATATTACTCGAGTAAATAGATAAATAGATTTCTATTAATTTATCGTATTATTTTTGTGGAATCGATTGAAATTTTTATCGCCATTACTTCGAGAAATTTGAGGTATCGGGTTATTAATTTCCTTACACTGTTACATTGTTAACTTTAAATTATAGTGCAAAATATAATTCTAACTCGTAGGTTACGAAGGATAAACTTATTTGCACCTTAAATTTCGGCACTCCACACGACTGTCGCATTAATTAACAGGACGCTAACTCACGCGCAGACTTGCGAGTGAAAAGGACGAGTCGAATAAATTTAGGGTACTTGTGCAATGCAGCGACTCTTAGCAACTCGATTCGGATGCTCATTAATCTTCGAACGCCGCCGAAGCCGCCATCGTCGATTTTAGGTGAGAACGAGCTTCGCGGGACGTTGATTAAATTTCTGATTGCTCCGGCAAGACTCGTCGGGCTCTTTCTATTTCCGTTTATGATCCATGGATTTACCGATCGCCTCGCTTATGACTCCGTGTCTCCGTTACCAGCGCTTTCACAATTTCGTACTTGTTTGCTTCTCGATGCTTTATGTCGCGCTCGTAACTCGATTTATAAAGCACGATATAAATCAATGGACGAGAATTTCATGGAACTTCGCTCGTCGAGAAACTCCTTTGATTTTCGTAGTTGGGTAGTCGAAATGGTCCAGGATGGATCGCATCGATGACATTTTTGCGCGTGGAAAAAAGTGCGGAATAGAAGTTGGTAAGATTTCATCTTTGTAAGTTCGTGTGTCGCGTTCAGTCGATACATATGTGCCATCTTAGAGTTTACGGCTTCTGTAGGAGCCGAGTTTACAGCTACAGTCTGTCGGTAATGCTGTACAACTCTGCTCGTGTAAAGTATACTTGTATATAAGAAGACGAGTTGGCTGCGAATAAAAACTAGACCATAAAACAGTCGGAAGTGAAACATCTCGGAAACAATTTTAGTTCTTGTAAGCTCCATCAGTCTGAAAGCTTTTCTCTTTCCTTCTTTATTTTATACGGAACATAGTCAAAAATCATTTGTATCCGAATTTAAATATTGGTTAGTGCCTCTCAAGATTTCGCTTATATTATTATTTTTTTTTACGTAGTTGGAATATTATGATATTTAATTGTACTAGTTTTAAACATGCATGGAACTTTATAGTTTATCTACTTTTTGAAATGATATATTTTCATCCTTTCAAATCTTCTGAAATACTTTCTTCGAAAGATGTAATGGATTAAAAATTTTTTCCGAACAACCAAATGAAAATTTAATATTCTCGTATTTTTTAATTTACATTAATTAGGAATATATAGAAGAATATATTATAAAAGAAACAATATTTTTTATTATTTATTTTGCAATAAATTTTAGTAGTAATATTTAAAACTTCCATAATTTACAATAATGATTTTGTTTTAGTTTGATATTATGTATATTTTAACATTGATTATCATTTCACGCGATAAGAGAAAATATTTATAGTTGGTTCGAATGTCGAATGAATTTAAAATCAGTATAAATTATGATTTAGTTTTCGACAAAGAAATTCAGTTACCATATGAAAGTACGAACTATAAAAGTAAAACTTACGTAGATCATTAGAAAATGTATATATTCCACTTGAAACCGCTTTTTAGTAAGTTAAGATAAGAAATACAGACCTAAAATTTTTATTCCCGTAGACGAAAAAATTCAGAATTATCTTATCGATTAATACTTAATTTTCTAAAAATAAATATAAAATTTTAAAGATATTGTCATAATTGTATATTATAATTATAGTTGTACTTTTAATTAGAATTTAGTATCACAAGATTTTTACAGTGTAATTATAAATCAAACGTAAATAACGAAAGACGCTCAAAATTTAATTTTTAATTATATTAGAGAATTCGCACTTAATATTAATTGAAAAAGATGTAATTTTTTTCATCTATAATTGCGATAAAGATTAATATACGACACATCTACTCTATCAAAATTTTTTTAACTATTATCCCGTTGCAAACTAAGATGTTACCAAAATTGTAGTAAATATACCCGAGACATTGATTTTAATAAACTTTCTATCAAACAGAGTCTCAAAATAATTTTCTCATACCCACGCACACCACGATAAAACATCCGTATCAATGACTTCGTCCGCCAAGAGAATAAGCAAAATAAAGCCGTTGAATCGAAGGAGCAAACAAAAGTAAGCGCGCATAAAAGAAATGCAGAGCGCAAAGAATCGATTACGAAAATCGCGGAAAAAATATCGCTACATCGACGATACGAAACTCTCGGTGTAAGCAAAAAAAAAAAGGAGACTCACCTGAAAGAAGAACAGCACTCGCAGCGCATCCATTGGTAAATCCATAATGCACAGCTGGAGTGAATCACCACATGGGGTTGCGAAAGGTTCGAGCTCAATATCGCTTACGTACGCCTACTCGTTCTTTATACGTTGACGTAAAGTGGTACTACAATGTGTAGGTGTCGATGCGGAGGTACACATTTGCACTGGTACCAAACAAAGCGAACATTGTGATCGGAATATCGTTTTTCCAACGTATCTTTCTTGTTCTTTTTTTTTGTGGAAAATGAACTATTGACCGACGCGTAGTGATTAATCATGGAGTCATTTTCGATAAAATACGTCATTTTAGATGGAATGTAGTCGAGGACGTACGAAGAAGTGATTTATAATCGGGGTTTTTTTCTACTTTGGTATTTATTGTATCGCTGAAAGAAATATTAAATGGAAATGTTTCTAAATTCGCGGATATCCGAAGTGAGAAAGAATGTTTAAGTTAAGCTACCCAGAATGGAATTGAAATAATATAAAAATTGATTGGAAAAGATTAGAGTTTACTAAAACCAATGTACCATTCTTCGAACAAAAGAGATGGATTATCTTCGTTTGTTCTTCGCGACACAAAAGTTTCTCCTATTGTAACTACTAATAGAAACACTTAATTTTAAGATCGCGCGGTAAAACTGGTTTAAGATCTTTTAAAGTTCAGGATAGGCGTTCTTAAAATTCTTTTTCTTCGCTATCCGTATCGAATAATCATTGGAGGTTTAAGCGACCGATGTAAAAAACTTAAGTTTCAACCGTATAATACGTAAGACTAATATTTGCATTTACGTGTTATAACGAATAAAAGTTTTAAAAAATGATGAGTGACGTATATCCGAGTATTATTTTAGTTATATTTGGTAAAAAACTTAAAATTAATACAGAAAAATGATCTTTAACCGTATTATGATAATCGTGTATGGATGGATATATTATAACAAATTATTATTTACATAAGTTATCAAATTAACTTGTGAAATTAAATTTGACGTTCGATAAATTTTCTAAAAATATTGAAAAGTGAAGAAAATTCGAAAGCTTAAATTCTACATTCACGATAACATTTTATCGCATGAGCTTTTTTATACTCCTTAAAACTTTTCCAAGTTTACAGTAACGTGATTTTTTATTGATTCGTTGATAAGACAAATACATAAAGATTGGCGTGTTTATTATATTTTCTCAAATGATGTATTACGATTTCCTAAAAACAATTCGTTGTTTCGATATTGTCTTACATATTTAATTTTCAATTTAATTTACCAACAATATCAGAAAATAGAACAGAGCTTATATAAATTATTAGAACTATGAATATACGTTAGGAATTTGTATATTAATTAATAACTTAAAAATTTATTTAAATTGTACGAATATAATATTTTATGCTTTTAATGATGTTGATTTTGTTGAATTTATGAGAAATTTTGTGAAAAATGATTTCCATTATTAAAATTAAGTTGAAACTATTATTATTTACAATGAAAGTGAACTTGATTTTATTTTTACGTAACGGATCAGATTATAAAATAATTTCATTCAAATATGAAAATAGAATTTAAAAAATTGTAAAAAAAGTATTCATACAGATGTAAGAAAAACTTCGAACTAAATTACATACTATATGAAATGATATTAAATATGTATTGAACGATAAATCAAATTTTTATAAAGCAATTATCCTTCGATATATTTAAATTTTTTTACGGCGAGATGAAATTAAAATCTATAATTTGACGAAGAAAGTTTCGGAACTAAAACTTATACAAAAACGATCATAGAATATGATAAAGTAACATTTTTTCTACTACAATACGAGATATTTTAATTAGTTTTTGAACGAACGTTGATCGATAGATAAATGATTATAACTTTGATTTATTCGTGAAAGGTGAAAATGTATGACAAACAATTATAAAAGAAATATCTATAAATTTTTCTTAATGTTTTAACACACTTGATAGACTTCAAAAGTATTGAATATTTAATCTGTTCTTAAAATAAATTATTAAATCAATAATATCGATAAATTACGATATAAAAATTTATAAAACTTATTTTCTATGTAAGTAGTTTTACAATTTCAAAATGTTGCGCCTGAATTTATTTCTGTTCAGAAAATATAAAAATAACTGTAGATATAAATCTTGTTATATATATCATATATGTGTTTGAAGTTTTAACGATATTACCGAATTTGGAAGATTTGTAAAGGAAATATACTATTAGACGTTAAAATACGAATTTAGCTGGAAAAAAATATTCTTACCTACATTCTGATATCATAAAATAAGTATATTTACGAATGCATATCTACGTTTCAAAAAAGTATGGCTCCTATAATATAAGTTTTTATATTTCGATACGTCAATAAAATTAAATAGTTTCAGTGGGAAAATAAATTACACGATATCGATGCATATTTACAAACTACGATCGATATCATATTTCTACGCATTGTTTAAAAAGGTACATTGGGTGAAAAATAAAACGCAGTCATTAAAAAATAAAACGCATCGCGCGAATTAATCTCGAAGTAGAAAGTAATACATTTAGTCAGGCAAAAAATGCATGTACAGATACTCCGACATAACAATTTTAGAGCCAATAATAATCCCTTTTTATAACATCTTGTAATGTTCGATGTAGGATAAAACAATGTGACGATGATTTATTAGTGTGTTGAACCAATAACCGACTGCGATGGTTTCGCTTTCAAGCGAAGAAATGTAATTTGCGTTTCCTCTTTCCGTTGTTGAATGCGAGCTCAGAGTAGCTCGTAAAGCTCTCGGTTAATAATGTACGCGTATACAACACAGCTTTTTCATCCTAAAACAGACAAAAACGTGGGATTACTTGGGCGCATGAAAAATTTGACGACGTTGCCGTAACTAAATCGTGACGAGTACCGTAAAGCATAGCAAAAAGGGAAGATAAAAATACCGATCGATCGATTAATACAATGGAATGGAGAACAAAATGTAGTTTTTAGCATATATGTATTTGAATTTGAATTTTTAAGCATATTAATAAATATATATCTCTACGTATATAAACTGCAGATTAAAAGCTGCGAAAAGCAGTTAACGCGGAGTGGATTTAAATACGCTGAATAGTTCGTTATTACGCAAAGAATATTATTGTAAGTTTATTTTGTTACGATAAATTCGTGATATTTTGTGAAAATTATGAATAAGGAACTCGTCGATGTAGTTATGAAAAAGTCTTTTCATTCGATAATTCTAAAGAACATTTTTTGAAAAATACCACCTCGTTTATTTAATTATACAAATTTAATTAGCGTTTTTATTTTCCACTCGTATTACATAACCATATTCAGCAAAAATATATACGAATTTGAAGTAAACCTTCTTAAGCTCTTTTAAAAAGCATTGGGAAAGAAATAAGCT
Organism: Dolichoris vasculosae; assembly: GCA_018907195.1. Lineage (NCBI taxonomy): Eukaryota > Metazoa > Arthropoda > Insecta > Hymenoptera > Agaonidae > Dolichoris > Dolichoris vasculosae. Next base: position 1,680,657 of record JACCHY010000021.1, read on the forward strand.
ACCTGCTAATATAATATATAGTATATTTACGCAGGTTAAGTACATACGAACAAACGCTGCTGAAGTTGCGTCTGGATATTTACGAGTAGTGTATAATTTTTTACAAATTTATAAATATCTATAGATATTTACATAAGCGTGTATTTATTTTTTATTTTAGGAAAAAAGCTTGTTAAAAAGGATTTATCTTAATTTTTCTTGTACTTAACGGATTAAATTATAACTTACTTTAAAATTTATGAATATATATTATAATCTTTGATACCGAAGTCATACAATTTGCAGTATTATAAAATGTGTATTACTTAATTTTAACGATTACTTTATTTTAAAAAGATTTAACAAGTTAATTTATATAACATAAATATATATACATATGTATTATAATTTATTTTAATTCGAAAAACAAGTATACCTTGTTGAAAAGATGTTTTTCGAATCGGTAAATTACTGCTTCATCCATTATAGATACTAAATTTTTAAAACTATTTTCGATGCAATTCACGCGAATTATTGCTTTCGTTAAATAACAATTCCATAATTTAAGATAATCTTACGTCGATAAATTCAGAGAATTTTAAACTTTGTTTCGAGTAGAAAACTACAAATAAACTTTCCTCTAAAATTTATTAATAACGTTTAAATGTTTATAAATAAATGGAAAGGTTCTTTTAGAAATTCAAAAGCTGTAAGCGTAACAAAAGTCGCGTTTAACGTCAAAGAAAAAGTTCCTTGATTTACATCATCCGATTCGGATTTATATCATTTAACGTGGAATATCTCGACGATAAAATAAAAAGAATTTTACAGCCACTCACGACTGCGAATACTAAGCATGAATCGCGGTTTTATGCTACCCTCGAACTTTCGAATAGAAAAGGCGATCCTACAATGTAATTAAATTGACCGAAATCGTCATTGTTAGTACAGCGATAGCGTTTAATTGAAACTATACGATCGATAGTCTCAAAATAGTATGCACTAGGATTTCGGTATAATACAATTCAGCGCAAGTTTTGGAAGCTCAGGGTAACAGAGGTTTTCCAAGAGAAACGATACCCGAGGTTCGTGTCCTGAGCATAAGGCACTTGAATAACTTTCTTATAGTCCGATCTTGTTGAGAAGAGGCAAACGAAAGTTTAAACTACGGCACTCGTGGATTTGTTACTGTGCATCTTACGTTTCATATTTCGTACACTGGTGTTGGAAGATTCAGTTTTCATTTTTGAACTAACAGCGAAAATGCAATTTTATGTAAATGTCTTCTTACCGCTTCGATAGAACTTACGTTGAAAAAGTAATTACGGATATTTAATTGTAACTACAGTTTTTAGAATTTACGGTGATTTTTACCAACTGTTCGCGAATCTTGATTACTTAAGGTACACAAGTGGCTTAAATAAACTATATTTCATACTACTTCTAAGATTATACGTTAATATTTTACTTATGAAAGCAAATAAACTTAGGTTGTTAAACTTGTGTTTAAAAATAAGTAAATTTAATGAGTTTTGAGATACTCAAAAATTACAAGCGTTACAAATTGCAAGTGTGCGTACTTAGTAAAATTGTTAAATTTATCTTACTTTAAAATTTATTTCGTATAATTGCTTTAATAATTGTAAATAATGTCGTTAAAATTAAAAAACTAAATTTTTTCGATACCCGTTGTGAAAAATCTTATCATATTATCAAAAGCCTCGATATTTAATTATTATCCTTTTCAAATAATGACAATGAATTATTAATAATTATTCCTTACAAGTTGTCTAGAATAAACTTTGACATTTGTACGTATGTTAATATTATCTTGGTATTAATTGTAGATGCGTTTGATTTTCTAGCTTATATAAATTAAAATTAAAAAACCGAAATTACTTATATATAAAGTACATATATTTTAAAGTATATATATTATGTTATACATTTTATTATTTATCGAAGAGAGAATTTTTAAAAATATAAAATTTTATTTATTAATTTTATACATCGAACGTACCATTTATGGTTATTATAATGTAAAATATTTTTCATTCTTCCATTGGGTATTCGATAATTTCGTTATAAAATTATATGATATTATATTTCAAGCTTCATTTTAATTATATATATTTGGAATTTAAATACAAATATTGTTTTAATATTAATTAAACAACGTGTAAAATACATATAAAAATGATAACAGTCGATTTTACAAAAATTAAGTTATTATTTACACTTAAAGGTAGTTTTATACAAATTTTAAAACGTACAACTACATTACAAGATTGAAATTAATTAACAGTAACGTACAAATATAAAACAATATCGAATAATTAATGTAATACAAGGTTTTATAAATGTGAAAAATATCAAATTTTCATACTATCAGAATTGTTTAAATTATTAACCCGAATTTGAAACATTATATATGCATTTTATTTGAAAAGCAGAATACATTCAATTATAAGAAATTTTTGTTTAAATGACATTCCGTCGTCTATCTGAAAACATAATTGTTGTTTCATTTTATTTTCGCGCAGCCATTGCTTTCGTGTTCTCTTTTCAGTTACTCCATTTAGATGAGTATCATCTCGTCGCAGCAGCACTAAGTCGCATGTACTTACCTTTTATCGACCGTCTGCTCACCGAGTGACTAGGTGAAATACTTGAGTCTCTACCTAACTTTTATTTACTTTTCTCTCTGTTCGTTTCTTCTTATAAATACAGTGTACAAATCTGAACAACTGCATAATTTTTTGATACTACGTGTACACTCTGATTTCGACCATTGATATTTTTTAACTTAATCGTCACATATTTCACGATATATTTTACAATAATTAAATAAATAAATACGTATATATCAAGATAAATTTGACTTTATTAATACAATAGTCGCAAAGGATGAAATTTGTTCCTTAGATACGGTGACAATTTTCAAACAAGGATATTGGCGTTTCGTGTACTGAATTCGCGTATGTTTCATTCAAGGCAGCAGTAGATAAAGGATATAACCAATGTCGTGTAAATTGTGGTGGATTAAGAAAATCAGGACAAGCTGTCTCACCGTAATTTAGAGCTAGAAAAGAGTTTCATCTCGACTTTCACGCTATCATTTTTCTCCAGGATGATTGAGTCTGTAAATCGTATTCCGAAATTTCTACTTTATATATGCCTCATTTGTTTCATTGAAAAATTTTTTACCGATCTTATAGATAGTTTTTTGTGTGATATTTAACTCAAGTTACAAAAGTTTATTTTATTGTATAAATTATATTTGTATCTCTTCCAGCAATTATAGAAATTAATTTGTAAACTGAGAACCGATGAAGTTTATTTTTTATTTATGTATCGTTTTTTGTATTTATATTATAAATCTTTCCTCGAATGGTTTTACTTTCAAGTGAAAGTTGTTCTATATTATATTAAAGTTGTTCAAATATGATTAACAATAACACAAATTAGAATTTAACTTATTTTTAGACTATTCAAGCGTTAATTTTTTCTTGAAATTTCTTCTCTTAAATTATCTAAACGGAACTTCTGTATTCACAAACTTTTTAATATTGTAAAAAACACGTTGTATTTATCTCTTACTCGCAAATGAATAAATTATAATGGTTTTCTAACGTCGTATGCTCATTTGCATATAAAAAATTCATGTAATATGCTGATTAAATTTCTAGTTTATATAGTATCTTGATTTATATGTAAGATTTATTGTATTATTACACGTATAAAGTATAGAAAATATGTGATATAGTGTTATTGAAGAAAATATGAAAATAAATGCATCGCTGTATTTTTTTTACTAAAAAATACAAAGCCTATATTAATTTTATTCACGTTAACTATCGGTTTCTAAGTTTCTTGATGTACACAATAAATATTCGTGTAAATTTTCATATAAGTAAGTACATAATATTTATTACATATATTCATGAGCGTATAATCATCAAATTTCTATTTTTATTAGAATTTAGAATATAATAATAAATCAACTGATTTACTCTAAATTTTGTATTTTCTCTTTCCATTTTAAATAAAGAATTTGCGCAAAAATTAGGCAAATTTCTTTGAAAAAAGATTGTAGTGAACTAATAACATAAGAATACTAGAAATATTGTAGCAAACAAGAAAAAAATTACATAAAAAGTTGACAACGTACACGAAAAGTTGCATTAAATTATTAAATAATATAAAAATAAATAATACAAAATGAAATGTTAGCTAACCAAAAGTTTAAAATTTCTTATTTTCATTAATCACGGCGTTTCTAATAAAAAATGAAAATAGTTTGTAAAAAGCAAGGAAAAAAATTATACAAAGTTCAAAAAAGTTCGTTAAAACGAGTAACTGGAATAAAAAGTTTATTAAAGTTTTATATAAAATCAACGGAATACATAGTAGTCTCATTTAAACAACCGTCAGATTTGCATTGAAATATAAACTAGATTATCTGTTTTGCACGAAATGAATGTTTTGTATGCTTAAATTTTTCTGTTTAGCTTTTAAATTTAATTGTACTTTTTTATTTTCTTGTTAGAATTTTTTGTGCCTTTTGAAAATAAAATACATACTGAAAATATTTTTGTTTGAAGTAAAAGTAACTTACAAAAACATAAAAATAAAATCATAAAAGTTTAATTCAGTTAATTCATATGAATCATTGTTTTACAAATATTTTCCTTACATCTGCGTTTAAACGAACAGATTTTTATTAATTTTTTTATAACCGTAATTTAAACTTAAAATTAACCGAGTAATTTTTCTGAAGTTGCTTAAAATCTTTTTTAAAGTTATTAAGTACATTTTTTAGTTACAAAGTTTTTAGTATATTTTACTTAAATATAATATATTGGCTCAAATTTACTGCTTATTAAACTTTCGAATTGATTTTCATTTCTTACATAATATAATCTTATATATTTAAATAAAATATATGAAATAATAAATCGGTCTTAAAATTATAAACTATACATGAAATTTTGAATTCAATTCTAGGATTGAATATACTTTATTAAATTTTAGTAAGGAGTATTATAAAATAAATAGTAAATATAAAATTTCTAAAAAGAATATGTAAAATGAAATTTTTTTTAGCTTTTATAAAGGAAAAGAATATGTATAATTAAAATAATAAACATTTCAGTTTAAAAAAGATGCAATATCTTTTGTATACGTAAAAGTGAAAATAATAATTTTTATATTTAAAATTTGAAAGAATATAATCTAGATAATCTAATTTAATCGTATTAGTTTTTAAAAGATATCATCCGAAGTACAATAAAAGTCTTTTTAGTAGATTTAAATTATGGAATAAGTAATCTCTAATTCATTGCAAATAGCAAAAAGTATAGTATTAGTCGTTAAATTAAGTGATACAAATCATTCCAACTCTCTAAAGTAATAAATTAACTTTGTTTATCGATTAAAAATTGTAATACAAGAATTTATTATTAACTCGTTATTTAATTTGTTGCATCGATTAAAGATAATCTATTCAAAAGTGTATTGTTTAGAACTAATTCTACACAGTCATAATAAATTTTAATATAAAAGAGTTTATCTTTGAGTTATTTACTTTTAATCTTAATTTATAAAAAAACGGTTTTAGTTGTTATTGAAATTTTTTGTGTTTCTTTCAAAACTCGATGTACTCGATTATTCAGCATTTAAGTTTGAAATTTATTCTCATCATTACTTCAATAATATCGATATAAAATTTTTAGTTTTTCAACTTCATTATTATATGAACAAGATACTAAGTTATTGATAAAATTTCCGTATGTTCGAATGAATAGAAATTGAAATTTTCTCACAGTCTTATAAAAAGAATCTAAAATATGCAACTAAACCTACAGTGTATCGAATTTCTATATGCATCAATACAAATTTCATTATCAAAATTTTATACTACAATCTTGTAAATTATTAATTTACGGAAATATGAAAAGAAGTATATTTTTATTAGAATTCAGAAAATACTTTTCTATACATATTTATATTATATAAGTTCTACTATTTATAACATCAACATCGTTTTGAATTTTAAATAAATTATGTTAGTATATTTTATAGTTCGTTTTTTCCAATAATATTTATGAGTTTTATTTATCGTTTAATATTTTTATAGTTAATAATATAAATTTAGTTTTTACAGATCTTTTACTATTCTACAATTGGAAAACGTCATATATATTCGAACACGAAGAAAAATCATATTATTTTAAACGACATGAATAATTAAAATATAATATAATAAGAATTTTTTTATGAATAAATAAATTTTTTTTATACGATAATAACTTATTATGTAAATAAATTTTATTTTAACTTTATATTGGATACACTTTATTTAAATTAAGTTTTTATAAACTACTTGAAAATATATAAAATATTATAGGTTGTAAAAATATTATATGAAAAATGTTTTTTAAAGTGTATATAATAAACAAATCTCAAGAAAAAATATATATTACTATATCATAGTTTCAAGATTTTAAAATATGAATTAAACTTATGTAAATTGAATTTCAATAACTATGATTAGTGTAATTGTAAATTCTTATACGTTGCATAGAATATAATTGAACAAAAATGTAAATTATGTTAGAGTAATATTATAATCTAAAAAATATGTTTTAACTTGATATTATGAATATTCGTAATTCATATCAGTACTACTATATTTTTAGTTAAAAGTCTCTGAAAATATTTTCATTCATTAAATAGGAATTTTTTTTAGTACAAATACATTTTTAAATCTGAAAATTAAAATAGTAATTTTAATTTAATTTTGAAGAAATTTTTATTAAATACAATATAATTTAATTAAAAATTTGTAAATAAAAATGATAAAATATTATGAACAAGAATTTCTAATTTATTATTCAGTAGAACTTTATGTAATTAGTTTATCGTAGTAATTTACTTTCTTTCAAGTTATTACTTCAAGTAAATTACTTTGCCTTTTTAAATAAGTTTATGTCGGATTATTATTTGTTAGTAATATTACCGCTTCAAATACTTATTTATATATTCGGACCGAATATAATGTAGTTTTTGTTGTGTCCGTATATATTTAATGTCCAATCATCGGCTATCATTAGAAATTATACTTCAAATCGGGTCACATGTACAATTTAAAGCCATCAAAATATCTTTTGAGTAAATACATGTATAATAATAAAGATTTGATAATTGATCCCTATAAAAATTTAAGATTAGTATTCTACTTTAATAATTTGTAATATAATTTTATGAGAATCAGTTGATGCGTATAAATTTAATCACTTAAAAATTTACGATAGTAAAGGCTATTATCATACTATAATAACATTACATCGAAAATTAGTAGCATCAATTTTCAATTTTTTAAATAATGCTCACTAGTACAGCAAACAACCTATAAAAAGAATTAATTTACCGAACGATCTCTCAGAATTGAAAGAATAATTCAAAAATATGAAATTTAATTATGACTTTATACGAGTACTGCAGACGAAATTAAATTTAAATTCCGCAAAATAATGATTCAAATTAATGTAATAAAAAATGGAAATTTATTTGAATATTGGTTAGCACATTCGGCTGAAGCGAAAATAATAGACCGCATAAGCAATGAGTTTTATAAGGGATTCGATTCACGATATGTTCAAGTAATTTTCAAATGAGATGCCGTTGATGAGGTCGTTGACTAATGTTAGTGGTTCGAAATCGTTTAATGAGATTTCTCTTAAAGACGTATAGCAATACGCGACCCTCTAAAATTATCTTAGTTGGTTGAATTTGAATGTATTTTATAACTGGTTCGATGATTCATTGATTTTAAGTCTTGAAGAGATGAATGTTGAAAATGTAACGAATATTTTTTTTTTGACGAAGTGTTTTTAATTTAATTAAATGCAGTTGTTGGTTATTTAGATAAATTTGAATGATATGATTTTTATGAAATTTATGATCGAGAATAGTTTTGATAATCCGAAAATAATGAATAATTTTTAAATACATACATATGTAAAAGATTGCAACGATATTTTCATCCATTAATCAAATGTAATTATTTCTAAACTAATATTTAAAAATTACGTTTACATCATTTTCTAAAAGCTTCTTTATTATATTACGATTATAGTTTTTCAATATTATTTGAAATATTTTTAACAAATAAAAATATTGTCATAGAAAATAGAATTGATAAAACATTGATAATTTTATTTCTTTAAAATATGGTTCGAAATCGTTCTGTAAAAGTATATTCACCTAAAAGAGACATAACTTTATACTGCATAACAATTTTAAAAACATTTTTTATTGATTTGCATAAATATGTTACTTTGAAAATTATTTTAAATATTACGTTATATTATGTATTAAAATATTTTATATTTTATTTTTAAATAATAATAATAATACGTTGAAATATAACGTAGTTACTGTAACAAAATAGAAAGCTTAATATGCGAATATTAAAAAAAAATCCAAAAGCAAAATGTATTAATGTTTAGGGTAAAGCTTCTTAAAAATGATCCTGTTAAAAAGATCGCCAAAAAATCGATAACCATTACTGACTTAACAGGATTTTGCACTTCTCGCGTAAACTTATGCTGATGTTGCGGCTTTTCTGAAGTTTCAAATAACATATATATCTAAGATTTTACCTACGTTTTAAATAGACATTCATAATTTGTAAAACATTTTATTTTATAATCGGAAAATAAATATAAGTGAGAATCCACATTAAAAATATATTCGTTTTTTATCAGAATTTAAAATACTAAGTCTCTTTTAGCATATTATACAAATAATACACTATAATTAAAAGCTTATCAGATTATTGTTTATATATCATTGATAAAAGAGGTAAATTACCAAAAATTGAGTGTTTAACATACTCAAGATTTTTGAACTTATAACTAAATAGTCATTCTAGGTAGTAAAAAAAGAAAGAATAAAATGCGAATCTAAAAATGCTTATGAAAATATATTTATAAAAATATCATAAATGAAAATATTTGTTCATATAATGTAAATATTAAACAATCGAATTAGCGTTGATACATTTTTTCACGCTTAACACGTATTATTTATCAATTTTAGTTTCATAATTAAACAACGAAAGTAATCGTTTCAAATAATTTTTTACTCAATAATGTGTAACAGGTCTATAAATATGACATAAAATAATGCAAATCTAATAAAATCGACATAAATAGAGTAAATTATCGAACTCAATTATCACCTCTTATACCAAGAGAATAGCCTCGATGTGGAGTAACACACAATTATCTTTGAAAATAGCTTTGCGGTTGTTCGGTTAATACCACAGGAATGCAATTCACTGGCAATTATTCAATTTTTTTCACGTTCTCCTCTGCTCACTTTTCTTTTTACGTACGGCTTTTCGCGCTCGTGAATAATCAAGCCGAGCGATCAAGATTCTCGACATTTAATGTCTTTTACTCCCGTTTTACTCGTTACGTTCTTTCGTCTCATTTTTTTTTATTCGATATTCGATTTTAGCTCGATTTCTGCTCTACAATGACGACAAAGGCTGGACTTTCAAAGAGAGAAATTCATTTAGCGCGAAAGCTTTGGATTAAAGGATTTATGTAGTTGTCCAATGGTTTTGCTCTAATTTTTAGCGTTGAGACTTCATTAAAAAAATTAATTTACAATTTTAGACTACGTTCAAAACACTTTTAATTCTAGTAATGACGATTCTACTTAATTATTATACTTCGTTTTAGTATTCTTTTATTAATCGATAATATATTGTTGAATTAATTCGTTCAAATATGTAAACGTTTTATTTTCTTAAGATGTTTAAAAGTATAAGTGTAATTTTTTTCTTGTTTGATACAAAGATGATTAATTATAATTTAAAAGCCTATCGATAAAAAGAAATTAATGAACGTTCGAAAACGAATAAAAGTAGTACTACTAACATATTATGTCCAAAATAAAAAGATGGCTATAATTACCAGTTAATTGCCGTATAAATACAATTTCAATTAATTTAAAAGTAAAATTTATCTTATACGTAGATAATTGATTGTAGATTTACTCATTTGTAAAGTTAATGAAGATACTACTTAATTAAAAAAGAAAGTTATAACTCACGGTATAATTACTTTAAATATTTATCGCATTGACTATAAATATTAAAATAATGATCAGTTTATCAATACTTTTTACTAAATAATAATAGTAATGCAATAATTATTACAAATAGATAAATTTGGTTGATAAGTAATCAAAAACTTTATTACTTACTTAAATACATGTTATTAATATTGATTTCATATTCTTTATTAGAGAATTGGAAAGTATTGATTAAAGGCACAGAAATAATTTTTATAATACATAATGAAAATCTTGTTCATAGAGTAAAAAAGAGATAGCGAAGCAATAAGTGTGGAAAAAGTGAAAAGAAAAAATGAAAGTAAAGGATAGAGGAAATATAACGAATTTACAAAATCCTATTTATTTATATAATAACTATAAATTAGAAAAAAGTAATTTATTATATAATATAGAATTCTCGTTTAAAAATTTTAATTTATTACGGTATAATAATATTGTGTGTTTATAAAAAACTTTATTAGAATATTTGCGTTCGGTATAATAATATCATTATCTCATGTTGAATTCAGCGTCACTGCTGTTGATGACAGATTAATTTTCTTCCAGTAGGTTATAAAATCTAAATATTAAAACACAAATTTATTTTATATATTTACCAATATATACATAATAATATGTCATATTTAATATTATGTATAGAACATACTTGTACGTGTTTTCTGCATTACTAGTAGATTCTAGTATTCTTACATATAATATAAATCGAGAACAATGAAAATACTAGAAAGATATACAGAATTAAATTACATTTAATAATTACTCCATCTTAGTCGGATAATTCATATATAATACTATAAATTCTTATTAAATTCTACTCATACAATTGATTTACTCATGTGCAAAATGAATCTTTAGAAGAATAATAATAATAATTCACTTATCGTTCGAAGGAAATATATAAAATTTTGGAATGTTAATGAATGTAACTAAATTATAAATTAAAAATTAACTAATATATAATAATATTTAATTATATTTTAAAATTAGATTTCAATTTATTTATAAAAGGTGTTAAAATAATGAGAAAGATCAGCACGAAGTAATTATTTTAAGTTGAATATTTTTTAAATCATTTTTATATATTTGATTTCTACAATTCACTAAATTTTAAGAACTATTCATACGGTATTATAAAACAAACCAATAAATATCTTTTAAATTAAAATTATTATATAAAACTATTTGCCCTTAAATTCATATTTAAAACTTAAATTTAAAATAAAATTAAAATTATTTGTTGAATTGCAATTGTATTCTCAATATAATATAGTTAACTGCTTCATTAACTCAGTATATAAAATGATATAGAAGTACAATAATGTTCTATTGCGTAAACCACAGCTATTAACAAAATAGTATTCGAACGAATGAAAATATTTAATTGACTGTTAAATGGTTATTTGTGCACACAACGTTTATCGAATTTGCCCCTCTAGCAATTTTCTCTCGTGGTAATTATAACACAGTTAATAATTTTGCAACTGCATAGTTCAAGATTAGTATATTATAATGATTAGGACTTTCGATTAGTATGTAAAAGAAGTTAAAATTATCAAATTTCTAGAAACAAATATTATCGAGTTAAATAAAAATTAAAAATTTTCTCTTTAAATAATTTTTAATATTATTCGTATATTCCTTTTAAACATGGGAACCATTAAAAATGGTTTTATTGATAATATAGGATTAAATTATTTTTAATTTTGATATGTTACGATAATTTAGATATAAGAAAATAATCATTTAAAAAATATATATACATTAATTATAAATAATCTGTATGATAATATTCTATCCAGATGAATAATTTTAATATTTTACATTAGATTAAGTAGAATTATAATTATTTTTTTGAGAATAATATTCGAATTAAACATAAATTGAGAATATTATTTACTAATAATATTATTATTTATTATTTATATTTTACTCTATTTTAAATGATTCAAAATTTGAAATAAACGAACGAATAAAAAAAATATTTTCATTTTTTATCAAGTTTATATATTTTATAGAATCGTACGTAAACGAATTTGTATAAGTTTCTATCTATAAATTGTATTGTATCTGCGATTAATCATACCGATCGAATGACATTAAAAATTTAATATTGTATTTTTATAATTCATACTCGGCTTTTGGTTGAAATTTAATCTAAGCCATATTCTTCCTTCAAATTCTATAAAAATAAAAGTAAATATTGTTTACAATAATATCAATTCTGTTAAATAAAATTAACGCGATACTATTAAAATTTCTAAATTGAGTTATTGAAAAGGAAAAATATCATAGATAAATCAATGTTATTTAAATTCGCACGTAGACCCCATGAGAATCCACAGTTCATGAATTTTTGCAATATTTCAAACGCGATTCCTCCACCAAAAAACAACAATGATAAGAGAATCAGGACACCAGGAAACTGTCATTTATTAAATGAGAGTAGCTAGTATCATGTAGGTAAAGCACTTGTTGCATATATTGATGTATTCCCGTACTTACACAAGTACATATGTTTTATTCGAATATTCATTTGCTTCGAAGCATAAGGAAAATTTTAAATTTATTCGCATCGGTTGTAACTCACTCGACGTAAAATAAAGATTTATGAGTCTTGCTTCAAGGGATAAATGTACACGAGGTATAAGATTTTGATATTACTTCGTGCGTTTCCAGGATTTTCACTGCTTGAAAAAATAATATACTTTCGCAGGGAATAAAAAAGACACGTTTCTTAAGCTTTCGTAAAATCCCTGAAATATACTAACTTACGGAAACAATTGTTTTCGAACAGGTGATGGATTTATTTTTTTGATTCAGTCTACAAAGATAAGCACTCGATAAAAAAAAGTCTCGTTTGCGTTCAGACAAAAAACCACAGTACAAACTTTCCCTATCAAGTTATAGGTACTTGGGAATATTAAATAAATTTTTTTATGTTTTCGAGTTTTTCTTCTGGAAAATACAGTAATAACTTTTAGAACATTTTTTAAACTCGTGGCTAACATTCGTTATTATATATTTTAAATATATCGATACAAGTTTTTTGTATTAAAAATGAAATTTTATAAAAACACATAAAAACTTTTCATTTTTAGACGTCATTTTATTTTTTCGAAAATCATAAACTCTCTTTATATCGTGTAGTCTTTTATTCAGATTTTATTATTTATGAATAATATATAACATTAAACTTAATTTATATTTTAATAATCTTTAATTATAATGTATAGTTTATATTTAAAATAAATTCTTCATTCTTAGTAGAAAATTAAATTTTATAATAATCACGAAAAATAAACCTTTCGATTTGATTTAAATCGAATAAATAGAAATTGTCGAAATTTCGAATTTCATTGTAAAAGGTAATTATAATAAAAAATATTAGTTAGTCTGATATAAATTACTATAATTGGTCAAGTAACAAAGCCTAAATATGCATAGTATATGTATAATATTATTCATAATTATTATTAATTAATTTAGAACAAAAATTTTAATATGATTTCGATATTTTGAAACAGTTTTATTTAACAGTGTTATCATCTTTCAATTTATTAATTTCGTTTGACTAAAATTCGTAAGTAACTCTTAAGGAAAACTAAGTATTAATTTCTTCTTACTATTTATGAAAGAGAAAAAATGTACATACTATGGATCATATATCAAACTGATAAAAGAAAGAGCAAATCGTAAAATACGTTCAAAATACATAAAAAAATTTTGTTACGTTGAAGACCGTTCGAAGAAATATCTTTGTGGGAGTCACGAATTTGAAGCTCGTCACATTTAAGATTATATATACGTTTTAATATCTATAAATTTTTGAAATATCTCATTAAAATTTAACGAAAGACAACAGGTTTTCAAAGAAGTAACAGAATTAGCTTGGAATTCCTGAATACTCATATTTTTTACTTATTATGCGTAAAGCTTGCGTATCATGAAAATTATGAAATATGTGATACTTCGTACATTAACTTTATTTAAAGAACACGAGTACATTTTACATAGTATGCGACCCATAGATTGTAATTTTAACTTTAAAAAACAACACAACAAAACAAAACAATGCAACCAACGTAAATTTCTTTCAGCTGCGAAAAGAAACTAGAATTAAAGTTTTTCCATTGGGTTTTTCTCATTAAACAAATTCTAATCTGGTTCAAGTAAGCTTGTTTAGCGTATCCCTTTGTTCTCACCAAGTAAAATGAAAGACCGTAAGCGTTACAATTATCCCTAGGATATTCAGAGTTTGCACTGCTTGTAACGCGATAGAACACTTATCTAGTCGCATCCACCCTCCTTTTCCCGACCTGGAGAAAGAAGGTGCGAGGCATCGGAAGCTGCAGGGAATACTAAAGTTCCCAGCAGCAATGATTCGAGCATGAACGCAGCTCCATTTCCGGTTGTCTCTGGTGTGAGTTGCATTCTGGCTAGGGAGTAAGTATTCGAACAAGTGCTCGGCTATTGTTGCAAGTCAAGTGCCGTGGAATAGATAATTATCTTTCGAGTGGTTTTATTTTTCCCTCTTTCTCTCATTTTTTCTATCTCAAAGAATATACCAGCGAAATTCAAATTTTTTTACTCCTCCGTATTTCCTCCTTCCTGGTAATTTAATACTATAGCCAACGTTTTCTTTACATCAAATATTTTACATCGTTTTAATCCCGATAAGTTTTTCGAATATTACATTTGTAAGATTTTTCCATTACGGGATTTAATAGAGTATATTTGCACTTTGATACGTGCGGTCCATTTTCAATTGTGTTATTTATTCTTCATTTTTAAAACGTTGATTAAAAACCGCACTAAGAAACTTTTTATATCGATTCATCAATTTCTTTATAATTAAAATAATAATAATAGATTAATTAGTAATGGCAGGTGCATTCTATCATATCAAAAGTAAATATTACAAAATTTCATGAAAAATAATGTTTACCGCATTCAAGAGATTTTTAATAAAAATGTGTTACTTAATTTTTTTTTTTTTTTGACAAGATGTCAGTATTTTCGTGTAAGTTATTCAATTTATTACAAGGACTTTAAAATTATTTGTTTCCTTAAGTATACGTATATAACTTAAATCCTTCTTGATGAATAGTTTGGTTAGACACTTAAATTTGAGCGTGAAATATTTGTCGTGATGAGTAAACGCGAATAATGGTGTAAGGGGATTTGACACTAAATGATAAGCCATTGAAAGATTGACCGTAGAATAAAATATAAAATTCTAGAAATTAAAAATAACGGCTTAAAAATTCTCGATATAAAATATAAACTATATATATATATATATATATCAGATACATTATATTTTGTTATTTGTTCTCTATTTTATAAATTTAAATCAATTTTAACTCGAGCATATTTGGATAAATACTGTACGATGTGCTATTTTCATTAATAAATATTTTTCTTGATCCCGTATTCCATCTTGACAAGCTAAAAATCAACAAGCGCTTCCAATAAAAAAAAATTTGTATGAAATATAAATATTTTTATGTTCTATATCGCTACATTTATAGTATAATCAAGTTACGCTTAATTTGGTTTTTTGATCGTCGGTGGTATAATAATTACCCTTAGCCTATGTTACGATTACGTTTGAATAAGCAACGATAACCGATGCATACTTTTCGCTTTCTCGAATGGTTTTGAATTACGAGTAAGCAAATGGATTCGTTCGCATTGCGGTTCGCATCGATTTCATTTTCCTTCATCCTCGGTCCGTTAATACGTGGCCTGGATTGGAAGAGTCCAGTCAACGGCACCACAAACAAGTATCATTTGCATTTCTGGGTATCGGAAGAAATACGGAGTTGGATCGAAAAAGCGAAGAAATTTACCCGTGTGGAATTTCGGTGACAAAACGATGCAATCGATTCTTCGTTCAGCCTTTAACGCGATATATTCGAACCAAGTATGATTCGACGAGTTCTACATCCGATCGTAAGAATTAAATATTCGCGAATACGTAAAGTTATTTCGAGGTATTACATTCGAATAATTTTCGCGTGAATTTATTTTTAAAAAATCTTATACATTTCACTGTCCGTCGTCGATTCCACGTTGCTCGATTTCAACACCGAATCGACACTCGACTATCAAACTATTCAACGAAATTGTTCGGTGAATGAAACGATATTAGCCGTTAGATTTTGAATATGAAATTGACGGTTATCGTTCCAAGTGTGGACATTATTCAAAACTATCTTAATAGTAGATTTTCCAAACGCGTTGGCCGTTGAAAATTCTTTCGCAACTTGTTACGAAAAATAAATTAAATTTAGTCGATGTCGCTCCAAAGCGGTAAGCGATTTTTAAAGGAAATGACCGCAAAACTTGAGACAAAAGAAAGCACTGCACCTAAAGTGGAAAATCCTCGCTCGTGAATATATAAGAGGCGGTGAAGGGATCGTACGACATTTCTATTCTCCGGTTCTGGCTATTACCAGTAACGAAACTTTGATATTGCGAAACTTCTTCGATGTTTTTGCGAATATTCCTTTTGCCTTTTTACTTTCGAGCGCGTCCGACTGTCTTCATTACGCTCGGTTTACATTTTAAAGTCTCCTTTGCGCTTGGATTATTCTTATTCTCTCCGAACTCTTACTTTCAAGATGCTCTTAAAGTCGGACTTTGCGATGTCTTTTTCGATGAGGTAATCTGTTGCATAATTGACTATCGTCGTTGATATTTTTTATCTCCCGTTATAATATTTTTTGATTTATCTTTCTTCGTATTTTACTCGTTATTTCGATATTAAAGCGATCGTTATAATTTCCCATGGAAATATTAAATTGAAAACGCTTCGTTATAAATTTTTTATTATAAATCGAATTAAAAATAAAAATATTTGGAAATATTATTAAAAGCGAGTGTAAGTAAAAAACTAGTTACGATACTTTTATTCCATCTCTAGTCGATATATTATAAATTTATCGACTACGAAAATTCTTCGATTTAATAATATTTCCATAATATTCTACTCGTAAGATTATAAATAGAATTTATATTTTTGACCGGTAATATTGTCTTTAAATAATCAATATTATTAAGCTTTGAGATAAACATAATTTATAATAATTGCTTTGTACTTCGTTGTCTTTCCTTTATAGCAAAATAATTATACAAGATTTGAAAATATATTTTACACAATTAATCCAAGATAAGGTATAGAAACGAGTAAAATAATGGTTAATATTCCGTTTTGAATTTTCGATAATTTATCCCAAATTTATACGCGACGTTAACGTTTAAATTTCAAATATATTTCACAAAGCTAATTTAGCAATGGAATATTGAATTAATCCAAGAAAAAAACTAAATAACATTATCAACGAGTACAAGAGTGACTTAATTTTCGCAGCATTCGAAGTCCCATCGAAGTCTTGTACTCAAATCGCGACAACGGAATCCATAATTTTCACGAAGGAATTGTAACATCGGGTGAACACCAGTCAAGTGTCGGAACTTAATGTAACAGCTTCTCCAAGAACAGTGCTTATGCAGTTCGCTTATGCTTCGGAGGAGGAGGCCAAGTCGAAGGGCGGGGAAGGAAAAGGGAGAGGAATCCTTGTTTATTTCATCGTCCATCCGAGGGGCGCTTCCAAGCTAAATTGTATTTGCTTGGACGAAGCGCCGCACCGCGTAAATTCCAGATGCATTATTCATGACTCCCGAGAGTTTGGATGCGATCCTCCGCGTTCGTCCTTTAACATCGCTTATTTGTTAACTTTACTTTATTCCAGATTCTTTCACGTGCGCTCGATTATTCTCGATTATTTTAACCGATTCAGGCGTACTTGTTGAATATTGTTTTTAAAAATGGATGTTTCGTAATGGGAAATTGATTGTCGTTGGTACGCGAATGTAGTTAGATTATGTTGGATCGATATCGATTATAAATAATTCCCTCGAGTCGGACAAGTTTTTTTTAACGAATACGAGTGTCTTGATCGTAATTTTTCGTATCGGATGCGAATAATATTCCCTGTTTTTATCGGTAAATTACTTTGCAATTACATCGGTTGATACAGAGACACGTGGAATTTTATAATAAAATCATTTGTATCGGCAGTGGTGCAATATTTTAACAGAAGTTACTTGTTTGTAAGTTATTTGTTTGTAACTAGAAGCATCTGTTTCATTAATTATTTGGTTGGTGAGCCAATTAGTTATTTCATTTTCATGCCGTGTATGCAACGATTATGAATTGCACCAACTTCAAAATAATTTTACGAATGAGATGATTAGAAACTCCTCGTAAAAAGTTTATCATTGCCAATTTATAAAGCACTCTTGCCGAGTAATAACAATGTAACTTTCAAATGAATTTCTAGTTAGTATTATTAATTCCCGAAAATTCATACAGAATTCCATAACTAAAAAAAATATACGTTTGAGTTACTAATTTGAAGCTTTATTTGAATTTCGAAAAAACGAACTTAAAATCCCTTGGTTTAATAGTTTCTGCAACCAACGATATAATCGCTATTTAGTAGTAAAAATCTGTGTAATGAGTTAATCTTATTCCGAGTTCATATTTACTCTATTCCTTAAAATATACCATCCGGAAGAAATTATAAATTTCCACAAAATTATTACACGTGCGTAATAACTACCGAATAACTTATGTTGGTTTGATAAGTTTTGTGAATATTTTGAGCGATAAACTAATTTCTCGGCTTTTACACGATAATTGAGTATACGTAATATATAAAGTTGTATATTAAATTTTGGTGTTTTTAATTACTTTTTATAATTAAAAGCTAGTTATAATTCAAAAAGTGCATTGATTTAGATTTTCGAATCTAAGAAAATCATTTATTCTATAAAAATGAATTGATTTTATAAATGAAAAGTTACTTTGGTTATTTTATTATATTTATTTTAATTTTAAAGAATTCCTGATAAATTAGATAAAGAAAAGAGAATCTTTGATAAATATTTAGTTTATAAAAAATTTAAAAATTTTATTTCAAACAAGAATATTAAAATTTCAGAATATTTCTCTTATTAAATTTACGAAAACTGAAATTGGTTATCATTAGTAACCCAATGAAGATATATTTAATAAGTACATGAATTGAGTTATATTTTAAACTATATTTTTTGGTGATTTCATTTTAACCGCGTATAAGTTACTCTGACATTTTGATCCCTCTTTGTACAAACTGCATTTATGCGATTCCAACCGTCAAGATTTTTCTATTATAACAGCTTTAGATATAAAAATTATTTCAAATAAATTGTTTTAACAAACAAGAAGGTTATGAAATAATGTACTAGAAAACATTTAAAATGTATGTCTTGAAAACTTTATGTAGCTTATAATTTCAACACGATAACCCTTGAAATCTTAAGTATCGTATGATCTATTTTGAAGTAAGTTAAAAGAGATAAAATAATTTTTAAAGTTAGCTTTTAAAAAATCCTTTTGAATTCTTTTTTAATTATCAAAGTAAGCTCTGATGTTTTATTCTAATGGATTAAAATATTTACTGAAATATAAACTAATCTTTTTCAAAACTCTATTAACATTATTCGAACATTATGTTATTCTTTCGGTTAAAAAGACAATGAAAATTATGCATCGATGATTTAATAAGTAAACTTGTATACATTTTTAAATTTTTACGACGCTATCAAGTTTATAGAGGAATAAATAAATAAATAGACAACAATAAACTCGAATAAAAATAAAAATAATCGTGATACAAATGTCATAAAATACATAAATTTTTTCATCTATATTCAAATTACAGTTATCTACAACATTGGTCATTTTTATTGATATTTTATAGTATCTTTAATTTTAATACAAAATATGTAAAGCAAAATATTGAAATTCTAATAAAAATATCTTATTTTACTATTTTCTTGTTTTGTATAAAATAATAAAAATTAGTAAATATAAAAATAAAAGAATCACTCGGTTTTGTGTTAAATTAATGAAAAAATAAGTTCCTTAGTAATAGCCATGTTTATTAAAATTTATTACGATAAATGGAAACAAATATTTGTTCAACGGATCGAAGAGTAGAACACTGGTGATAATTAAAATAATAAGGAAAGGAAAAAATGTCTGCTTAAATTGAATAGATCATGAATTATAAATAGATAAAACGCGAGAGAGAAAGAAAGAGGAAGAAAGACGAAAGATCGAGAAAATGAAAGAGATGGAGAGTAAAACAGAAAGAAAGAGACAAAGAAATAAGATTTACGAGAGACTTAGCAAGAAGGAAGACGTTCAGGGTATGGTTCAGCGAGGTGATAAGAAGTGTAAATTTGCAGCTCTGACCATCTTGATTACCGATGAAGGTCGGCATCAATTTGCGAACAAAAGCAAGTTTATACTCAAAGGAGATAAATCTACTCGGACATCTTGTACGATTCTGAGATAGAAAGACGAACTTTAAGGTAGGATTGTTACAGTTTGGAGTGCATTTTAATCTAACTTTGGAAAAATCAACGAATACGATATTGATTTTATGGTCGAGTCCTCGACGTGATTGGAAAGATATGGGCTTTCCTCGAAACTTTTATTTAAATAGGAAAAATTTTTTTTCATTTATTTCGTCCTCTTAAAAAGATATTTAGTTTTTCAAGGATTTCATAATAAACTATGCATTTCCATTCGAATAATTTCAAAATACACGTTACTCGTTTACATTTTACGCTCGATTCCACTCTAGATAATAAACACATTCCACGCGTGGAATTATTTACTCATTCATAGATTCGTTTATATGCTCGATCGCACGAATAATCCAACGATCCGTTATCAAAGAACGCAAATATAGATTCTCCAAGATAATCGGATAAGCGAATAACCAATAATTTTGACCTCAAAGTCCGTTGTGTTTTGGACCACGGACCACCGACGCGATAATTTCTCCTTCCTTTAAACAAAACTGCTACGTTCTTTGCACGCACAGCTTGAAAGATGGTGAAGAGGAAACTCCATGTGCGAAAGCTTCGCGATACGCGGCTCCGGAAAAACTATTAATCTCGTGGAAAGTACGCGGACGAACGAGTCTATGCGACTATAAGGAACAAACGAGCGTATAAGCGATGTCATATTTTTCCGACGCGGCAGAAATGTTTTCCCCGTTTCCTCTTTCTCGGTATCCTTTGTGTCGCCGTATGAGTGCGGACGCAAGCAAAATTGGAAGTTTTCTTACGTTTCAGTGCATTGCAAAGTATCTTTTGCTCACTCGGGTTTACGTAGCGGTTGCCTATTTTTCTTCCCGAATGAAACGTTTTTCACGAGAGTTTCGGATAAGAAATCGTTTGAAGGTTGGGGCTTCGATTTAATGTGGTAGAAGTTGTTGATACGTGTGATCTCTTCCGAATATGTTTATCGATATCGTACGAATGAGTATCAGCGATGAAATTTATCCGTGGATGTCCAACGAACGGAGTCCGACGCTCAAAGTAAAAAAAAACACGTACCGATGAATAGAGTAGTTATGAAAAGTATGTTGGATTCAATTTTGAATTGCATGTTGTATAATATAAATATAGTTTTTTATAGACTTTGATTACTATTTTGTTGATGTAGATCGATCGATAAGACAGATATTTATAATTTAAATAATTACATATTAATTACGTATATTATGTAAAAAATATTCGTTTCGTAACTTACGTTAAACATGAAAAGTATTTGTAAGATTTGAATCGGATTTTATTGAAATTAATTCATTTAAAAAACATAAGAAAACATCGAAAATATCAAAAAAGAAAGAACATCAAACTAATATAAAAAAAAATTAAAATCACTTTTAATATCTTTTTAAGAGTGATTTGATAATATAAAAAACTTTATAGTTAACGATAATTTAAAAATATAACAAATCAATTAAAACTTGTTCTATTCATTTTTATTATTTTAGTTTTCTTTCTACTATTAGGAAAATAATAGTTCCCAACTGCTATAAAATAAATGAAATAGAGTATTCGATTCCTATAGACTATTATTCTTTTTAGGATTATCTTTTCAGAAATTGCATAGGTTTTAATATTAATTTTAAAATACTGTCAAAAGCCTTAATGAAAAATAATTTTTTATAAATATATCGAATGCTATTTTATATTTATCGTATTTTAATTAATTAAATTTTAATTAAATATTGTTATTTAATTTCAAAACTACACTAAAATTAATATCAATTTTATACCTTCTCTCTTCCAAACATTTTAAAATACAACTTTTTACTCTAATTGATCAAGAAATAATTTTGAATAGTATTGTATTTTAGCTAAAAGTCGAACGTATATTCAACTTTGATCTACAATATTAGAATCGACTTTAATTAAAAGTGAAATAAAACCAATTGGGTAAAACTATAACAGATTTTAATAAAATGAATAAAATGATCTCAAATTTTTTCACGACTTTAAAATTATTTCCTTACGTAAATATTTACAAAAAATTTTATGCTATTTATCAGATGGTAAAATGAATATAACTTACGAGACATGATAAAATTTAAACATAAAAGGAATTAAACCGTCACGGAAAAGGTTAAAACGATATTATCCGACGCGAAATGTACCTTAATCACAAAGACACCCTTACAATAGTGCCAAGCTTTCACATTCAAACCCGTTGAAACTGACCTTTGTGAATATATTTTTATTGCGGGATCCGAAGAAATAGGACTACCAAATGGAATTTCATTAAAGCTCTCTCGAAAGGAATAAATATCAACAGAGCATCTTTTAAGGAATTCATATGTGATGCGATTGTTCAAAATTGTAGATATTATTTTACATGAATTTTCCAAGGTAAACTCGAATATCGTGGAATGTTGTTTGTTCTGTTTTCGATTTGTGTAAAGGTTTCGAAAATATTAAAAATATATCTCTTAAAAATAGAAGACGATACGTTTATCAATATTTTTTATTTTTCATTGCGCTTTTTGAACAAGTATTCATCGTCTGGAATTTAAAATTCGTTTAAACTCAAAATGTAGTTTTATACTCGTTACAAGCGAGAAAGAATCAAAGAAAATTCATCGAACGTTCAAATAAATAATTTTCTACGAGAATAACTCTTTTAATCGATACGTTATTTTCTATGCACTAAATATCTTGTAAAAATTTAATAAAAGGTAAGTCTCACAATTTTTGGATTCGCTGATCTTTAAAACCTTGCGTTCGCCATTTTTTTGTTTTTACAAAGTTTATCGTTTACAAAAGTTACATCATATAAAGCAAAGACAAAAAATTGTACAATAAATAATTTGTACGAAACACTATAAAACAGAAATAAATGCATACGCATAAAACGTTAGCATGAAAAATTTATACGAGCTATAAAGAAATACGTTAAAAAGTTCCACGGAATACTTATCGAAACGCCAATGTTCGACTCGCGTGAAAAGCCTCGAGGAGAGTACAAGGGAAAAAGGGAAGGAAAGGAAGAAAGAAATAAAGGGAAAGATGTCGACGAGCGAATACAATGAGATATTTACTCGAACCCGTGGTTTCCAGTTCTCTCCGGTGACTTTATATTTCACTCGAGTTTATATTTTAACCGGTACGCAACCAGAATTAAAGGCACCGAAAACCCAACCTCGAGAGATCGCGGTCCTTTTCCAACAGCGAATTTACGTAAACAGTAAACAAGTTTCGGGTCCGAGAATCCCGTCTGATATTAGTCACACAATTCAAATCCAGGAGCATTCATTCGTATTATTATCACGAGGGGAACTCGGACTCGCGCGGAAAACGAAATTTCGCAGGTCGAATCGGTGATGCTGCGGTCAACAAGGCTAATAAAACATCTTCCGTTTGTTTGATTAATACGCGGAAACTATGGGATGTAGACATCGAGTGTGGGTTTACCTCGTCATTTATCGTTTATTCTCCGCGATTTTTATTAATCAGGAATCGAAGTGGCTCCGATGGACGAACCCTTGGAGAAAAGTTCTAATATCCCTTCGAGCTTGGTTACAAATGCGACTTTAATTAAGTTTTGAAGATTTCCATACTTTCAACTTAGTTTTATTGCAGGTTTTATTGGGATATCTTTAAGTTTGTAACGTTCGAGTTCTTGATTCTAGTGCATTCGTGTGCTAATGATAAAAATTGATTCAATCGATGATTTCGTTAAACCTGTCTTAGAGTATAAATAATATTTGGTTAAATCGTTCATTTTATAATCGAGCTTCTTTCTTCTAATACCTTGAAAAAATTCAAGTTTATTTTTTTATGTTTCGTGCGTTTGTTAATTGGTAAACGAAATTTCACATTCAAAAAATCTAGAAATAAGTAGCTTTATATGAAACGGTATTCTATTTTTGTTTGTTCTTTTCAAAATTAACGTTAGGATTTCGTTTCCTCAGCGTGTTAAGATTTTATATACATATTATTTGTATCTATATAGAAATCAAATTGATATTTTCAATTTGAAACGTTGTCATTTATTTTTGTGGAAGATACAAATCAAAAAGATTTTTTTAATTTTTCGTATTAAATACTCGGATAACTGAGTTTAATGCATCGATTGAAGAAAACTTTTTTAAAGAACTATTGTAACTTTTGATAGACCCTAAATGTTACCTAGAATATTTTTCGAATATAGACATATGAATCTTGAAAGTTTGGAATTTATTTTTAAAAACCAACTTTGAAATTACTTTACTGAACGGTTCAAACTAAAGATGTGTCTAAGATATAGTGCATAAATAATAATTTAAACGGTTCTAATTTGAGAAATTTTACAATTATGACATTATGTTAAAAGTATTTTTATTATCAATTTATAATTATATTTCGTAAAATGAATAAGGACTAAATTAACGAATATTTAAAAAAATTCTTTCCAATACACAAAGAAATTCTTTAATTTAAATTTGTCTATATATAAAGTTATTCTAATTAATTAAAATATAAATATTATCTCACACTTTTATTTTATACAATCGTATTTTATTGAAATTCATTATTTAAATTTTATAAATTTAAATGCATCTCATCATCTTGCATTTGCGTATCGGAAGAAAAAGTTACTATTAGATATGATGCGACGCTCGTTTTGGTTAGAAAGTTATAAACAAGTAAGATACCGAGTATTACAGGAATATCAGAAGTCAGGAAAGTAAAACCTGGCAAAACAGTAAAATAGGACAGATAGTCAAATTCCTGCATATAAGTACCGTATCGAGAACGACGCTATAATACGATATAGAAAATCGTGTAACGCTGGGAATAAAACGATGATAAATATTAAAAAATTTTTTTTTCTTAACATCGTGTAAAAATTTCGAAATTAATTTTACATAATTTGTGTTAGAATGATTTTACAAAAATTGAACGTTGTTTCAATTATTTATTTCAAAAGAAGAAATGGAACTTTAATTTAAAAACTGCAATTTTGCAATATCTTTTTCGAAAAGTCGATTCTTCTGATATTATTAAAAATTCAATAGGAAGTTATAATATTAAAATATTAAGATCGCTATATTTTAAATTTATTTAATTTAAAATCCTTACCTTAGTTTTTATAACAAAACGAGTTTAATAGTTGTCGCGTATTTCACACATTATATACATAATAGATTGTAAAAAATGTTTAAGATTCTTCCATCACCTTCCTTATATCGTGAGTTATTCTTTAAACTCAACTCTACTTTCATTTTTTAATATTTCTGATGCTCATTTTAATGTCTGTCGTTTAAATTCTTTATCTTTATCAAGTATACAACGGAACTAAAATGTTTATATACTTTTTCACAATATTATATTTTTCATTCGTATAATAATAAAAAATGTGTTTCGAGTTATCCTACGTAAACTTATTTCGAAGAAAATATTAAAAGTTATTTGACTAGTAGATAAAAATGTAAAGGTAAGGAAAGTCCAAGACTTATATACATGATATTGCGGTACATCTTATACGGAATGAAAAGGACTTTCCAGGTTTAATCTCCAGATGTGCCATACCGATATGGAAATTTGAAATTTTTAGCAGCTCGATCGTCTCTCGGACACGAAAACTACAGCCAATCCTTTCCTTCGTCATTTAGCAGTTGCTTGGCATAGGACACATAATATATGACGTCAAACAAAGAAACACTTCCTCTGGGACTTTTATACTCTTGTGAATATTCTTAAAAGTTTTTACGCGTCTAAAATGTTCTTATTCACGGTACCTTAAGTTTTCTCTTTCGTATTTGTACTTGATTCTTCAATTGCACTAGTTCTTATTAATTCAGCTTTGAAATCTATTTTTAAAAACTGACCCTGTTCAACCATTTTTGAAAGGGAAATATTTGTAAATTATTTTGTGGATTCTTATAGCTTTTGAACGAGATAATTTATTTAATTATTCGAAGGACGATATACATTTTTAACTCATCGTTTTTGGTTGTAAATAAACAACGAATCGCATCTACTTAAATCATTTGGATACTTCAAAAAATTGTTTCGTATTCGTTATTCCAGTTACTTTTGTATTAATAAACGCAGGTTCAAAGTTATTAGAAAATTTAGGTACCGTAAAAAAATGTAAAATAAATTTTAACCTTCGACACAATCGGTATTAAGTTATTTTATTTATTCGATGGTAACATCGGGTATAAAATTTAATTTTGAACTCTTTATTTTCTCTGTATGCTGATATAACTACGGAATGGCTTATCTAAGCTATTCGATACAAATGAAACTGACCAACTGTTCAATTCAAACTCATTACTGTATATAAAGATGTTATTTGAAGTATATAAATTTCGTAAATTGTTGCATTTTTATGATAATTTTGCATTTTTATTATGATAATTGAGTTTTAAATAGCACTTTAAATTCGTTTCATGCAACGGTGATTTCAATTTTCGCGGTATTCAACATAAAAGGGAATGGGAAAAGTAAAAGCACTGTATAATGAATTAGCATATGCTAATATAGTCGAATTCCACGACTTGTATTATCAAAAGTGAAGTTATTTTTACTTATGAAAATTCTTAACAAGGTATTTATCCTACAAATAAGTTCATTGGTTAAAAATAATGGAATTGCTTCTTTGGTTTGAAAGAATCTGAGAGAATGTAATATAAAATATGAACATAGTTCGATACATAATTTCAAAGATAATTAATTAGCATTCAATTTATATATATGCAACATATCAATAAATACTTTCGTAGACTTTTTTATTTATTACGGAAAATAATTAAATAGAATAATAACGAAATTTAAATCTTTCAAAACTCATAAAATCAAAATCTAAAATTATGCAAACTATTGAACATTTAATTATCCATAAGTAAAATATGTACAACGTTTTATATATCAAACGATTTATAAATTATCAAAAGAATATAATAGTATTTTAGGGTATTTTCGATAATAGAAGTTTCTCAACGCAATCAACGCGTTATATCGGTAATACAACGATAGTATGGGACACGGAAAAATTTATTGTCTCAATTAAGTTATCGGTAGATATGATCAGTACCACTTGACCGAAAAATGGATCGAGTATTTTAAGAAGGTAAAGTAAAGGCAGAAAAATCTGTCGATTATTTCGATATTCTTTCGTTTTTTTCTTTAAGTTCTGTTCTTCTTCCGATCAATGTATAATAATAGATAAAAATCCAATTTATTTGTCAATTTAATAAAATACAATATTCTTTTAAATTTTATTTTCGATTACATATTCTTTTGAAGTAATTTAAAAAAACTATGGAAGTAACTTTAAATAAGTAAATTTATTGCTAATAATTATAATGAAATAACTGTTAATGCTTTAAAAAAATCTGTGTTAATTAATTAATCATTAATATATATATTGTAGTTACAAATTTAAAACTATATAAATGTAATATTAATAAAATTACTGTAATTTGAGTTTTTTGTATAAAATAAATATTAAAAGACTTTTTTCAAAATAATATTTATTTTAAAGTATAAAGTATAAGTGTTTTATATTATAGTTATATAAATACGTATTATTTAAAAAGAATTTTTGAATTCATCAAAAATTACATTATCTATAGGAGCAAATGAAACATTGCATAATGGTATGATAAAGGAATATGAAGCTTTAGCCAATATTCTAAGACTAATTAAAACACGTAGATTAAGATGGGCGGATCATTTACGTAGAATGGGAAATAAAAGAGCAGCATTTAAGGTTTTAGTATGAAAACCGGGAAGTTAAAGACCCTTAAGTAGACTAAGACGAAGATGGGAAGATAATATTAAACTGGATTTCAGATAAGTAGAGTATGATTAAGTGTCCTGGATGCACTTTGTACAAAATTAAGCAAAGAGTTACGAACGTTCAAGGCCTTAACACCTACCAATAATATATTAGTTATAATTTTTTTTTGTAATTATTAAATTATATTGAATCCAATTTTAATTTTCTTGAATTTACAAAATTATTTCTTTTAATCGTAAGATTTTTATTATGAGTTATTAATGTTTCATTACTATCGTCTTTTTAATAATTTTGTTGTCAAAATATACTTTATTTCAACTAAATAATTTTGTATATTATTAAAAATATCAAATTAGATTTCTAAGCTTCGTTCGAAACGCAGAATAAACTTTTTTCGTATTAATAATTGAACGTACTATTTCTATTTTACGAAAATTATCATTTATTTATTCACAGGTCAAACATTTTCGAATGTTTTATATTTCAATAAGTTTGAATAATTTAAATCTCTATCAAATATTATTTACGAACATTCGTATGTATATACGAATTGTGTCATTTTTCGATGGATTATCGCTCGAAATATCTTATTTTTCTTTTCCAACAAACGTATTTGCTAAATTTATCGTAGAATCAAAAATTTAAAAATAACCTAATGACAAATTATCGAAAATTTGGTTTACATTCACATGGAAATTCCTAATATGTAAATTAAAATAATATTTTCATTCTTTGCGTTTAATAACATTTTAGTTTTATTCAAAAACAAACGAACGGTTCTTAAACAAAATTCATCGATTATTCAATAAAGAGAAATCCATGACAGTTGGACGCCTGAAATAATTGTTCCATTTTCGAACAATCGAAACAATCTAATTACAGTTTTTATCTTAGAAAACAGTAACCCTAATCACTTCTACAACTTTCCACGGTAAATTAATTCCGAGGAACAACTCAGCCTCAACCTCTACATTCGGTCCAGATTGAGAGGCTCTGGAAGCTTTTGTTCGTCACAGACAAGAGATTCGACTGAGGTCCTCTTTCTCGCTTTTCAGGCGCGTGTGATTCGCTCGGTCTTCGTTGGTAAAGATATTTTATCCGGTTACGGTCGTTTCAGTGACACAGCGTTGGGTCAGCTTACGTCGGGCCTCACGTGTTGCTCGTTAAACTCGCGAATAAAGCTCTTAAGCGCTGCCAAGCGATTAATTATCTTCCTCCAACGACAGCTCTGAAAGTTCTACCTTGGGTGCCTAGATGTACTGCTGTTGCCAACACTGTCCTTAAAATTTATTACAGAACTCAAATGACGCTCGCTAAGATGTCAGTTGTAAATCGAAAACTATAAAAGCTTGATTGTGTGTCGAGAGCCTGTAAACTTTTCTGCTTCAATTTCAGAGTTTCTCTCGATCTTACCTTCTTTATCGTGATTAAGGTACTCCATGTAAAAATGTAAGAGATGCGCGAATGGACATTTTTGGTCTAATAACGTGGTGCATTTGTAAAGGTAAGGATGCCTTGATAAAACGTAAGTTTGAATTTATTTAAAGTTCCAAAATAACATCTTATTTCTACATTATCCGATAATTGTACTTTGAGGCATAAATAATTTTTCGATACATATTACAAAGTTGGTTCTTTATCTTTCCTATATAAAAGTTCACGCTTCATTTCACTGATGACATTGTAAAAACATCGAATTCACATTTGCGTTAGAATGTTTGGAAAAAATTTTGACACGGAATAAACTAAGTAATTTTGTGCAATAAATTAAATATTTTATTAGAAAAGTTTAATTTTACAAATATTAAATTGTATAAAGATTTATAAACTGTTCGATATTATTTATGATTTTTACAAGCGAAAATACAAACATTCGTTATTAAAAATCTCGAATATTATCAAAGAAATTTATATTCCCGAAGTTAACGATCAAAATTACAAGCATTACACGCTACGAGCATTGGACTAAGTAACTTTTACTACGCTCGGGTCTTAAAAATATTCTTAATTTAATCTGAACCTTATTCTTATCGCCACCTGTAGACTTTATATTTAAGGTTCGTAATTTCGAATTTGCATAATATCTATAAATAAATTTCAAAGCTGTTAAAACGTGTTTAAAGTAGTATCTTTGATTCGAAAATCAACTCAAAAGAACGCAGGAAACACTATTTTAAAACGAACAGAAGCGCGGACAAATCGCCCTCTATGAAAAGTAACAACCACCCTCCGAAAGTCCTTCAAGGTCGGATCCCCGAGATCCTTCCGCGGTCCGCGAATTTCAATCGAGGTATCGCATCCGGCGAGTGCGGAAAAATGGCAATACCGATGGTCACCTTCCCTTCCGTTCATGGAAAAATCATCCGAATCTCCCCCGACGAGTTTGCGCGACGCAAGTTCGGGGCATGCGCCAGGAACTCTACGTGGAGCAAAGCGCGCGCACGAAACTGCGAGAAAGTCCGAGGGTTTAGTCGCTCCAGGACGTTTCCTCCGTCCGCTCTGGTTGACTCCTGCAGACGGAGAGTCACACGGGGATCGCGAAGTTCTCGAACTGTTCAGGAAGCCGGGCTTAGGTATTATTCGAGACGAGACTTTGGTTTTACGGTTAAAGATGACGTAAAATTTTTGGGTTTTCGTTGTGATCAGGATGAACTTTTCTTTTTTTGTAAATTAAAATAGTTAAACGGTAGGGAATATTTTTAGTGACGAAATTCGCTGTTTTTGGATAAATAGATCGCCGTCGATCACAAGTTTTAAAAAGGGAGAACTTCTCGAGGAAAATATATTAAAGTGTAGTGAAATGTAAATTAAAAGTAGTTGATATTCGAGTCAGACTTCACGGGGAAAATTTTTATTTAAAACGCGAAAGAAAGTCAATTTAAGTTTTGTGTAAACCCAAATTTGAGTACATTACGTTTTACGATATTTATTCGCTACACGTATCAAATTTCCGTGAAATGTAATTCTGGTACTCACCTTATCGTGAAAATTATTTACCGATTTCGAAACCGAGATTATTCCCTAACAACATTTATGGAGATTATAATATGTATCAGATTTTACGTACATTCGCATTCGTGTGGTATTTATTATAATTGGTGAACGTGTTTTTGCTCGTTTAGGTTCAAATATATTTTAATATAGTTAATTTGAATATTTGAGAAGACAATTGAAATAAAATTTGTTGATATTGTCGAGTAAAAAGGATCCCAACTTTTTACTGTTATCGAATCAAGAAATTTATTCTTCTACATTAACTTATAAAAAACTCGAATCTAATCGCAACGACTACAACGTAGTTTGAGTTACGGGATAAATTTTAACCGTTATACGACACCATGAAACGTTATAAATTTTTGAATAGCCTTAAACACAATTTGGAAGAAGCTCGGAAAATAGATAATTTATAAAATCGAGTTTGCTAAAATATAATGTAAAAGTTGCGTTCGTACCCTTAAAATGTCTAAATACCAAAGTTTCGGTTATGCTCAAACTTTGCATCTTTACCATTATTAACGCAAGCGTAACACCGACGCGACGACCCACGAATTCGCTAACGACATTTTCTCGAGGATCGCGAAGAAGCGAGGGAACAATGACTAGAAGACCGAGACGAAGGTTCACGTGGATTCCCGACCGGCGGCCACGTGTATACGACGAAACACCCGACACCCACGCGTTATATAATCGTAATCTTTCGAATCTTCGTCGCCTTTGTCCGACAACGGAGACTCGTCCCTTGTTAAATTATATTATATGTATGTGTGTTTGCGCGCGTGTATGGATAGAATTTGAGGGTTCGGTAAAATTTTGGGGATTTCGAGAAGGATTAATTTTTTGGCTTATGATCATTGATTATTCATTAACACTTTGTCATCCTATTAAAAAATATAGATTTAAATTTGTATGCTTATCGATGCTTTATCTTTCGTTTTTCTTGCAGATTTAATTCCAGTCCACCGATCGGAGGATATGTTGCATCTCTCGTAAAAATGTAGTGAAAAACGCGAGTGTGACAAATAAAATTACAGAAAATATATACATATGTAATTGTTTATTTTTAATAAGATAATAATCGGTGTAAGAATATATAGAGTTTTAATTTATGTCTATAAAACATATTATATTATAGAAAATAAAATAATTCGTTATAGATTAAGCAAACCTTAATTTCATTCTTATATGTACAAATGGACGTTGAAGTAATACATTATGTATTTCATTTATAGTCCTAACGATATTAAGTAATCTTAGATATCATAATATTTTTATAAGTATAACGACATCGATTTAAAATTTTCGAATAGCTTAACATGTCAATAGATAAGTACAAAGTGATTTAAAGTGATTTATAATTACAAAAGATCAAATTACATCAAAAAAGGAATTTTCAAGGTAATATTCAAAATATTTACATAATTCTACGCGCAAAAACTGAAAATTTGTTTAGCGTTCTTAAATATTGAATATTTGTAAACTAAATAGAAAAATGATAATTTTATACTTAATTTTATTCGAATATATTAAGTGTATTGATATTTAACGTAAAAATGATATTTTAATTTCAAATTTCCATAACTTATGGAATAAATTTTCTTCAGTTTATGAAATAAAAATTTACTAGAAAAAAGATTGTTTCCCACGATTAACTATATAAAATTATTTAAAATTTTGAAAATCTTATTTTAAATATTTAATTTAATTATAATGAAAATTAAATTTTAGTATAATAATTAAAATTTAATCTAATAATTTTAAACATGCAACGAAAAATGTTTAGCCTGTTAAAACCTTATGTGCATTGAATTTAAATTAATTATTTGTGATTTATCGCATACAAAAGAGCAAAGTTTAATAGTTCGCTTCAACCTTTATTTATTAATGTATGAATACACTTATAATTTGTTAAAAAATGAATCATTAAAGTAGAATTATTAAATTAATATTTATTCTTGTAAAAAATTTGGTTTTTAGTAGAAACATGGTATTCAATAAATTTATATAGAAGTATTATACAATAATTGTTTATAATTTTTCTTATTATGTATTGTATTTTATTATATGAATATGCAATAAGCTGTAGATTAATTGATCAGATTTTGACATTTGAATTTTGATTACAATTTTTGTATATAATATATTATTTTAATAAACACAATTTTTTTTTAAAAAACATACATGTAATGTTTAATTTATATATAATTAATGCTCAGTAGAATTACGCAATATTGTAATCAAAAATAATTTTCATTTATTCATATTTATCAGCTTATTATTTATATACTCGTATGTTTTTATTTTTACAATATTCTTTTGCTCTATAATAATATTTAATAAAAAATATTCAAAATATAAATTTATTTTTTATTTTTCTTGAAGAAAGGCATTTTTAAATAGCTTTGTTAATGTTGAAATTTAATAGTATATCGAGCGGTTCCAGAATTTTAATGGAACCTATAGTTCCAGTCACTTAGTATATTAAAAAAATTTTTTAATTTTTAAAACGTTTTTTCCATTTGAAACAAAACTGTCAAAAATTCATCACATCAGTGTTAAATATTTATGAATAAGCTTTTTAACATAAATATTGAATAATAAATTTTTAAATTTTACTCATTTCGTAATTTTTCAAATTTTAAATATACGTATAACAATTTTTATATAATGACTTAAATTTTTTATTAAAATTACATTAAAAATTATTTAATAAATGATTTATCGATATCCATAGAAATATTTTTTAATGTATTTATAAAATATAAACCAGGAGATCAAACAGCATTTTACAAAATTTTGAAATAATTGTTTCTAAAATTGTGTTTATTTAAATAGAATTATTTTTTCGAATCTAATTTACGTGTAACGAAAAAATTAATAACCTAATTAATATATAACCGTTATATATCTGAAATATGTATCAATTAATGGAATTTTTATTTCAATAATTTGCTTAAGGAGATTGAAAGTTTATTGCACGATTTCTTTAAAGCAAAGTTTGCATTAAAATTGGTATTCGATTATAATTTATTTCACCTTACGCGTACAGAACTATAAATCTAACCAGAATAAATACTGGATGAATCCGATAAAGAAAGATTCACTGAAACAGCCATACTCTTATTTACTTTAAATGAAAACGTTCATTCTTTTATCTCCCGAAAGCACACGTATATTCAAAATCACACAACCAGCCTCTCAAGTATATCCTTGGATCTAGGAAACTCCAGCAGCCAATATCCACTTGACACAAATCCGCAAACACAAGAATACTTTTAGCGAGGTCCACGGAAATAAAATTTTCCAAGCAAGGAAAAACAAGAAAAAATCGCAGAAAGTACAAAGACAGAAAGCTTCGAAATACCACGTAATACCTCCGAATAATCTCCTCCTCAAGGATCCAACCAGCTCGGAGGATGTACTCTAAGATCCGAGGCGCTATCCTGGCGATTGCAATCGTCGCCTGTTTACCAGAGCCGAACGCCGCCGGAAGTTGCAGGTCCGCAAAATTGTGCTGTCAGGGTCGAGATTCCGGCTGCGTCATCCAAAAGGCCTCGCCGAACGCCATTATCGAGAGTCCCCGTGATAAGCCTTGCTATTGTGATCACGCCTGCCTCAAACTCGGCGACTGCTGCGACGATTTCAACGAGACTTGTGCAGGTATTGTCTTATCGTGGTAAACTCTCCGCGTGACTTTTTGCTTCGGGTGCGAATTATTCCGGAGCGTTGGGGTTGGTTCCGTTGTTCGAGGGCAGTCGATCGACGACAGGATTATATCGGCTCGAAAATAATCGCGAGGGGTGTTGTTAGAGTTGGGAAATAAAGAAAGACGCTATTGACGAACGAAATTAGAGAATAAGCAGGGAAGCGGATATGGATCGAACAGATGGTGATTATTGAGGTTTGATTTTTTAATTGGATAGTTTACGTTCAATCTTGGATCGCTGGATTAAATTTTATATTGTAGAACTGGTGATCGACGAATGCTAAAGCTGAGGGTGAAATAAGTGTTTTAATAATCCGGAGCTAAAATACCGATGTTGGGTAAAAAAATAATTAATGTCGCGAATTGAACCGAGTTGATTAAATAATTCAACTTTAGATGGATATAATATTGGAATAATTAATAGAAATTTATGTCGTACTTAAGCTTGTGTATCAATTTTTAACGTTACCGATAGATTCAACTATTTAATTTCGTATATAAATCTGAAATTTGTAATTATTTTAAACGATATCGTCTTATTAAAAAACTTATGCAACTAGTTAATGTATTTCTTTATTCTAGAAATAAAAATAAATGAAATTAAATCAATGTAAGTATAAATATAGATTATGCAACTTATATGTATAAATTTTTATTTATCTTAAAAAATTAAGAATATTATTTGCATCAATATTATTAATCTAATTATATATCAATAGAGCTTTTGTAGCGTTTAAATTAAAACTTTTTTACGTTTTGGATAATATTTATAGCGCACGATTTATCAAAAATTAACTTTTCATATATTAAACCTTGAAATTTGTTATTACCGTTATATTTTAATATTTTTTGTATAAGATTTATATATCTTTTAAAGAAATTTTCAAAATAATTTAAATAATGTTCCACAACAAAGAATTAGAACGGAATCTTTTCCAACATTATTAAAATACTTTTCATAATATCTGATATATTTACTAAATATTTAGCGAATTTCACGTTTTACGTTCCATATAAAATATAACTTTATCACACTTATGTTGAATATTTAGTATTTTTAAATACGTTACTTTATTCCTGACAAGCCAAAGATTTCTAAACTAATGTCCAACGTATAAAATTCTAAATAAACATTTATAAGTGTCAAAAGTAAATGTTTGCAATAAAACAGTTTTTTGTAAAAATACGAATCATTTATTTATAAATCTTTATTAATATAAAGTTATATTTTGAATTATTTTTCCGTTAAGATTCAATGTTTTTTCCAGCGAAAACGTTAGAATTATACTTCATTTAAATATAAACTAGAATATCATGAAAAAACTGTTTGAAACAATAAAAAAAGTGCACCGTTTAAAATAGCAACCCCTTACTCGACGCATCACCGCAGAATGAAATACAAATACACATGTAAAGAGTTCGCGCAAAAAAAAAAGAAGACTCGCGCCCCACTTTATCAATGAAGTACGAGGTTGAGTGCAACTGCGTTTATAAAGCCCTCAGCTTTTATTCTTTCCCTTGCGTTTCTCTTCGAAATTCCTTCCCACTCCATGTGTATCTTGAATTATGAATAACGCCCGAACGATGTTAAAACAGCTTAAATAAGCGATTCCCGTCGGCGCCGGTGATTTCCGGGATTTATTCTTCTTGCGGCAATTCCCGGCGAAAGATTTCGACGCATAGCCGCAGTGAAAATAGAGAAAAGAGCTTATTTATGAGATCCAGTGAGATCCGGTCATCCACGTCCTCGACGTTGGCATCGTCTTCTCGCATCAGCGAGTAATCGAGAAGCTGCCTGAAATATTCGAGCGTTGAGAAAATTCAAGGAGCCAAGGACGAGCTTTCGATGCTCCGTTCCCTTTCTTCCTCGGCGTATCGGTAAATCATATTTTGTTATCTCTCCGAGAGGATGTTCTATGTCTCGTCACGTATCTTTATGGAAATTCAATGTTCGGAAACGCCTGTGAATGTTCGAGAGAATTTTGGCCTCTCGAACGAACCAATACATTCGAGTTTGTTCCTTGAGATCCGTTGCATGTTTTCTTTTTTAATCTGGGGAATATATTTATCGAGTACGGATGCGCGGTTAAGCAAAAAATCTAAATGTTATTACCGACGAAATCGCTTCAAAAATGATTTACTATTTTTAACGAGTCGGTAATTTTCTATGCTTTTTTTTATATCGGATGAACAGTTATAATAATTTGCAATTTGCTTCGTTCGTACATAGATTTGATGCGCGTAAAAAATGAAACCGATTTATTTCATAGTTTTTTGTTTTTAAGTGTTGTGAAATAAAAAAATAATCTGTAATTAATTTGAAAATCTATGTAATCATGAATAACATCTCCAGAAGTATTAAATTGTTTAGCAAGTTTGATAAATAGTTCCAATTCTTCGTTATTGTATAAAATTAAACAAATTAAACGAATCTTATTCACTGTAAAGTCAAAGTATTTAAAAATACTTAAATAATATTTATACAGATTGTTCTCAATCGTATTAAAAAATTATACGATAACTAAATAAATAGTCAAAATATGTTGTACTAAATGAAACAGCAATATTTTATTATTTTATAAAAAAAGCATATTTATCTTCGTAAAAAGGACTTTGTAAGTCAACAAATCGTAAACAAGTTTGTTTAATTTAAATTGGAATTTTAAAATACACGAAACGAAGCACAAGTTTGTAAGTATAGAAAATATTTAAAAAGCACATTTAAAATATGCAAGATAACGCGTGCACTTATAAAATATTTGAATATCGAGATTGATCGGCTGCTTTGTTGGAAAAGATGCGATACGCATTTGTGTACATACAAATTTTAGGAAAAATCCACATACTTTGGTAATACTTCGTTAATATTGTATCTCACTCGATTTTGTGCAAGAATATTTTCAATGCTCGTAAAAATAAAAATATTAGTATAACGTAAACAAATAATTTTGATTATAGTATATGTAAAAAGAAACTTATAATTACGTGTATCGGTAAATTTGTATTTGTCTGAAATTCAGAATGAAGAAATCAATTGTATTAATTATAAATATTTATACTTCTACTTCATTTCGTATGCAATATAATAAATTATTAGAAAAATATGTCCCTCATTTCAAAGGCATCGAAGTTATAAAAGTAAATTAAATAAAAATATATGGAATATGAAATTGAGTAAATAAAATATTGTTATACAAGATATATCAATACATGTACCCTGCTTTTATATGATGTACATGTATGAATTTAATATCACATTCCACAAGTTTGCAGGTTTTTGAAATTTATTTATTTATGTCTTTTTTAAAATCTATTAGAAATTAAAAAAAAATGTACTGTCATATAACGAATAATAAACTCGTAAGAATTTCTAAACTTTTGAAAATTTATTAATTTATGTATTATTTACATTTGATACAACTCATATACGCAGATAATAAAATAGTTATTATTCTAAACGAATATTATAGCAAAAATATTAATGCAATATTTGAATATTTTTATATTTACAAGTGCGATTAATTTAATTTGCAATGTACATCAACGAAAATTAATATTTCAGATACATATTATTAAATAAAATTAATAGTAAATATCTAATAGGAGATAAAATTGAATGTTTGAAGTACTTTTTACAATTTTAATGTAATTTACGTTTTTATAAAAAAGAAAGAAACAATTTAAAGAAGCTTCTTAACGTCTTGCACTTTGTTATTATAAGTCATCGGCTAACCATTCCATTAGCATCGAGTTTGCGTCCAAGAGTGCAAAGTTTTAAAGGGTTGAATCAACAAAATTCTTTTTACTTTTCATCCACTAACTTTGCGTCTTATCTTATTTTTATGTACTGCTTACGCGAGCTGAAACGAACGAGTGAGAAGCTGATTAACAATATTTGGAGCGAAAACTGATTAACCGCGTAAAATCTGGGCGAGTAACCGAGTAAATAATTAAATTAACTTAATAAACCTTTTCAAACTAAGATAAATGAAGTTGTGATTTTACGTTTAAAAAATTCATTTTTAAATATTTGCGTTCCTCGCGATCTTTCCCCGAGGAATAATAAATATAATTTTCAGTTAAACCAATTTAATTTCATCGTCTCAAATATTTGGTAGTCCGTTAGGCCAAACTTACTCTTACCATCCGAATATTTAATTATAATTTATGAAAAATATACGTTTTCCTTGCATTTAAAAAAATCTAATAATTCCCAAGGAAATACGAACACTCGCGATTCAATAAAGACTATACGGTTATATTTATCGACTAGGTTTCGCGATATCCATAAATTTATATACGCCGAGAAGCGGACAGAGAACAGCGGAAAATATTATCATCGAAATATCCTCGCGGCTTTTAGACTGTCGGAAAGGTGGGGGAACATCCAACGAAATTCGGCAGACCGACTAAATTGAAACTGGTAGTCGACCGCTCGCGGGACTCGGGCCACATCCTAAAAGTGTATCGAGAAAACGCGTACCAAAATCGATCGTGGGTTCGAAGCGACTTCCAAAGCGATGAATACGTGGCTTGAATCGAATTAGGAGAATCGAAGGAAGACAAATTCGATGCGCATCAAAGTCCAAACTGATTCTTCTATTCGGTTAAGTGGGTCCAGGTCGGATGCGTGATAGAGTCTCGTAAACTTGCTCGGGAGGTTCGCGTGCGAGGATATTATAATGTATCTCGGTTCACCATTGAGCGAACGCTTCTGAGTCACGTTACGATCGAATTCTATCCCCTAGTTTCCGCGTTGTCGAGTGAAAATATCGGCGACGAAACAGCGCCGCGTTTCAAAAGCGGTGCGATGTATGAGATATTCTGCGAGAGAGTATATTGATAAAATCGGACTCGGACGGAAGTCGTCGGTGAAAGTGTACGAGGTTGGAAGATGTATGCGATGAAAGCTCGAGTGCAACCCCATTCATAAGGGGTGAATACTGGTTTGTACGGGAGAATGTTAGCCGGCAATTTTCAGGCAGGATGAAATCCTTATTACTAAGTACGAGGGAATAAATAATTTAGTTTCAGCGGAGTATTCAATATCGATGGTTACTCTTCCGAAAGTTAAGTTATTTATCTTTGAATATTCGAAAACTACAAATAATTTTTATGATATTTATTCGAGAAAAATTTAAATGAAAACTTATACATTTGTTTGTAAATTTCAATATATATTTCACGAAATTTTATATCCCGTGGATTGGCGAAACTATTTTTATTTTTATTTTTTTTCTGTATACATTTTTTAAAATTCGTATTATAAAAACATAAATTCGTGTCTCGAATATCGTAATATACTTCCAAATTTATAAAAGTTGTAAAGAATTTAATTCGTATACATTACTAAGTTATTTTTTTAATTCAACAATCCTAATTTAAATTTTAGAAAAATACGGTCGATACTTTTTTAAATACTAAATATAAATATATTTTAGACTCGTTTAAATTTTGAGAGGGTAAAAAAGTAGTTAAAATTTTAAACATTTTTTGGATGGTTACGATAAGAAAATCATTCTGTCCAGAAAATAATGTTTTAATATTTAGAAATTAAACTCCACGCTAGAAATTTAATTTCGTACTTCTAAAATTTTTTA
The DNA here is from genome assembly GCA_018907195.1 of Dolichoris vasculosae. NCBI lineage: Eukaryota > Metazoa > Arthropoda > Insecta > Hymenoptera > Agaonidae > Dolichoris > Dolichoris vasculosae. The sequence goes on from JACCHY010000021.1 coordinate 1,721,272, forward strand.
AATGTAACCTACATTATGAAAATGTACATTATATCCTGAAAATGCCTTTATTAATAGTTATTATTATTATTTTTCATTTACAAGCTTATATTGTTGAACGAAAAATAAAAATACATGCACCAAACTGTAATTTAAAGCTTATTAAAAAAACATCGTTAGTCCAACGATTGAATCATTATTACGTAAATTTCCCACAGTACCCATTTTATATTTTTATGTGCTAAGATATTATTAAATTGTGATTAAAAAAAATTAATATAAATTTCGTGTAATAAGTTTTTGTTCGCCCGTTTAACGACTATGACGATAATTTAATTTGTGAAATGTAACATTGTCGACGTTAAAAGATGTATCCCGATACTTAAAAGTTACCGCAAACATCGAACAAAATGCCAAATTCTATCCGCTTTAGAACGAACAACTCAGAGCAAAAAATAAAAGAGCCGAGTTCGCTTCAAAGAGAATAAGGATAACCTTGAACAAAAGTAAATTCGGGTACAATCGCTAAAAAAGAAAGGAAAAAAAATTCTGTTGCTAAAGTCGAGCACCACTTATATCTGTTCTCGCGTTCCACCGAAGTTACTCAAAACTTTATCGTCTGTAAATTAGTGTTCGTATACACGCGACAAATGTTTATCAAGTGTAGCTTAAAATAAAACCAAAGCGAAGCTTCGGCTGTATTTTTCTTATTCTTCTCTTCTCCAGAATTCCCACTCCTGGGCAATTAGTAATTGTACTCTCGTTTACAAACGGGATACGCACCTGTCCGACATAAATTTACACGAGTGTGTTCAGGAACCACGAGCCGAACTCATCGCCTCGAGAGAACATTTAGAAATTAATGGTCGTGCGTAAAAGCAGCGACGGGTCAAACGGATTCCTTTTTACAATTACGAGCTTTATCGACCCTCGTTAAAGAAACAAAAAAGCAAATAGGAAAACATCGAAAGAACGTTGAATGCGGGTATGGTTTGGTCTTATATCAACTTTTTTGTATTAATCGTAAAAATGTACTTTTTTATTTATTAACCAGAGAGTTTTTGACGGTTAATCTTTAAAACTTTTTTATTACCTACTGTTACTTTCATATAAAAACACATTTAATTAGTATTAGCGACATTGTGTAAGTGCATTAATTTTTCTCTTTTTTTTTTATTAAATTATATTAAATTGAAATAAAAATATTAAATTTTATGTGTAGGTTCTCGGATAACCTTAATTTTTCAAGGTACTATCTTAACAATTTGAATTTCACTCTTATTAAAATGTATAATATAGAGAATATTTTGTATGTATTGATTACTTACTTAATTTCGAAATACAATTTATCTGTTTCTTAAAGAATTTGTAATTAAAAATTATGATTTTATTGATAAAACGAGAATATATTATGTGTATATTAATTTTTATTTTTTTCTTATTCGTATATAAAAAATTTACGTATTCATAATTTACATATTCAAATTATTATTTAATATTTAAGAGACCGAATAAAGTAAAAACTACTTTAAAGTAGAATTTTTTTAATAAAAATCTAATTATTTTTTAATCAAGATAAATATACGTCACGCATTGAATAAAATAAAATTTCGTGTTAATTTTATGGTATTTCTTGTTTCAAATACAATTTTCTTGTATTAAATAACAGTTACTTAATAAAATCTTGCAAAAGTTCTTTTTTTAAGCCAATTTTTTATAACATTATCTTTTTTGAATAAACTGGCTAAATTATTTATTAATATTTGTTTATATTTTATTCCGTACAAGAAGTAAATTTTAATTAAAAGTTTTATTCAATTTTTATATATTCAACGAAGTATGACTTTACGTATCTTACTTTTAAAACAATTTAAAATAGAAATAAAATACATTTATGTCCATCTTTCTTAAATTTTCAAATATTTCTATAGTAAACTTTGTAGTACAATTTTCATTTTCCTCAATGACGTTTCTAAGAAAAAAAATGTTGTCCTTACATATTCACTGTGCCTAGTTTACATAGTTATAATGTTATTGGTTGTCATTTTTGTTTAAAGTTTTTACATTATTTCAAGTATGTTTTATATACTTTCAAATGTATATTTGATATTGAATCATAGTATCCGGTGATAAAACTTTATGGTCTGTGATATGATTAAAAACGTTAGAAATAGAAATAAACATTTCTATAAATCTTCGATTAAAATATGATAACTTATTTAATAAAGATAATTATTCCAATGGATTCAGTTTAAATGTTTGAAATAATAATAATTTATTGTATTGATAAAATTTGACATAGATTAATATTGAGTAAATTTTGTTAAAAATAGACATGTAAATATTCAAAGTTTAATTTAAGTTTTTAAAATTATTCATAAATATTATTATACTAATACTACTAATGCTAAAAATTAATTGTATTAAAAAATAAATTAACGTAACATCTTATTGATAAATTATTTTATAAGTTATTTATAAATGAATTCTTACATTACATTTCGAATTCATAATATTTTTACTGGATTGATAATAAATAAATTTTATATTATAGTAATGGTTAACCATTAACTTATTTAAAAATATTAATTTTGTCCTTATTAAAAAGTGATTAGATTATAAGTTATTTTTCATAAATTTTTACATATTATAAAACTTTTATAATTTTAATAATTCTTTTTCATTTTTTGTTTAAATTTTTAACGTATGTAAAAAATAATATTTATAATTGTGGAGTTAAAAATTAAGAATAATTATTATATTCCGATATCAAACAAATTCGATAATTTATTAATAAATTTCTCTCTGATTACAATTAAAATATAACAGTTTATATATTTAATAATAATAATATTTATATTCAAAATAAAATAAATAGTTCAGTTATTTTCCTTATATATTTGTATTTGTCCGATTACTTAAAACTACAGAATATTATAAAAATTTGTAGAGTTTCCATTAACTGATCCACACTTTCATAATAAGGACTTAGATAATAATGTTTACTTAAAATAACTCGTATCTTATTTGAATAAATATGTGTTTATTGACGCTGCAGTCTAAACCTCGTTTCTTCCTTCCGGGTAAAATTTTTCTCTCCATCGCGTATATTCTTTTCATTATCTTCTTCTCTTTCTATCTCTTTTACTTTTATTTTTCTTACTTTACGTATTATTTTTATCATAAGCTCTTCAGCAATCACATACATATCCTCTATATTACGTTTTTTATTTCCTCAATAATAAGCATTATATTTCTGTAAAATAAGTAAATGCTAAACTTATTTAATATTTTAATTAATTTACAACAAAATTAAGCGAACTAAAAAGAATTAATCAATTAATGCCGAACGAAAGATTTCATTTATTTAAGTAGTACAAAAGTATTTTATCGTTATAAATTATGGTTTTGAAAATTTCATGATTGAAGGTTAAAGTTTAAAGTTCGCAGAGTCTGCGTCAAAATGTAGCTTTAAACTAATAGTAAAGGATACACTTGGATAAATGAAATGAATTTATGTGAAGCACAAAAGCACTTCAAATGCAGAAATTTAGATAGTTTATTTGAAAGCTCGTTTCGTTAAATAATATTTAGTTCATGACGTTATATTTCTTTTTCAAATGAATTCTTAATTATTTTGGTTTCAAAGCTAAGTAAAATAGTTATAAAATATATATTTGCCTGTTATAATTGAATGTTTATTTTATTATTTTTTTAGAAACGTAGTATTCATTTATTTATTTAACTCGTATATCAAATGTAATTTAAGAACAGTCTCTGAAAATTTTAGTGCCACTTATGTTTTTAATAATTTATGTAATATAATTAAAAAATTCTGTAACAAATTCAGTTAAATAAATATTATCACGATTTTTTATTAAAATCTATAATATTTCAAACTGACAAGAAAATCTCTATTAATTAAGTGCGTTAATATACAAATTTACAATTTATTATAATTAAATTCTGATTAAATTATAACTCAGCCATTTACTAATATACATTCCTCGATTCATTTTATATTAAGGGGAAAATTTTTCAGTGAAATATTCAATACATTATTTCATCGATAACGTACATTTCAAAAATAGAAATTAGAAAACTTAATGATGCATTTAAATATAATATTTACAATGTTATTTTGTGCAGTAATTAGAAACGATTTTCCAATAAATATATTAATTATAAATATTAGGTTTCGAGTATAAATATTTATCTAAATTATAAATCATTTTATGAATAACATTTATTTCATATTTTGAATATATAGAGATACATCCTGAAAATTATATGTAAACTTACAATTATACATAAATAATAGTGTAATGAATATACTGTTAATAATATTGAGAACTAAAGAAAAAGATCTGAAAATTAACGATTACATAATTTTTTAAATCAGGATTTTTATTTTATTTTATAATATTATACATCGATTTATTTTACTATACAAAGTGTAAATTTAACGTAATACAATATTTATTTAACAATTCATATAAGCATGTATAAAATATATACTCCTTTATTTATTTAACGCAATAAATTTTATTATAAACTTTTCTTTTCGTGAAAAATATATCTCATATCATGGTATTGATAATTAATAATTTTTTAGAGTTTTAATAATTGATAGTATTTATAATATTTTTTCCTCAAAGTGATTATTTTCCTGCAACATTTTCATTTTTCATCTCGCTCGAAGGTAGCGTCAACTATATCGGAAATACCGAATGAACAAATTTTATAATCTTAGCTAATAAATTAATGATAAAAATCTCAATCTCGTGGAACAAGTTTGAGAACCTTATCACATTTTATTTACCTGAAAAGAAATAAATTATCGTATATAAATAATAATCAGCGTTTGTCTTTTATTTTGATATAAAAGCAAGTATCCGATTTTGCCATACTCTTAACTTTGCGGATTATGCGAATTTAGTATTATAATTATAAGATAATCAATTTCCCTCGACGATAGCACAAGATTATAACATTTCATAACTTAAATCATGGTATTAAAATTTCTATCGGTTAATATCACTTATAGCAAAATGACTTCGGTTAGTGTAGCAGTTACTTCTTACATCACGTACATACCACATCACTAATTACAAGTTCAGTCTTTTAGAGACTCGAAGTAATATTTTTCACCGAGAAGTTACATTTCGACGGTTAACTAATCAATCGCTTTCAGAACTTACGATCCAAGTCGCTTAAAACATCTAGAAAGTACTGCTTTCGTCATTCAACGCCAGAATGATTCAACCTTTTCATTAGAATGCGCGACATAATTTTCCCGCTCTTATTCACGAGGAATGTTCGCAACGCGTGAATTTCTCGATCTTAAGAGATACTTGGTAATTTTGCGCTTACACTATCACGATGGATCTATTTTATTGGAAGATATCGATAAAAATTAGAATTACAATTTCCGTTAGGACACGTCGACGTGAAAACATCTTTGCCGTTGTACGAAAAGAAATTGAGTTATTCGATGGAAAGGGTATAATAAAAGAAACGATAGGAAAATAGGAAACCGCGTGGAAATGAAAAAGTCACTATCGCAACAGAATCTTTCAACGGACACTTCCGCTAATAGATTTTTTCCTCGCTCGAACGAGTAAAAGGTTTACGCGGGAAACGACACATAGGATACTAAAATCCGCGTCGCACTGAATTTTTCATTTCCAGTGTCGGATTGTACGGTCAGCGATTGGAGCGAGTGGTCCGAATGCGACAACAAGTGCGGCCTCGGCCATCAAACAAGGAACCGTTTTATCGTTCGACCGGATCGCAATGGCGGCAAACCCTGTCCGGAAACCGAGCAGTCCATGACCTGTCAGAATTATGATGCCTGTCGTCGACGCGCTCGTCACTTCCAGGTCGAAGGTAAGTAAGTCTACGTCATATTACGTTGATAACTCGTGATTCACGGGCGCGCCAAGTATTCGTGTCAGCTTGGATAAAGCGATATCGTAACGTGTGCGGTCGAGGCATATATTTTTCACCGAGTGCATTTCTCTGCTCCAATTTTTATTTTCGACTAGGTTTATCGTTTCTAAAATATGTGCTCGAGTAGTGCAACGATCGATGAAAAATCGAGTTTAGCAACAGTTCCTATTCGTTGCAAAGTGTCAATGTTTTCCAAGACTTTTATATTTGTATCGCAAGTACGAGAGTAATAAAAGAGTAATTTAATAAACGTCTGTGTCGAGTAAACGAAATCTTTCAGATTATTTTATACCAGAAAACGAATCGAATGGAGTATATTTGTATTTTTTAACTTATTATTGTAAAACAAGGAAATTATGTGAAAAATATATAATAATTTTTCTTTAATCAGTATAATTAAATTTATAATAAACCATTTTGACATTTTTATTATCGAAATTTATATTTTCCAAGTAACGTAACTTGCTTATCTTACGACCACTTTGTTCTTTCGGTTTCTACTCATTCATCAAGTTTAAAGCACCTTTTACAGCCTTTTCCTGAACTCAATTTTATGTTGAAATTTGCATACTTTTTCATTTTGTTGAATGTTTAATAATTTATAAGGTATACAATTTCTTACTCGCGAGCACAATTTTGCCAAATCTAGAAAGAACTCTCATCGCGCTAAAATACTTTTACGAAAATAGCAAAGATTTAAGATTCGATGTACTCAACATTTAAAATCACGGAATAAAATAGCGTCGGTTTTAGTATTTACATCTAACCTTAGTGACCCTGATATTTAATCCGATATATAAACTGACGCGTATACGAAACGATATTTTATTAATAGAGTTTACGAATTAAAAATAATAAGCATCGATAAAAAAACGATATAAATATATAAGTACTTTAATTCATTAGTTTATTTAATCTAATTTATAAAAAAAATTCAGAATTAAAAATCTGTAGATTATTTGATAAACGTTTCTATAATCGTATATTTCTACCAAAAATGTTTTTAAAACTTATAATTTTATACGTGCAATATTTATTTTTAAAAATTTTTCTATGCACGATAAAAAGATTTATAAGTAATTATTGCGCGAAGAACAAAAATAATTATTAAACACAAAAGATAACTTGTTTCTTTGAAATATATGGTCATTCGTATATGAAGAAACATAAAATTAGTTTTTACGAGGTTGTTAAATAGATTAATGTAAAATATGAGATGTACTCTTATGGTTAAAAGTTTACTAATGCATTATATATTATCGTGAGTAGTTAATATAAAAGACTTAAACTATCAAATTAATTACACGAACCTTGTAACGAAGGCCTAATATTTTCCAGAGATGAGCTTTTCTCCAAGCCAAAGAACGGAAGAAACTTTGGACTCGAACTTCTTTCCGCAAGTTTCCAGACGGTAAGTTTATTTTCTTTACTTTTACGTTTTACTTCTTTTCCTCTTCTTCCATTCTTTCTTTTTCATTTATCAGTATAAATTTACTTCGTCAACCATAATACTAATGAATTAAGCAATCGATAAGAAACTATAGCGCATCTTAATTAGTTTACTTATTAAACCAATAAATCATAAATTATATCATATAATTATTATTATTCGTACATAAATTAATTAATATTTTATGATAAAGTAATATCAATTAATTTAACAGAATATTCAAATTGAATGAATTTTGAATTATTTCATTAAAAATGTATATTTTATTTGGTAAGAAGAAATTATAAATTTGAATGATATTTTAATTATAAAAATAAATAAATAATATTTTTATAAACATTTGTACATTCGATTAAATATTTATATTTAATTACATTAATACTATAGTAACTTTTTTACCAAACTAATTTGTTAGAAACGTGTAAAAAATTTTTATAACGAATTGTTTTGTATAAAATTTTACTTTGCTTGTACATATAACAATAATATTTTTAATAAAGTTGAATGTACAAATGAAATTTTTTATAAAAAATACTAAAAGTATTACAAAACATATTTAGGTATTACAGTCAACAAAATTGAATATAGTCCATAAATAATATTTGTTTTTGTTAAATTCATTTATTCTACAATCATTTGAAATTTGTGTTCTTTATTTAAAAAAGTATAATATAAAAATACATAAGTATATCAGCTTATATTGCAAATTTAGATATAAAAGATTTTCACAATTTTACTTCAAAATTGAAAACAATAAAAACAATAATTTAATATTTAAATTTTACTGGAAAATTATAACAAATAAACTTAATTATTATTTTAAATAATTTATTTACATACATAAGATTTATATGAAATTATTTTTTATACACGTTAAAATAATAATTGAGGAGAATAAAATAAAACTTTAAAAAGTTAAAAACTAAAAAAAAATGATCTATTTTAGTGTTATTTAAAGTATAAAGTTACTTTTAAATTAACCTAAACTTTTCATACTCTATTTATTCATTTTTGTTATTCAGATACTGGTTTTTTAAATTGAACATTTTAAACAATTATAATAGAAATTAGTTTAAAATACGATGAATTATTCCACAGATTTGAAATAAAAATGCTTCCAGTAACATTAAATAGACTTATTTATGGATCGAAATAAAAAATAAGGTCAATTAATAGAAATAAAATATAGGTCAAGCAAACATTTAATTTAATTTATAGAAATCAAAGTTACTGAATTTATTACTATAGAAAGGATAATAAAATAACTAATTATTATAATATCTACACTAATAATTGGAAAAGTATTAATATTAAATTGAGTACTATGATATAAATAAATGTTGAAATTAATTATTATTACTAACCGTACAATTTAATTAAAGACCTTATAGTAACAAATTAAAAAAATTTTCGACATTAATTATATCAGAATTAGAGAAAGCATGAAACAATAATTCATAGCGTTTTTTATTTTGTATATATATTTTTTTTATTTATAAAAAATACGTATTTATAAAAAAATTTAATTTCATCTTTTTATATATTCATATATTTTTCAAAAAATCAGATCAATATCTCGTTTTAAAATGTATTAAAAAACAATTTAAATATTTAAATTCAAATACACTATGGATTATATTTTTTAAATATTTAAAAAAATTTTCTTTATTTACTTCCGTATGTTTTTATGTTAAAGAAAGTACTTTTCAATATTTTACTCTATAGTTTATTTAAAGTAAATTTAACGTAATCCATATCATACAGTTAAATAAAGAAATTATTTTATTCTGGTTTCAATAAACAATTATTACAATAAGTAATATTTTCAATTAAACGTATAATTACATGTTAAGTTTTCTCGTAATATATTTTTTCAAAGACAAAGTGTAAGCTTTTCATTATTGCTAAAGGACTTGCAAAAAAATGACTCGAAGAAAAATTGTGACGGTAACACGTAGGTTATTTTAATTTAGAAAAATTTACGAGCTATTTTGTTGTAACAATATATGTATATAATTCTGTTACAATATATATATATAAATATATATTACTATAATATGTATATAATATATATATAATATAATATATATATATTTCTGTTACAATCATGCAGTTTTTTTAACTTTTTTTTTCTTTAGTTTATAGTTTTAGTACGTAAGTGATACGATATAATATCTATTAGTCGATAGATTTAAAATAGTATCTTTTTTTGATTAATAAATAAATTTAATTAATAAATCACTAATAAATAATTCAATTTTAAAGGATTAACATTCGATCGTTTCATTATTGCTAAACTTTGAAAAGGTCAAATATTCTAAAGAATTAGCTAACAAGGTATTAAATCTTTTATTAACATTGGCGTATATACTTTAATTGAAAAAATACCATTAATTATAATTCGAGTAAATTTGCTCTCGAATCGAGATAATTTTTTCGAATTAATACTTTGTATAATATAGATTTAAATCGGTGGAAGGATAAAATTAAACATAATTTTTTTTCAAGTCATTAATAATCTTAGATTCTGCTATAAAATATTACATATGTTTCAAAAATACTTAATAATAAAACGTTACTTCTCTCGTTGCTCTCGTGATGCAATATTAAATATCAACGTGAAATTTAATATCCTCTAAAATTCAAAGTACAATCTTATTCATTTAAAAGGATATACAAACTGTACGGGTAAACCCAAAACACTTGATTCGATCACTTTATCATCTTCATCGTCGAACTTATTAAATCTCGTATAATTGCCATTTCGTATAAAAAAAAGTCGGGCTAATTATTTTCAAACCGCTTATTTCGCAAATTCAGCGATCGCTTCCAGCTTGCGACTTCGACACAGGCTAATGTTGCAGTCAACACCGCGGAAAGTAAACACGTAACTTTGCGTTTGACTTTGCTAACACGAATGTACTCTAAATCTATATAACGCGCGACACTCGTCCACGCGAATGAGCTAACGCAGACCAGAATATCGGATTATACGCACCTACGTCTGTTGCTCAGACAAGATACGAGAGGAAAATCCAGACGCAGAGGCTAAGGTCTATTATGGTTTTGTTTCCTCGTAACGCTGTTGGCTCTTGACGTGTTTAATACGCTGTTCTTAGGAACGCATTTCTGGTCAAAGTATGTACCAAGAGCTGTGTACTTTCCCAATTATGGTAGCATCGGACTTTATGGTTCGCATTAGTTCGGTGTTACCTGACTTACAAGCTATTATACTTGGTTACGTTCAACGTGAAAACTTGACGTAACTGTAAAGTTTTTAAATTTAGTATTTCGGTTATTTTCGATGTGATAAATATTACAGTTTTCATTTGTCTTTATTTAAAGTCACGCGGTTGATTCAAGAGGAGATAAAATTCGCGTCTTTGAGAAGTTTTCTTTAGTTTGAGTAATGAGTAATGTAGTGGTTAAGTAAAAAAGGGAAAGTAAATGTTTCAAACGGATTGTCTCGAAAGAAGTATAGATAGAAATGGTGAAAGAATAAAGATAAGCTAATGTTCAGTTTTGGATGAAATACGACGTTACAAAAATTAATTTCTGTGAAAATATTCGATATTCGATCGATATTTCATGTAATATTTCGATCAAAGCAAAAGTTACAAACTATTAAAAGCTATCGATAAATAAAACGATCGATGTAAAACAAAGATACTTTAATAAACTTGCCTTGAATAACTTAAAATAATTTATAATATAATATTTAAAATTTGTAATATTTCTGTTTACTTTAATTCACGATTCGGTTTCACTTTTGTCTCTCTCTAATGTATGAATTATTCCGAATAAATATGTTAAACTTCAAAGATATATCCCGTGGAGTATTGGAAATAAGTATATTAAGCTTCTGTAGTGTTCGATAATTGAATTTTATGTAAGAGAATATACCAGCGAACCGATAGGTATAAATATATGAGCATTAAGTTATATATTTATGCGACGTGGATCGATAAATCAGGAATATTCCATCGCGAATCAGTTAAAATTTTAAGAAAATATATCTGCAATTTTAAAATAATATTCCTCGCGATATAAAAGTTTAATCAATTTATTTAAATAGTTTAATTAGGTTTGATATATGCATATATGTTTACACATAAGATATTACTTTTTCTATAAAATGTATTCATATTTTTAAAATTAAATTCCATATTATTTTTACTATTTTCGATTTATCTCATTTGTACTTGCATAATTAAAATTGGAAACCATATTTCCATTTACATAATGAAAAGATCTTGTACAAGATTTTTTGCATATTCCACGAATATTAGACATATTTAACATAAAATACTTGCAGAAATACATAGAAAATTTCAGTGTAATACAACTCGAGTCTAACTAATCAAGAAGCAAGAATAAATATCGACAAAGATAGAAAATGTTAGTTTACGAGATGCGTCCAAAGGCAATATGGAATAGAATATGTAAAGAGTACAAAGAGAAACAGTAGAAATTTTTATATCCGCGTCTTGTCTATTACATTCGGTCCATTCGTTCTCACAACCGTGATTTAGACCATCTCTCGTTCGTGTATAAAATAATGAAGTTCTCTGCGTTTAATTAATTTAATTATTTTTTATACATATTGTGTTTTGAATAAAATTTTATAAATTATGAAATTTTCGAAGTCTAGTATCGTTTTATAAGCATATTGATAATTTTGAGTGTTTTTTCATTAACACGGCGTCTTAAAATTTGTTCAATTATTATTGACTTATCGTATGAGTAATATTTTAATAATATTATAAATCATACTTTTGTTTTTATATATTTTAATTGTAATTAATTTAAATGAATTCCCAATATTGAACATTATGTTTTAGAATTTATAAAAAATTTAAATAAAATTAAGATACAATATTTTTGTATTTATACAGAAAAATTATTTTACACAAAAGACTCATATTAATTAAATACGTGTATGTACAAAAATGTACTATCAAAATGTAATAAATTTTTTATTAATTTTTAAAAATACATTTTGAATCATTTCGAATATTTATGTTATTATAATTATAAATATTTTTATGCGAAAAGTAAAAATATATCTAAGAATACTAATTTTATTCATTATATGACGATCTTTTAGAAAAATACATAAATCGATAAAAAATAATCTTGAAATTTATATTAGAATTGATTATTTTATTAATAGTTTATTAGAGTACAACGTAGCCTTTTATAAAATAAAAATACTTTTTATAGGCTAAAAAGATAATATAAGAAAACAAAGTTCATACAATAATATATTTTGAAAGTCGAATGAAAATACGAGTATTTTCAAGTTTGAAAACAATGTATCAAATTTTTATATTCATTCATACGGAATAAGAAAGTTCGTATAAAATCAAATAATATCGTGTAAATGATCTATGAAAATCGCAGTTCGTGTATCCATTGTTGCGAACGAATATAATAAATTTCAACTTAAGTTACAAGCACCTGAAGATTTCAGAAAATAGTTGGCAATATTTTCCGTTGAAACAAGTATTCGATTCTTCGATTCGTAAAATTTTCAAACGATTTTTCTAAAAAATCATAAAATATTTTGAAGATAAATTTAACTCTGTATTTTGACGCGAATAATTTTTTCGTCTCATGTTAAAAAACATAGACTTCTTTATTTATATACAATTTCAAGATTTCTAAAACATAAAGAAACTAGTTGTTTACTAATATCAATAATATCAGTAATATACAAAGAAATTACAAAATTAATTTATTTAAAAATGACTCTAATAATCCATATTTGAAAAAAAAGACTTCATAGAATAATATTATTTGAAATATATTAATATCATTATCAATGATATAAGAATTATAAATTCATAAAAATCAAATAAGTTAAATCATTGTGAGTTTATTTAAAAATACACAAAAACCCAAAATACACTTTATTTAAAACGAGATTACTATATTAACCTTTACTTATTTCCATAATATGTATTCCATATTTTATAACAGATTTTCTGGAGCGTTGGTTGAAATAACACAAACGATTGCAAAAGTCCTCGAGAGTTTTACATTTGCAACCTTTTACACTTCCGATCTTTTTTCTACTGTAAACAACGAAATCGCGATAATATTGTTAGCTCTTCTGGCTTATACGATACATAAAATAAAGCAACTACCGCCGACGTATCGGATGAGTTTGCATCGAACAACAGTCAATAAGAACACGTTTAGACACACGTACGCGTAAGCCGTTAGTTATTTTCCTCTTTGTTAATCTCGCTCTTTCTTTCTTTCTCATCTATACACATCGTATTTTTACCGTGTGCAACTGCAGTTCCCCAGAGGTTAAACTGCTTTTTTTTATCACCTGCGCGAACTTTATTCCGAGCGCGATCGTCACGTTTAGTTGTTCCGGGGAAGTCGTTTCCGGAGACCTCGGCTGGAACTTGGTGTGTCGTAGGGGGTCTACTCTTTTATTGAACTCGCGTAATATAAAATTTGCGGCAACGGGAATAAGCGCGTAATTCATGAATTTTTCGCATCATCGTTGAGTAAGCTTTACGATAGTAAAAAAGTGTTTGCGAGATAACATCATAAAAGTTAGATCTGAAACCTCCGAAGTAAAACTACCCCTAACTGAGTGTATAAAACATCTAAATGCGTGATTATCTGTGTCTATGCGTCGAAGCGTTTAAAAATTGGCTCAACGTTAAAATAGAAATGGATATTATTTAGAAAAAATTAGTTTTCGCGCTAATAATGTTAAGGTCGATGGTTTCTGTGTTGTATTTCACAAAGAACTCATTAGTTCGTTAAAAAAATTATCTTCGCGTTAGGATTTAAAAGAAAATTACAATCGACGAGAAAATATGAGATTTGATAATTAACTTTTAATGATATCAAGTTTGTTATTATTAAACGAAAGATATTAAATTCTAGTTTTATTAACGACATCGGTAACTTTTTTTTCGTCTAAAATTGTTAAAATATTCTTTTTAATTTTAAAACTGTCAAACTTGTTAATTAAAGTATTATGAAATCGTTGTGTAAAATTAATGTTTAACGTTTAAAAACCAAGTGAAGTAAAAATGACTTTACACTAAAAACTTTCTGGATTTATGTAAATTTGTACCTAACTTGTGTAAGCTAAATATATTATGCACATATTGTATCTCTTAATGCAAAGAAAATTTAATTGATAGTAATTTTTAAATTTCAACGCTTAATTTACATGTTAGTAAACACCTATTATGTTATACATAATTAAAGTAAACAAATTCAAAGCTGCGTTTTACTTAGATTAAAATATTTTTCGTGTCTAAAAGTTCACTTTTGCATCGAGTAAACATAAAATATAATTATAGAAACTTATTCTATTATAAATTACGATAAAATATTTTTACTCTTTTACAAGCATATGTTAGTTTTTATAAAAAATAAATTTTTATATGTAATTTATATTTAAAAAATAATTATTATATTATATTTATTCATTGTCTAATTCCAGAAATCGCAATAACTTTTGAATATTAATTTCTGTAGTTATAATAATACAGAATATATATTTCAAAACTATGTTTCTCTTTTTCCTCCGCATAATTTATACGAAGGTGCATTTAGAATCTTGTCGTATAAGCTTTATTCATTGTAATATTATGATTACTTTTAACCAGAATAATGTCTGTAGTTTAAGTAGTAAGAGCATCTCCATAAAAAAGAACTGTTTCAAGTAATTAACGTCATTAAAGAGATATAAGGAATTCATTAAGTTTCTTATGGAAAATTACCGGAGTAGCGTAATATTCATAAAAATTATAATAGTTAATATTTATTTTACTTAGGGATTTATTAAATTTCGATTTTTAATAATGAAATTAATTCTTATATCATGTTTTATCGCTGAGACATACCATTTTAATTATATTTATTATCGCACTTTTAAATACTGAACCGTTACTTTATCTATATATAAAAATTGATTTTTTCGATGAGTTAAAAAAAGTTGTGATAATTATCCAAAACTGAACACATTTATTATTTAACGCATAATCATATTACATTAGCAGATTATCTAGAATTTTATAAGATAAAAAAGTCTTTTTCATTTTAATATCGATTCGCTATTAATTTGCTAGTAATAAAAATTTGTCTGTACAATTAAAACTTACTTTAATTAATTTTTACCTACACGTTTACATACAATATTTCACTGTATAATAATACGTTTTAACATGAAAATGAATAAAAGTAGAATAAATCGATAAAATTATATGTGCATTAGAAATGACTCGTATGAATTCGTAATGCTTAATTATTAGTAACGAACGCTACTCTTTAATATACGCGAACATCTCGCAAAAATTCCTATTAATATTATTACTACATGTTACGAGTATCCGTCCATACACGTAAGCAACAAATCGGACACGCATCGTTGATTCCTATGAATTATTAATGAAAGCATCTGCATTCTCTCGACGGTGGCGTTGGCGTATTCGAGTTACTCATCCTCCGTCCGACTAATCGAACACACTCGTACTTTGGTATTGTACCTTTACCGATACCCAAGAGCTCATGATTACTATTACGGAGCATCGACTTAAACTCGACATATGCGTGATATGCGTGTTTTGGGTTCGCGTACTTTATCTTTCTAACTGACCTGTTTTTCTGTTTCTTACGTTGAACGTAAAAGCTCGTGTTTTTTTCTCGATAATTAATTGGTGCGAAGATAATCTTGTGTATCAAAGTTCTTTTTTAAACCGCGTCGCTTTGACTTTTAGTAATTTTCTTGAAATAAAATACGACTTTCCGATTTAATTAACATTTAACTCGCAAAACTAGAATAAGCACTTAAATAATCGCCCTTGGTATATTTTTTTACTTCGGTTTCGTATTTCTTTAATAAATATCTTTTACCGCATCAAATTTGTTATCGTTACAGAATTATTTTTAAAATAATTACGCTTACAAACAAATATTAATTTGTATACACAAACGATTTTTTCTTGTAAAAATACACTATTAATTACAAACGCGCGCGAACTCGCTTAAAAATGCAAAAAAAAGTACAAGAGAAACGATTTTCATCCCACTTTGCCGTTTTGACCATCGATCAAGATGTCTTGCGATTAACTTGCGGATGTACATCACCAAAGGAATAATCAAACACAAACCGATCGATGTAGGTTTGATTAGTCGAATACACATCGAGAGGTCGAGGCCTTGCGATTCTCGTGTCCGGGACGTAGAGCTTCCTGAATTAATAGTTTTCGCGGACCAGCGATGCGTAAGGAATCGACTATTTACGCATCGTCGCTCGCTTTGCTCAACTCAAACGTCGAGCGATGCAAGTCTGCGACTTTGGCTGATGTTTAAACATACGTACGACCATTTTCTCTGTGTTTAATCTTGGAAAAAATGTAGCTGTTGGTTTTTAACCATTAGATACGAGTTGCGATGTGTTTACTCGACTCGGAGGATACTTAAAAGGTCGATTAATCGGTTAGAATATCTTAGCGAAGATTACTTGTTTATTTAGGTTCTAAACAAATGATTATAACTTATGTTATCGTGTATGTAACCATAAATATTATGATATCGATATTTTATTTGATATCGGTACTAATAATGATAATTAAGAACGTAAATAAAATTTATATTTCTTTGATTCAATTACGCTATTATAAATAATTACATTAATTTTAACTGTTTATTTATATCCGCAATAAGAAGCAAAATCTGAAAATTACTCCTTCGAATACAAAAAAGGAAAAGGGTAAAAATCTTTGTTTATTTTATATAATTCATCGAAGCATGTATATTATGATATGCATATCCAGTGATATATTATAGATTTAACTTATAATTATAAAATATATTAGTTTGAAAGGTAATATCTTTTTATTACCAAAACTATTATGAAACATTTAATGACTTTAATTATTCCACTTTATGGATTAGGAAATTCAAGATAAGTTTATATATGGAGTAATTTAGAGTCATTTATAAATCAGAAGCGATAAATTAAAAAGAAAGATATTAAACCAATGCTTGATATTATTTGAAATGAGTAAAAATTATTATATAGGAATAATTTAAAATTCTAAGCAAGTACTAATTTTAAAATGTAAATGATAACAATATCAATTTAATCTAACAATTTTTAACACAAATTGCAGACTAGTTATATATTTCTTAAATTTCCTTATCTTTGTATTTAATATAATAAAAATATATTTTTCTTTTCTAGAAATTGTTATAAAAATAAAAAATGTATTTGAATATCTTTTTCAGATACTGTGCAGCATTTACTATATTAAAAATTTCAAAGGGCTGTCGGAGAAGATTGGAATCCTTTTATGAAGGTATAGTGTTATTATATTTCAATTGTAACAATATAATGTTGTAATAATATCGTAAAATTATAGAATTTTTTAATCTTAAAAAGAGACAAAATAAAAGAATGTGTAGCTGCAAAAAACTAGATTAAACGATATATAGAACGAAATGTTTAATTAGAACATTAATATTTGAAATTGTAAATGGTATTAATTTAGAGATTAGAATATTTTCTAGAGAATATTTTACTATTAATATTAAATTAAATTTCAAAGGTATAATATATAAAATTATACTAGAAATTTTTATGATAATTCTATTTTAATTATATTCGATTCACCTTTCAATTATATTTTTCGGACTATATATATATATACATAATTTTTATATAGAAAATTTCTAATACCAGTTATCTGTTATAAAATATATTATGGATATAAAACAAAGAAAATACAGATAATAAAGAAAAAATAAACATCCAATTTTTAAACATATTTTTAACACGAATGATATACATGTTATATCATTTTACAAAGTATTTCATTTTTTCGTAATTTTTTAACGTTTGTTAATAAAAATATTTAAATAGCGTTCAATCTATTAATTTTATTACATTGCATTAATAATTATAAGTTTTAATTTATTTAATAATATTTAATAATATTTAAAATATATTTATTGCGTTTTAATTTAAAAATATTGCTTTTATAAATTCGTGACTGTATCATAACATTTGAACTAAAAATAAATTACTCCATAATAAAATATTTTTAATTTTGAAAAGTATAAAGTTATCGTACATAAATAATCCAATTACTCGTTAATAAATATTTTTAAATAAACTGTTATACAAAACTGAATAAGAATATGCTTACAATATTCGTACAATTCAAAATTTAATAATTTTAGTATAATTATTTTTTAATTTTTTAATTATTTTTACTCTAAAAATCTAAAAATAAGAACAATAATAATATCGAATAACATTGAATCATTTTAGTCAAAATCTTAATTCTCTAATCAAAAAGCTACATAAACGTTTATTTACGTAATAAAAACTGAAATATATAAAAACAACGATGTAAAAAAGCGAATCTTTAAGCACCGAATTTCTCGCGTCTCTGAAAAATATAATCCAAAAATCGATAACTCCAGACGCAGGATTGCATTATTCGGTTCATTAAAGAAAACCGACGCGAACTCACCTTCGTTAAATCCACGATAAAAGTGTATAGTGTAATTTTATTAAGACCGGAGCAAATCCCCTCCGTCAATTACACTCCCGCCATTTTCATTACATTAGCGCACCTACAAAAGTTCGGCCATTACAGACGTCGTCTCTTTTCATTCCCACATCGTACCCGTATTATCCCCCGTCTTGTAAAACGAACGAGCTCCGTCATTCCCTCCATAATATACAACGCGCATCGCGAGAAATCCACGGAAGTGTTCTTAGTTTCCGGTGTTAATTACGCGAGTCGTCTCAGTTCGCTTCGGTTCCCAACGAGCTGGAACAACTTTACGAGTGCGAACATCGTTTATCGGCAAGACTTACGAATTTGCATTCGTCGGTGAGTCCTGAGCTTCGATGCTCGTCGGCTCCTGAAAGTGAAAATTACCGAGAGCGAATGAGCGACGGTCCAGAGTCCAATTCGGAAAGTTTCGTTTCGAATCTGTTCGCGCGTCTGCTAAAAACAGGACGCAAGAAAATAAGTGTGATTTATCCGAAATGATCTTTAAATGGGAATAAGTTTACGGGCGATAGAAATAGATCCGATAATTTTACTTGTTTATCGCCGAGAAATGTATTCAAATGCAAGTAATGTATTTTAATTTAAAAGTGGAAAATAGATCTAATTTTGCAGTGTTGCAAGAAGTTTTTAGAAATTATATTTACTATTTTGTTAAAGAAACGCGTTATTTCCTTTAAGAGAAAAAATTAAATGTTACATTTTGAATATTTTGATGTCAAAAAGTAGGAACTATTAACTTGATAACGATAATTCAATTTTTGTTTACTTTCATTTGAATTTATTTCATTGATTATATTAGTTTATTTCTAAACACAATTGATAATATTAAATATAAATTTATTTTGTACACAAACGAAAGAATTTATATAAGAAGACTTGGAAAATTGTTTAAAGAAGAAATTATTCTAAATAATATAGAATTTCGAGTATTATTCCTTATAATTTAATTTAATTATAATGAAACTTGTGAATGAATTATTTGATATTCGAGTTCAAAATATGGAATAAAATTAAACTTTTCATGCATAAAATTTCAAGGAAACAGCTAAGAACTTGTTTTATCTAAAATTACGCGTTGAATTTATGAAATATGTCATTTTAATATAACAAATAGATTTTCAAAGTTAACAAATCAATTCAAACCGAAGATAACGTCAAAATAATGAATTTTCATTTATTTCCATATCTACTCTTATAGAAATTATATTCTCCTGTAGTAATTTCTTTATTCGATAGGAAAGGTAAAGTAAAGTTACTGTTTAGAATTTTATCTTCGTATATATTTTATGACTGATTAGAATACTCGTATGTATGAAATTAGATACTATTTTATAAATGTATCGCGATTGAATTAATAAATAGATAACTAATATTGTTGTAAATATAAGTTTAATATATAATTCTTCTACAACTTGATCAAAATCTTTCGCGATAGTAAATAAATAGTAAATGATAGTTCAATGTAAAATAATTTTAGAAATTAATGAATATTTAATTAGAATATTCTTTATTAGATAATATCGTTTCATTTCAAATGTATTCTGATATAATATATATTTTTCTACTATTTAATGCTAAATATATCTAAAAAGTCACAAAGGTAATAAAACGAGTTGTTTCGATTTTTCATTGATGTTCCTGAAATTTAATTATTTTATATAAAATTTTAAGACTTAATATCATTTTTATAAAAAAAAAAATAGAAATTGAAATAAAATTCGCTTTACATTCACATTGAAATGAATGCAATTCTTTATGCTGCTCAACTTACGAACAATACCTACAAGTTAGTATTGTTCGTGGATTATATTTATTATCAAAGGAACATGAAAGGCCACTAAAACTTCCTCTGCCACAAGCTTCTTAATTTTTTAAAATATTTTTTATTATCCCTAAAATAATATAGATATTCATTTAAATTAGTACTATTAAATTATTCCTTTTCTTATAAACTTAATTATAATTCTTCGAAGTTAAATTATATATAGCTCCCTTAAATTATAAATTATCGATGATATCCAACTAAAAATTATGCTTATTAAAAATGTAAAATAAATAAATTACTATAAGTATAAATAATCACCTAACATTAATTCTTCATACAAATTATAATAAAACAATGTAGTTATATTTGCGTTTACTTTTTTCTAAAAATCAGCTTAAAATACTTACAATTAAATATTAAAAAAATTATTTTTATCTAGATTATTACAATAAATCGAAAATTAAATAACTTTTACACAGAATCATAAGAATTTTTTAAATATATATTGATTTTATTTCTACATTTTTATTATATATAATCAATCTGTATTATAATTATAATAAAAAAATATTATACGATATTCGATAGTTTTATGTAGATTCTACAGAAATTTTTGATACAACGAAACAGTATTAATTTTCATACATTCCAATAACAATTATATATTTAAAAATATACAAATCATTTCTGATCTCCTGATAAAAATGTTTTTAATAATCCTGTATAATTAAAAATTTATATATTAAACAAAGAAAACCAAATTAAAATCATGAAAAATAAAACGTATTCCGTAAAACTTATTAAAAATCTGTTATCTAAAAGCTATTCAATCTGTTTGTTATTGTTTTAAAATTTTTTCCAAAGAAGTTATTTGTTTTACTTTCTATACAATTTTAGTATTTCAATCACGATCGTACAAAAAAAAAGTACTTTACAATTTCTTCTATTTAATAATAAAACTATAAACAAAAAAATATTTTTTTATGCAAAGTAATACAAAATTATAAATTTTAACTTGTTAATTTTTTTTCTATCGAACGAAAGGATCTATTCGTCGAGTTAATAAATATTTCTATAAAAATAATTATTTTGACAACTCCGACAAGAAAATAATACGAAATATTTAGTCTAGTATTTTTTAATATTGCAGATTTCATCGATTATTATTTTCAATTTTTGATTTTTTTAAACATCTCGTCAACCTGAAATACTTAAAACGAGTTTTCAGATTCGATTTATAAGTACAGTTCCGAATCTAATGAATACTTCTGCCGAGTGTCTCTCGGATTCAGTAATAGTCTTCTCCTCTACACTTTTACCTACCAACTCTAAACTTGCACTAATCGAATCTCGTCCTCTTCATCCACAGGCTCCAGAGTCTGCGTCCAATGCCGGGAAGACACGGATCAGGCTCTTATACCTTCGTGCGAGAGTCCGAGCTTCACCGGCATCGGCAGGTGGGAACTGATGAACTCCCAGGAACTCAAGCACTGCCATGGAAAATGGATGGGTGAGCCATACGCGCCTGTTCGGGACAATTGCAGCGACTCTTTTTGCAGAGGAAGGCCGATGCTCACTTTTCTCTGAGCTTGTCGCCGGAGGGTTTGAGAAGAACGGAAAATATTTCAATTACCTTGATTATTTGGAATTAAGTGCATCAAGCAGATTCGTATTTGTCAATAAATGGTCGTATAAATTTTAATTCTCGACTGTGAGCTTATTTTTCTTCTTCTTCGATTTCCCTTCCCTTTTGCAGGTTTTAACGTACGATATCTACATTATGCGGTTTTTTACGTGAAAAATTTACCAAAAGATACGATGATTATGAATAAAATATCTGTGTTTTATTTTATAATATGCATTTTTAGGAATCGTTAATTTTTGTTTATAATAATTATATTGATTTTTATATACGACATGGATTTTAGTATCCTGTTGATATTCATGATATCGAATATTTCATTTTTTATAATTGTAAAAAAGAAACTTCGAGAGCCATGGAACAAATATTAGTAAGTATAAATTATTCTTTTTTCGTTATCTATGTATAGTTTAAATATACTTTTACATGTATTTTTTATACATAACGATTAACTAAGGAAAATTTATAATTCACTGTACAATAATTATCGTATAAATTATTTTACGCTATTAATCTATTATTAGTTTTTGTGGAATAATTTTACACACAAAGAATTTATAATATAATTTGATATTAATAAAAGCAGAAAATAATATAAACAAAATTCAAAAATTCTCTTTTATGCTAAACTAGAAGAAATTAAATTTAAAAGAAAAAATATACTCTAAGGAAATTCAACAGTGTAAAAAACTAAAAATTGTGAAAGTAAATTTCTAAGTTTTTTAATATGAAAAGAATTATAAAAATTTAATGTTGAAGGAAAATTAATGTTTGTTTGGTAAAATATTAAAAGAAAAATATTACTTTGAAGTGTAACCATTTGAAATTTATTTATTTAAAAATTAATTTAAATGCGATATAAATTTATGGGTAAAAAGAAGATAAAAGTATAATTCCTTTCTAAATAAAGAAATACCAATATTTAGAATCCAGATTAATATTTAATTAATTACTGATTTAACGAGGATATTTATTTTAAATAATAGTACTCGTTATATATACAATTCGTGATTAAAATTTTAAATTCTTTCAAGTTTTTGAAAATTATTTTTTCTTTTTCTAAATATCTTGCAAATTAATTGCATTCCTCTCATACATCACATTGAATGAAATCATTTCTAAAAATTTACTTTATATTTATTAAAATTTCGTGTATATAAATTTCATAAACAAAATTTATTTCATTAATTCATATTATATACATACATTATACTATACACACTTAACGAAAATAAATTTCTCTTTATATTAAATTATACTTTTATACCACGTGGACTACTAAAGATAAAAAAAATTTGAATATATTCTATAGCAACGAAATTGCATGAGATACTGCTTTCAATTCTATAATCTTATAGAAAATAAACGAGTTTTTAATTTAAACGAAATGTATAAACGCAAACTCTTTCATATGTAAAGTATGTGTTATTGTTCCCTCGCAAACTGGATTTGATATCTTTTGTCACGCAAGCGTAAGCGGATAACTTGAACAAGAAACAGATCGACAAAAATTATACATCTATAAAACAAATAATATGATTCAAAAATTCTTTAGGAATTTTCATTACTATAGGAATTAATGAATAATTAGGAAATCTTATACAAATATTTTATTAAATTAAAGCTCATAAATTGGATTAATGTGCAATAATTTATTTAGAAGGGATAAAAATTAGACACATTTGTGCATTTTACGCTACATTTTTTACAGGCACAAGAGTTCAATGGAATCTAAGGAGAGTCTCGTCGTTCTTAATTCAGAAGGTTTTAAATCTACGTAAATTCGATTCGCTGACCAAGAATTTAAGTCGGACGGGTGATTTATGGACGACTGGTTATTTTCTTTCTATCTTTCGTAAACGAGATGTAAATTTGCAGAGGTGTAAAGTACGTGTAAGGAACCTTTAAAGACTGTGGTAAATTAACATTGGAAATCTTTAGTTACCGATAAAATCGCACATTAAATAATTTGAAAACTACTTGTTAAATATTTTATATTGTTAGATATATTTTGGTTCTAAAAAATGTAGCGAACGACACAGTTCACTTTAATATACAAAAATTATTTTCCATTAATTTAAAAATTGACATATAATTTATACTAATATTAAAAAGTTATTAAAAATTATTTTTATAATGTAATTATAATAATATAATATTTTTAATTATAACTATATTTAATTATCAATTAAAAAAATTATTGTTTAAACGTGTTAATTCGATACATTGTTTTTCCAATCCATAGTTTAATTTTATTTTTAATAATCTCATAGTTTTAAACTTTGATATCAGGCTTTTAAAGTTAAATGTGAATTTCCTAGAAATTATTCTTCACTCTATACGATTAATGATCAAAAACTGATTGTTCAATCAAATTTTCACGAAAGTACAAAATTATATTTATTATAATAAATTACGTTTTTTGATTATCTCGATGCATATTAATTTTATCGAAATTTATTATCAAATGTTCGTTCATTTACAATCTGATATAATCATTAGGTAACGATGTCGAATAAAAATTTAATTATCTTACAACTAACTCATAGATAAAATTTGTAAGAAATACTATTGTTGAGAATAGAAAATCTCGGAACAGGGGAATCGAGTCTGTCAAAAAAAAAAGGTTTCGAGCGGCGCCAAAGTAACGAGAGACAATTATAAACAACGCGGGTAAGATTACCCGGACCCACTTGAGCACCGGACAACGAGTCATTTACCACCAAACCCCAAATGTAAGACGCGGGACGTCCGTAACCCGTAAGAGACCGTATAAACAAACTTGCCTCTCGCGCTCGGAGAAGCGAGGAGTAATGGAAAACCCTTGCAGGGTTTTCCTCGGGAGGGGGGGACGCGATGCAACCCTTCGCCAAGGAATGCACTTGCCTTCTAATAAAGCAGGCAAAGACGAAATGTAACGCGAGGAAATTATATTCGAGGACGTTGCGAATGACTCGGGTGTCGTATTCGTCCAACTCATAGCGCACGGAACAATCAACTGTACTTGGAAAGCAGCCGACAATCAACAGTAAATGGAAAACGGAATGTTTACCGGGCTCCAGTCTACTGATAGGGGAACAAGTAGACGATCCAAAGAAGGGGTGAAGTTTAGCCATATATGAAGGTGAGCAGGAGTCCGGTATGCAGAAAAACAAATGGTAAGGCAAGTACTTGAGAATCGACTGGAGGCCCGGGAAATTACGCAGCTCGAAACAATAACGCCTTGTCGAGGCTTAATCCCTCGGGAAGAGTAAATAACAAAAGAAGGAAACAACTGGGAGGGAGAAAAGATATAAATATATGCAAACAGATTTTTTTCGGACTCGATCGACAACGCCGAGTTGGTAAAAGTAACACTTTATAAACGCCTACCGTAATCAAGATATTGTATGTGATAACGCGACTTATCACGCATTAGTTAAATCTTCTTTAAAACAATTGTTATTATCTACAGTAAGTGAAATATTGTACGCGATATCGAGATTCGTTACACGTTTACACCTTGTGAAATACAATTATTGTGAATAACATAAATTGTAGCAAAAACAATGTGCGAGCATTTATTTAACCCCCAACAACTATTATTTTCAAGAAGCTTATAATATTAGAAAAATTGCATACGTTCTAGTAAGTGTAACATACTGCAAGAAAACAGGAAAATATAAGTAGATTATGGAAAGTGTTTATTTTTGCTAGTTGTCACTCAATGGTTTTCCGTCTCGGATATGTCTTGTTCTAAACGCTTACCTTAAGATATCAAAGGTCTACCAGAAAAAATTTTGTGGGTAAACGAGGCAGCTAAAAAGTTTTTATCTACGAGAAAACCGCAAAATCCTTTAAAAGTAAGGTATAAAGTCAGCTGTAATCGCAGTCTTGTTTTTATTCAGCGTTTTTTGTTCTATTCGGTTCAATCGACGCTCGAAGGCACAATACAGACAAGAGTCAAGTATTTCTTGAATATCTTAAATTTATCGTTTCATCAAGTTACCGAATAGGTATTATACTTTTACCAAAATGAGTGTAAAAAACCTTCTGTTGTTGTACGATCGTCCACACGAGCCGGTTTACGTACCAAAAGGCAACGAAAAAGTTATCTTAGATGTTCCAACAGACTATTTGGTATATATATATATATATATGATTTATTTATTTCACTTCTTTATATATACTTTTAGATTTTTAATGCACGTTAGAAATGATATTTTATTACGCGAAAATCCACGTTAAATCTAACATTTTTAAGATTCACGTTTGTCTTTTTTCATTCCATATTTGTTTATTTACCTAATGACTAAGAATTAACATTTAAAATTTAATAGCGTTCGAAGTCTATATTATCTAAAATATACCACAACAAAATAAAATAAATGACAATTGATTGCTTTCAATGGCGATTAAAACGGATTCTATTTTTTTCTTTTGTCATATTTTGTAGCCTGAACAATACCAACCAGATGCCACAGGGATATTAACTCGTTTCGGTGGTAGTTCTTTATCATCGGTCCCCATAAAGAAAATCGCTATCCCTGATTTGAGTATTCCATTACAACTCAGTCGCCGCGAAAATTTCAGTTTATTTTTACCATCGCATCAAAAAATGGCGGCTCGTCTCACCGAGATCTTCATAGGTAAGTTGAACAAAAGGAATTACAGTTAACATTTATAAATAATTTATGAATCTCTTTATTGTTAAAAACATAATTGAAACACTCGTTGATACAGTAACATGTTTTTATATTTAATACACGTTTTTACAAGGTATGCGAACGGTCGACGATTTATTGTCGCTCGCCGCTTATTGTCGGGATCGTATCAATGCACAGATGTTCATCTATTGTCTATCGGTCGCCATTCTCCATCGCCCAGACACGAAAAATGTTCCGATCCCTCAGATGAGTGAAATCTTTCCTGATAAATACATGGATGGTGCGATTTTCCATCGAGCCAAGGAAGAAGCGAACGTAGTAGAAGTTGGCTCGCGTGTACGTTACTTTTCTAAATTTTTTTTTCGTTTATGGATACTGTTACACGTTGAAATGAGTTTTTAATTCAATTTTTGGAATTATATTTTTATTCCAATCGACTTACCAATTATATCCATATCGAGCGAATAGTCCGTGAAATTAATGAAAACGGTATATTATCGATAAATACCCTTTACATTTTTTATCTATAATTTATATTGGTCAAGTACATATTTATGATTATTCCCTCGAGAAATTTTATTTAATTTACTCTGATGATATTAAATCGATATAATAATCTGCACTTAAATATCGCGAAAATATAATACTTGGATTAAACTTTATTTAATATCCCAAGAGGTATGTTTTACTTTTAAACAATGTAAATAAAGAAATTTCATTTGCATATAAAAACTAAGGATATAATATACATCGTCGCGATAAAAATTGCATATTTGTACAAGTTTAAAGCGAACAATCTTCTCGATACGTAAAGCCGACGAGGGCAAGAGTAGAAACCAATGTTCTCAATTAGCAGTAAAAGGATAACAATCTCCGGAAATTGGATCAACGTCTCTAAGTGTTACGTTCTTTTTCCCAAACATAAACAGATTCCTATCGAGATTCCCTTGGATTATACGGCTACTGACGTCGATCCCGAGCATCGCGTCGCTTACTGGCGCGAAGACGTCGGAATCAATCTCCATCACTGGCATTGGCATCTCGTCTATCCGTTCAACGGACCCGCGGAAGTAGTCAATAAAGACAGACGCGGGGAACTCTTTTATCATATGCACCATCAAATAATGGCCAGGTAACTTTTTAAGCAGTGCTCTCTTAATCGCGATACGATTTTATCGTTCTCTCTTACACTTTCGTACTCGAACGACTAAACGTTGCAGCTGATCAACAATTTTTGCAATTCTATACTTTTTGCAAGTACATCGATTACATTTGTTTTTGGTAATACACAAAAACACTCATCGAACATTCTTTACTCGTCGATTTAACCTACTTAAGACTGTAATCAAACTCGAGCGAATCTCTTAATTACCTCCGCTCTTTCTCAGATACAACATCGAGCGTTTCTGCAACAACTTGCCTCGAGTCCGTCGTTTAACCAACTTGCGCGATCCAATACCCGAGGCCTACTTTCCCAAATTGGATCAGATAGTCGCTGGTCGAGCCTGGCCAGCCAGACCAGCCGGAACAACTCTTTCCGACATCGACAGGCAATTGGATGCCTTGAAATTCGGTCTGTCGGATCTCGAACGCTTCAGAGATCGCATTTATGATGCCATTCATACGCGTTCCGTGCGAAATACCGACGGTACCACGACTCCGTTGGATGACGATACGGGCATCGATGTTCTCGGAAATATGGTAGAGGCCAGTATACGTAGTCCAAATCATAAATTTTACGGCGATCTTCACAATTTTGGACACCTTGCGATCGCCTACTGTCACGATCCCGATCATCGTTACTTGGTGAGGCATTTGAACGCAGCTGAAGTTTAAAACGATCGATTTAACTTCACGCGAAATAAGACGTTTTCATCACGAATATTTTGCCTTTCCTCGTTTCAGGAGTCTTTCAGTATTATGGGCGATTCCACAACCGCGATGAGAGATCCAGTTTTCTACAGATGGCACGCATTCATCGATAGTCTCTTCACTGAATTCAAAGATAGCTTAACACCTTACTCCTCGTTGGAGGTGAACGTTATAGAATTATTATTTACCGTTGCTTTCAAATTATGGATTTTAAATTTATTTTAACGTCACTTTTTTCCTAATATTCTTCGCGTAAATAATTTTATTGGTTATTGTGCGATTGTTTGGATAAACGTAATTAAATTGAATAAAAATATATACTCGCATAAAAAAAGTAATATTCAAATCTACTTTTTTCAATTTCGGTTTAAAATTGGCCTATCAAAATGCTAATTACGATAAATTTCAGTTGAGTTTTCCAGGCGTTACTGTCTCCGATATTCGCATAAATACCTCGGGAGCAAACCCCAATACTTTGAACAGCCATTGGACCAAGAGCGACCTCGATTTATCTCGTGGATTGGACTTTACTCCTCGAGGATCGGTCTTCGCTCGAATTCAACATCTGAATCATGACTTTTTCTCGTACAGCATCACCGCGAACAATGCGAACGGGGAAAGTGTGATAGGAACGGTTCGAATCTTTATCACGCCTCAATTCGACGATACAGGACGTCGATTATCGTTCGACGATCAAAGACTGATGATGGTTGAAATGGATAAATTTACCGTTACACGTAAGACGAAAAATAATTTTATCGTAAGGTTACCAATCGATATCTATGTTTGTTAAAACATTAAAACATCGTTACAAAAAATATTTTTTAAAACTATAAAACCAAAAGAGCTCTATTTGTATAACGACAATGATTTTCACGTTTCTACCAACAGTATCGAATGGACAGAATACGATTACCAGACTATCCGCCGAATCAGCCTTGACTATTCCATTCGAAGCAACATTCCGTAACGAGAGCGAGAATAGACCGGATGAAAACGATACCGATAATTTTGAGCAATTTAATTATTGCGGATGCGGATGGCCTCAACATATGCTTGTGCCTAAGGGAACCAAACAGGGTTATCCGATGGTTCTGTTTGTCATGATCTCGAACTTTGTCGTAGATCGGGTAATCTTTAATGCATTCGCATACTCTTATAAATATTTAAAAATCGATGCTTCGTTATCGTTGGCTTATATTATAATATTTATAATTAAAAAACGTCTGTATTCTCAGGTCAA
Source organism: Dolichoris vasculosae (assembly GCA_018907195.1). NCBI lineage: Eukaryota > Metazoa > Arthropoda > Insecta > Hymenoptera > Agaonidae > Dolichoris > Dolichoris vasculosae. Next base: position 1,751,388 of record JACCHY010000021.1, read on the forward strand.
TCAACCAGAACCAATTGGTTGTCGCAACGGGGTCAGTTTTTGCGGATTGAAAGATCTTAAATACCCAGACGCTCGTTCAATGGGTTTTCCGTTCGACCGAGTTCCGAGACCAGAGGCTACTTCGCTGAATGATTTCTTGACTCCGAATATGGCGATACAACCAATAACGGTTAGATTCAACGATCAAATCAAAGCAAGGCAACGATGTGCTCCGAAAAATCTTTCGGATTTTAGAAACCGTAAAGCATTTTGTTAAATGCTTATTTTATTTAATAGATAAGTAATCAAACATGTGTAATTAGAATATATCGATAAAATGCATGAAAATTAAAAAAAAAATATGTGTGTGTATATAAATATAAAGATGCAAAAGTTTTTGTGTATGGTTTTTTAAACCTAAATTTTTAATTCGTATCCCTTCGAATGCGTATATAATTCATAAGATAAAATTGCGGTAAAAATTCGTTTGAAATACTCTAAATAATATAATAAAACTAATTGCATAATATTTCTATTTTGATAAATATCGTTCAATTTATAGACTTTAAGGTCTCCGACGAGAAAAATTAAACTTCTTTTTACTTTCGTTCGATTTACCGATATTCCTGATAATTCATAAATAATAATTTTAACAAAAGTATGAGTTTTGTGCATAAAAAAATATTTTCTCGTTATAATATTGAAATTAACGTGAATTCTTAAATTATATACCAGAAATTTTTAATAATTTTATTATGAATTTAAAATGAAAAATAACGATGATTGAATTTATTTATTATAACAAAATTTTAGTGAAATTAATCTAATAAAGCATTTTAACGAGAAAAATTAAATAATAATTATAAAAAAAATTATATTTATATTCTTGAAAAGAAGCTTTGAATTTATTCTATAACTTCATTATAAAATAGACTATTCTTAATATTCATGAATTACATATAATTCTTAAAATATCATTTAAAGTAATAACGTAACTTGTAAAATAGTTAACGATTCATATTTACTGTATAAAATAAAAATAACGAAATCTATTTCTTTAAATTATTCTGATAAATAAAGTCATTCCGTAGTTTTGAAACAAATTTTTAATACTAATTAATTTCGTTAGTTTTACGATAAAAAAATATGTTTAAGAGTATTACAAATGGATTCAATTAAACTATTATAATAAAGTACTAAAAACGCGTATAAGGAGAATTTTCAAATGTGTCTCAATACTTTAATATTAAAAATAATTTAAAAATCTATTTACTATAAATAGTAGAGCGATATTGTCGACGTTAACTGACATTTAATAACTTGATACATAATAATGCCTGTTTTGCTATTCAGTGATTTTTTTATGTCAAGTAACAATCAGGCATTATCATAAGTTTCTCTCAAACATCTGTAACGTCCCCCGACATTCATTCCACGCGTGAGCGTCAATTCTGATTTAGATAACAGAGACGCATCAGCTTTTGACTACTAAAGCCTGATTTATAGCGTTTATGATTATCTCAAATAATATTCTATGGAAACAAGGATTATTAAATTTTGAGGTAGAAATAAAACGTAAATATATCAGATTATTAACGAAAATATATAAAAATATGATTAACAAAATCAAATTTTAAGAATATAATATAATTATAGTATAATATAAGTAAACGAGTTGTATAAGTATAATCTTATTTAATAACATTTATAATAAAAAATCCGAAAAGTAATTTTTAATATTAAACGAGTGTTTAATTAAAAACGATCTTTAATTATATAAAAATCAATTTTTCCTTTCTTTATTTTATTACATTAATGGAATATGTATATTTACACGATAATATTATAAATAATATTTATAAATATATGATGAAATTAGTATTCGCGATAAACATAGAATAACTCTATAAATAAATAATAAATAAATATGAGCGGATGAAAATAAAACTTGTAAGTACGATACAAAAATTGGAACTTCAATATTTTGTATTGAAAATTATTCGATAGTTATCTGCCTTTTTAAGTTTTCGAAAAAATTATAGATTATTTGATCATTTCCTCGTTAAATTTTTCGTAAAATTTTATATGATTGCTATTTGTCAAATTTTTATTGAATTATATTGATCTAAAATATATCTGTTTTACTAACTTGGAATAAAATAAAATAATATATGATTCAAAACATCTGGACATTTATTTTTATTTAATATATTGAACGATTATAACTGAGAAGAATATTTTAATTATTAAAAAAAAAATAAAATATACGAAAATTATCAATATTTGATAAATAAGTTAAATAAGTATTGATAAGTGTAACACTTTTTTTATTAAACAAATATTTTTCTCTATTTTGATTACTAATAATATTCATATAAATATAATATTTTTCAATTTTCTATATTTTAAAGAATATGAATAAAATCAAGGAAATAAAAAAGTAATTCTAAACAAAAATATCAGTTGTAAATGATGTTTTAGAATAAAACAAATGAAATATCTTTTTTCTACTCTGATGATTCTACTGTGAATTTATATATTCTGTTACTTTTCTCTTGATACATATTGTTATAAAGAGAAAAATACATCGAAAGAAAAAATTACGTTATAAAAATCAGTTTTATCATGGAATATTTTTAAACATTTTTTACTTTATAAAGCTGTATTATTTGACTATATAGTTCTTAAATTTAATACCATAATAATAATTTTAAGGTTTATCATCGAGGGTACATTTAAAAGTGAAAAAGAATTTTGTAAAAAAGTGTTTAATCAGGTTTTATTATAAAACTTAAATTATTTCCCTATTCTTTTATTTACAAAAAATGTTTAAAGTTTTTATGACAATTATTATTTAATTCGTTTTTAAAAACTGCATCGAATATGCTAATTTAAATATAAAAATAAAACAAATTAAAAAAGTGTTTAATATTTAAAGATTAATAAAGACACAGTTTTAATTTTAACATCTACGTCTTTAGGAATATTATAATATTAAAAGTTAAAACAATAAATATTTTTCATTGATTAATAAAATGTGAGATTATGTTTACATATCCTTAAACAGAAAATAGATAAAGACTCGTGAATTTTAATTAAAAAATTCTTACATGTTTCGCGTTACTTTCAATTTACGCTCTGAAGTAATGAATGAATTTTTATTATAAGGTACTAAAACGAATACTTTTTGTAAAGTGTATACTTATTCCTTTAGGTCTTTTCTCACGTTCTTATCTGTTTGCCTAACCAACGGACATTTATATTTTTGTCACCATGATTGTTTCAAAATTTTCGATATTTTTTTATCAAATTAATTTAGGTATAAAAATTAAACTAATAATAATATTTTGAAATGGAACTGTTATTAATCTTTTTAATCATATATTTTTTTTATTCAACCGTTTGTGAAATCTTTGTGTAGAAAATTATATACGGTTTGGTTCTAAATAATAATTTCATTGTGAACAATTTTTATCGTTATTTTAAATAATCGATCGGCGATTTAAAAAAATGGTACAATTAAAATTTAATAAAAATCTTTAATCAAATGGTTATTTTTAATTAATCACTCCAAAGAACTTTTGAAATGAAAATAGTATTTTCTTAAATTTTATATTGACCATCGATTTGCATTTTTTAATGAACAAGACAGGAAAACTAAAAAGTTGATTAGATGGAATTTTTCATTTAAAAATTCTATACTTTAAAAATTTAATACTTTGAATTAAAAATTTCACCTAGTAATCTTTCAAAGTCTACTTTCACAGTGTAAATAAATTTTATATGAATATACTATTATTGAAATTTATATATAGAACAAATTCAGAATTATTTTACAAATTCATCTTATAAATATTATTAATTATTAAATGAAATTCGTTTTGATCAATATATTTTGTTTGTATAAATAAAATATGAAGTTTTTATAAATAAAATATAAATTATTAGAAAATTTAATTGATTTATTTATAAATATAATATGTATAAAATATACATAAAAAATCTATGTTCGAACATGAAAATTTTAACAATGAAAGTTAAAAATATGTAGTATCTCGAATGATAAAATTACAAATTATAACATTCCAAGAATAAATTATACCACATTTAATTATTATATCTTGATAATATATGATTTTAAATGTACATAATTTAAAAACTTTAAAACATATATATAAAATAATAAGGAGTATTCGTTAATACAATATTTTTAATTATGATTTTGTAAATAATATCGATATACTGAAAAGAATTGATTCTGTAATATATTATTTAGAATCAATTTATTTTAACGAGTAATAAGTAGTTTTTAAATACTTTTTGATAAGTTGAAATATCGAACATATATTTGTTCTCTATATTAAATGCAGATAATGTAAATAATATAAAACTAAAATTTAGAACAATTATCGTACAATATATAAATGAAATTGACAAAAAATTAAAAGAAATATTTTCTAATCAATTCACTAAAATTTTAAAAGTCATTATCAAAAAAAGTATTATCAAACCAAAGAAACTCGAAAACAGGAAGGGATGAACATTTTATGGTCAGCTTATAATTTTTACGGGGCCACTCGACAGATAGACACTTACAATAGGTTTCCATACATAAAGATAATATCTAAAGCCAAAAACCGGAAATATTGTGGCTAAGTGAAGATGCTGTGTGAATTAAGAGACTTATCTCCAAAATAATAACCGCGAGGATCCTGTGAAATTTGGGTATAAATACTAGCGAAAAATGAAAGACAATTCATTATTCGACAAATCGTACTTTACTCGATTCGATCGGTTTAAGTTACTTTGATATAATCATAATTTTTTTACGTACCTTACGATTTTATTGTCACAAAAATGGAAAAGAATCTTCTACTATTGTTCGATCGGCCTCACGAACCCATTTATGTTCCGAAGGGGGAGAAAAAAGTTAATTTTGATATCCCTCCAAACTATTTGGTAATATCTTATATTTTTACTAATTTTTAAATTGGATAGCAATAATTTATTTCGAATCAAATAAAAAACTTTAATATAATTTTATATACATTTTATTTATAAATAAATTTATAAATCTTCTTATATTCTTATAAAAAAATTGGATACTTCGTTAATTAAAGTTCATCTATACAGACTAAAAGATACCAGCCGGTAGCCAAACGTATTTTGACTCGATTTGGCGATGAATCTTCATTTTCGGTTCCGATAAAAGAAATTGCCATTCCTGACTTGTCGTTGCCATTGTCGCTTAGTCGCAGTGGTAATTTCTCCCTATTCATACCATCGCATCGTAAAATGGCTAATCAGCTTACCGAGCAATTTTTGGGTGAGAAATTGTTTACTATTTTACTTCAAATTCATGTATTTTTTAAATTCCAATTCATTTATAAGATACGTCAAATTTCTCCATTAATTATTTTTTATACTTATTCTTGCAAATGTAAAGTACGAATTTAAAAAATAAGAAATTTATATTATCCATAGTTTTATATTTGATTTATCTTAATGATTTGGAAATTGTTTAACTACTATTCTTGTAATATTTTTTAATATATTTTCAATTATTTCCTATAGCTGTAAACAGTTTAAAACATTATACAATATTATTTTTGTTTATCATTTTACTTTAAATTTGCATTTATATTTTGATTATGCAAACGCTAATATATTACATTTCGATAAGGTATGCGAACGATCGAAGACTTATTATCGCTCGCCGCTTATTGTCGGGATCGCATGAATGCACAGATGTTCATCTATTGTCTATCCGTCGCCATTCTCCATCGCCCGGATACTAGAAAACTTTCGATTCCCCAATTGTCCGAAATCTTTCCTGATAAGTACATGGACAGTTCGATTTTCCATCGAGCCAAGGAAGAAGCAAACGTGATAGAACCTGGTTCACGTGTATGTGAAGTTTTCGTATCTCGTTTAGTTTTTTTATACCATTATCGTAATACAGTAATAAATTAAACGATTCTCTTGGTTTTACAAATTAAATTTTCATTTCTTTTTAAATATACATCACAAGTTACATTGATATACATTTTGAATAAATGTGTTCGATAAAAATTTTGTATCAGAATTAAAATGAACTAATTTTCTTGACATTTTTTAAAATATTTAAACGACTGAATTAATTTATTACTAATTCATTTATAAATGGTTCATTTGCGTACATATTTTAGTTACAACTTTTATAGTTTTAAGTGGTTAATTTATTTAATTTTAACAACTGCTCGCACATCTTAAAGATAATTTCATTTTTATGCAAATAAGTAAAAAGTAAGAATTAATTTTTTACTCGTTAGCTTATTAACGTACAGTAAACCGGAATAAAGCAAGCGATTTCAATTTTTATCGAAATTCCTGCAACGCTTATAAATGGCATCGGTGATAATAAACGTTACACTCTTTTCAACATATTCCAAGACTCCCATCGAAATACCTTTGGATTTGACGGCAACCGACGCCGATCCCGAACATCGCGTCGCTTACTGGCGCGAAGACGTCGGAATCAATCTCCATCACTGGCACTGGCATCTCGTCTACCCGTTCGAAGGTCCTTTGATCGCAGTCAATAAGGACAGACGCGGGGAACTCTTTTATTACATACATCAGCAAATCATGGCTCGGTAATTTTTTAAAATCGAACAAGTCGCGCTTTAATTATGAAAGACTTCGTAATTGTTCCATCTAAAATTCAAGGTCGAAAGTTCGAAGCACTCGATTTCCGTACCAATCCGATATCAATATTTACCTTCGTGTTTATCTTCCCCTTCATTTTTCAGATACGACACCGAACGCCTTTGCAACAGTTTACCTCGAGTGCGTCGTTTGACCAACCTTCGCGAACCTATACCCGAAGCTTACTTCCCGAAACTCGATCAAACGGTTGCTGGACGCGCTTGGCCAGCCAGACCAGCTGGATTCACCCTTTCCGACATCGACAGAACCGTCGACCAAGTGAGATTCGATCTAACTGATCTCGAACGCTACAGAGATCGAATTATAGAAGCTATCCATACGAAGTCGGTACGCACTGATCAAGGCGGCGTTTTACAACTGGATGATATAACGGGGATTAATGTGCTTGGAAACATGATCGAAGCTAGCATTCTCAGTCCGGATAGATCGTACTACGGTGATTTGCATAATTTAGGTCACGTTGCGATTTCGTTCTGTCACGATCCTGATCATCGTTACTTGGTATACATACGTTTGAGATTTTTAACTTGCTGTTTTAGTTGGTCCTCGCTTTTTTAAGTTTGAAGTATCTTAAATTATGTTCAATTTTTACCCCGTGTAGGAGGATTTTGGCGTGATGGGAGATTCTACTACCGCGATGAGAGATCCAGTTTTTTACAGATGGCATGGTTTTATCAACAGCCTTTTTTTCCAATACAAAGATAGTTTACCTCCTTATAACGAACAACAGGCGAGTAAAGCAATTTGAACATTTACTAAAAGCGACAGCTTGGATCGTTTATATGAAAGACGCCTGATTGTATTTTGAAATACATGAATGATTATGTTTTGCACAGCTTGGATTTCCAGGTGTTAGGATAACGAATATCCGTGTCACAACTCCGAGAGCTAATCCTAATACTTTGAATTGCCACTGGACGAAAAGCGACATCGATTTATCTCGCGGATTGGACTTTACTCCTCGAGGATCTATCATGGCTCGTGTACAACATCTGAACCACGAAGAGTTTTCCTATAATATAATCGTTAACAATTCCAACAATCAAGATGTAGTCGGAACCGTACGAATTTTCTTCTCCGCGAAATTCGATGAAACCGGTCATCACTTACTATTTAATCAACAGAGAAAGATGATGATCGAAATGGACAGGTTTACGGTTAATTGTAAGTATTATATCGAAATATAATTAATATTGAATTATCGGTATTTTATAATTTTATCTTCGATGGTTTTGGAATTTATAAATTATATACAACATTATGATTTCCGTAAAATAAAATTATATTCATTATTTAAAATACTTATATTTTATTTTAGTATAAAATTTAAAACCGTAAAAAAAGAAACATTTGATAGAAATTGATAGAATTACACATTTGCATTAAAAGTACAATATAAAACTTGAAAAAATAAATATCTTTTAAAATTATTATCGCAGTGGTAAAAGGGCAAAATACGATAACAAGAAAATCAGTGGAATCGTCGTTAACGATTCCATTCGAGGCAACTTTCCGAGATTTAAATAAAAATAGACCCGATGACAAGGATATCCAAAACTTTGACGAATTCAATTTCTGCGGTTGTGGATGGCCGCAACATATGCTTGTACCGAAGGGTACAAAACATGGATACCCCATGGATATGTTTATTATGATCTCGAACTATGAATTCGATAAGGTAAATCGTTAGATATTTTACTTTACATGCAAAATAGTATCGGATTAGTCGACTGTAATTAAAATTTATCATCGATATCGGTAAAGTAATTTATAAGTAATATTAAAAATACATTTACTTACCTTAAATATGGTAACTATGGTAGATAAATCAACCAGAACCAGTTGGTTGTCGGGATGGAGTCAGCTTCTGTGGATTAAGAGACCTTAAGTATCCGGACGCGAGGCCTATGGGTTTTCCGTTTGATCGTGTTCCGGAAAATACAGTGATATCGTTGAACGATTTCATTGTGCCTAATATGTACGTACAGCAGATTACAGTGAGGTTTAATGACGATATTAAGCCTAAATAGGTAAGGATGAAGTAAATTTATTTTTGAATAAAGTGTAATTTAATTAACTAATGTAATCAAATTTTTTAAATTATCGATGTTTTTTAAATATGGATGGATACTGTGTAAAAATTGTACGTATTACAGATACATGATTAAATATTCTTGAAATATTAATATATAATACTAAATATTTATATTTAATATAAAAATTAATGAAAATAAATTAATTTTGGAAATAAGATAATTTAAAATTTTTGAGTAACTTATTTATTAAAATTTTCATTTTTCTTTGTAATTTTCTTTTTAATTTAGATGTAACATAAACTTGTACTTAGTATAATAATTGTGTTACTAGAATTTTTTTCTACAAACTTCACTTAATAATTTTTTTATATTCTCTTTTTTCAGATTACATGTGTCTACAAATATTATTCATTGATACAATATATTAATAAAAGCTTAATCAAACACACATGAAAATACTTCATCATCGTATTATTTTTAAAATTTATTTTAATATTAAAGTATTGAACTTTTTTAATAGGTAAAACAATTACAAGAACATGTATTACAGTAATTGTATTATCAATGTATCGATTTTATGGAATCAAAATTATTGTAGTACTTCAATATTTAAAGTTAATCTTTTCAAACGAATAAGTACTCAATTAATTTTTATGTTAGAGCGTTATATTTTACCTAATCGATTATTGTTATAAAAAAAACTAGTAAATTTAAGTAAAATTTCAGATAGTAAAGAAATATTTTAATCTCTATTGATATATAATAAATAAGAAAATATGTATAAGTATAACATTTTTAATAAAATAAAATACAGTAAGATACAGTAATTTTTTAATAAATTTTGGTCTCATAATTTAACAATAAATTGATTCAACGTTTCATTACGATTTTAAATTTTAATAATTGGTAGTATGAGTAATAAATTTAAAGTTATTCCACTTGACCAATTAGTTAAAAAATATTTGAAAAATGTAAAAACGTATTTTTCACTATTTGTTCATTCGATAAATTTAAAAATAATGTATTGCCTGTTCTAAACAATTGTTATTATATTTGAAAATGTAAAAGGAAAATCAACCGAAGATCATTAACACTATTTGTATAAATTTGGAAAAATAAAGAATAAAGAAATATTTACTAAACACATCAAAGAATCAAGTGCAAAATACGTAAGAATGTATAATACTAAAACAAATATTTTCGTCCTCTCTGACTTTCTTTCTTCTCTTATCAATGTCTACACTTTCTCTATCTCTCATTTTTCAAGCTCTTCAATTATATACTACTCACGTATAACGGCTTTTAAATCTCCTCTAAAACATAAAAAAGTGATTTTGTACTCATTCTATCGTTTTTCAAAATTGATGTCTCGAGAATAAACGAATAACAGAAAGAGATGAAACTAAACGTTGAATTAAGTTAATTATATGTTAAATGCTGTTCAGTCTAAATCTCCTTCTCCAGTTTTCCTAATCTAGTGATCATAGTTGTTCATTATTACAACTGAATAGACATATTACGATAGTTATTTCAAAATGGTTTCTTCTATTAAATAATTGTCTAAGATATTTTATGTATGTATAATCATGAATTGATTCTTTTATAAACTATAAGAAAACAAATTTTGAATCTCATCATATTAATAATTTATTTGTACATACATTTTTCTAAATTATGCCGAATATTCAAATAAAAAATTAAAGAAGGTGTGATAAAAAACTTTTGTCACATAAAAATTATAAAGTATAATTATAAGATAAATTATCGATAAAAAAATAACACATAGATGACAAAGATTTTATTATTTTATTTTTGATTATATATTTAAAAATTTATTTCAGATAATCATTTTACGAACAGTTTATAAACAAATTTAACAGAATTATTAAATTCGTAACTAAAATTAAATTTTGAGTAAGTATTATTATTTAAAACATTAAAAAATTTCATAAAATCATAAATCAAACTTAATTTTCTAAGACAGTACAACATTTTTTATCATCGTCTATTCGTAACTTTGAAAGTAGAAGGCATCGATAATATCCGAAAACAGAAATTTAATATAATAGATTGCATATAAGATATATTAAATTTAACATTCCGCGTTAAATATTTCAAACTAAAATTGAATGTGACGGATCGATAATCAAAGAAATTTATCATTCGAGTCATTATTTTTATTTTGAAAGTAGAGCAGTTCGGTAAATTAATGAAATGAGTTAAGAATGGAAATGCATTTGGTTGCTTTCCATCATTTTCAAAGTTAAACTCTACTCTATATAATTAAAGGATCACAGGTTTCATAGGTATTTTTTCTCTACGCAATTTAATACACCTAAGTTCGTATAAGTATAAGTTTTAATAAAACTTTTCTACCAAGTGTTTGCACGTATCGACCCAGAAGTAAACAGTCCAACGTCGTTAAATCAATGCCTACAAAAGTATTCCCGAATATTCTAAAGCTTCGCTTCAACGGTTTCCTCTTCTCTTTACTACAAAGATTTTTCCTATTCGCAAAAGGGAAATTTCGTGCATTAACCACTTAAAACCTTTTCCATAATGCCACCGATAGAGACAAGTATATCGGTACCGAATTCACATCGACGACTTTGGTTCGTTCGGTATCGATTTAAATACACGGTAAAGACAACTCGCAGCGAACATACGGAACTCCTCGAAGTAGCTCGGATTCTGGGCCACAACGTGTAATCGAATCGAAACCATTTGTCTCGCGAGCAAACTTGAGAGCAAACTCGATTTATATCAGCAGCTGCAGGCGAACGTCAGGAACACCTGAGCTGACCGATCGCGAAGATCGGCTCTTCACTGTTTTCACTATTTATTTACCGTATTTCTTGTGCGTCGCGTTTCCAGTGGTTATTGATTTTCCGTGTACGCATTTTTCACTGAACTCGATTCTTTAGTGCGGAGGAAAGTCATTCGAGCGCTTTTACTTTTCGCCAACCAAATTATAATTATCATCCACTTTTGATGCTTTTGCTATAAATATCTTGAATGTATTTTCTGGAACAGAATTTATGTTAAAATTAATTAAACTAGTTAAATAGTCAAATATTTTATGTGTACATTAGGTACTGACAACCTATACAATAAAATTTTTCTTATAAAGTAAAACAACTAAATGTACGTTTAAAATAGCTTTTCGGAACTTTGTTTTCCAAAAACTTAAGAAAATAGGTAACAGTTTGTTACGGTGCAACCACCAACAAGATTATTTCAATTTTCCGTCTTTCAAATTTTCCGTCATGGTTATATAATATAAAGGGCGTTTATGCGAGACTTATTACACATTTTACATTATCCTTTGTCTTTCGCTAAATTTTCCTCGCTTCTTCTTATTCGGAGCACAACGCGTTAACTTGTCGGCTTTACATTTTACAATTTTCGGTTATACTCAATGACCTTCGAAACTTGAATGAATTTATAATCATCTTAATTTGTTTCTATAGTTTGATTACTCTTGGTTCACTTTTACTTAAAAATCGATTTAGAATGAGATCGATAACAAGTTTTGTAGACTTTAATAATATTAATTTTACTTCTCTACTTTCTGCGCTACAAAAAAATTTTCAGACAATCAAGTTTTACTCTTCAATAATGAAAAATATTTTTCTTTTATCTTAATACCGTATTCACAAAACGTTACTCTCTAATTAAATTTTTATATTTCTAAACACAATCGAGTTGGGAAAAATTGAATAATGGACGCATTTAATTAATAAAAACATTTTTCGTTAAATTTATGTGTTTGCATTGTACGATTATTTGAAAAAAATCTTTTGCCTATTCGTAATATACACATATTCAACTTTTACGATCAAAATTTTTCGATCAAAACGTCATAATTTATAAAAGTAAAGTTGATGATTTTTAACGTTGAAATTTTCAGCTCAATTCTAAAAAAATTTATTTGCAGTACATAATAATGTTTCAACATTAATATTTTTGGCGTGCGAAGAAAGAAGTTGGATCGGAATTTATCCATCCTTGAAGCTACTTTTGGTACAAAGTGATCGATCAATGTATCAAAAAAAATTTTTTTGCGAGATAATCCCTTCAATATCTACTTCATATTATTTAAGTTACAAAAAACTTAATATGTCCTCGGAGATAAGAAAATTCGATAAGTGATAGTAATAAAATAATAAAAAGCAAATTCCGCACATGCGATGACATAAATATATGATGACGAGCAGGAAAAAGTGAACATTAACCGAAAAACAACAATTTTCGTTATTAAAGTACTTACGATTATATGTAGAATGTAGTTGCTGATAGGCCTCGAGGGTGAAAAGCTCATTAATGGGAAAAGTTGCGTCGACAATGCTTCTGCATAGTTTGCTATAATAACTCGAGAAATTTATCGATCGTACTGCAATTGATCTCGCGAAAGTAATTATTTTGCCATTATACATTGGTCGGATGATTTTTCAAACGACCTCGGGGACTTTGGCTTTATATCTTCTTTTGCATTTTACCCTTTCCATAACCTTATTTCAGCATTGAAGATAGAAGTGAGATTGGCTCTTTTATCATTATGAGAGCCTAAAATGAATCTTGAAACTTTGTAAATGAGTAATATCGAGATTATTTCGTTTATACTTTTTAGAGAAATTCAACGACAGTTTGATTAACGATAAAATATGAACTCTTTCAAAATTTTATATTAAATGCGCTTTAATCAGATTTTGTTACTATCGTAAGTTGCTATCAGAGTTCGACTAAAAATTTCAGAATTTTTGTTTAAAATGTAGCAAAAAACTAGGAATTTAAACAATATCTTTTAATCAAATCGTACAATTGACCAATATCTAGTTTAAAAAGAAGTTCGCGTTGAAATATATTTGACTGTGTGTACGTCAAATGGATATTGAAAAAATTTAATTAAAAATAATAATTATTAAAAGTTATCGGATATTATTATATCTTTAAAAAGGTTAAAAATTTAATCTTTCGTGTCGTATCGAGAATTTATCTTTTTTTTTTCAACTGAAAATTATGAGATATTCAGGATATTGTTACCAAACAATTCAACGAAAAATTAAATTATAAGAAAATTCTCCTGAAATCCAAATCAGTTTTATATAACGACGTTACATAAATTTCATATAATTTATTACTTAAGAAAAAATTATATTAAAATAACATTTCCAACAGTTTGAAATAAATCTAACAAATTTTCGGATGGGTATTGCATTAAATTTTTTTTTATTCCTATAAAGAGACAATATTATTTATACTTTTTTCGCAGACTTCAGCTATTAATCTTAATTTTCAAATTTAATTTTCACGAATTCTAAAAAATATTCGTTATCATTAATAACCATAAATATTTAATTTATATAAATTTCTTATAAAATTATAATTATTTAAGTCTTTAAATAATTATTTAATCGTTACTTTATAAAAAATTATTTTATCTTATAAAATATCTTAAGCAACTTATATCGAATTAAGTAAATTATTTTTTGTATATCCATTCGAATGAATGCCATTTAAATTAATTATAATTAAATTTGAATTCTAGAGATTGAAATTTGAACCAGGAATTGAGATTGGTCAGTCAACACTATCCAGAACTTAATTTGATTTCAACCGAATTGATAATTTAAACAATAAGGTTTGCGAAGCATAGCGTATGAAATTTTGTTTAATAACAATACTAGTATTTTCAATAAAGATTATTAAAAGTCTTATAAGACATAAAAGTAAATAAAACTAGTTTTATTTTTTTGTAAGTTTTTTTAAAAATATTTTCAGAAATGTATTTAATAAAGTTATAATGATGCAATTTTAATTAAATTAAGCACTCGATGAATTTTTTTTTTTCATCTCTGCTTTCAATCTCTTTTGGTCTTATTTTAACTTCACCAGAGCTGAATATCGAATATAAAATAAAAATACGATCGAACCGAAGCATTGATTATTCTACAGATTCGAACTTAAATCCAGGAATTTAGAATGTACTATTGAAGTTTTTGCCTATCAGCATTTTACCAGACTCTGACTGCATCTATCGATAAATAATTGTAGAAAGCTAATCAATTTTTATTATTTTATTTTAATGAAACGTGCCGTTATAAATTATTTTTGAAAATCTCCTATTATTTCCGACATTCGCTTAAGTAAAATTTATTAAAATAGTATCAGAATAATAATCGTAATTAAATTCTAATAAGTTTTCGACGCCTAATAAATATACTTAAAAATGCTATTTTAAGAACGTAAAGTTTTACACTTTTACACGAATGTTCAATTTATATGCAAGCTGTTTTTAATTTGACACTGTAATAGAGTAATAGAACTTTAAAACTACGAATGACTAAAATTCATTTTGTATTCGATTACGTTTCTCGACATCGAAATTGAAAATTCACAGGACTATTTCCAAACGATGTGGACTCCGTAGTATAACAATGAAACTCCGACCACAAGCCATATATACGTATAAAGAGAATCTTATATACAGTTACTGTACAATATTAATTGGCGACTTAAATCGAAAACACAATTAGAGACTGAATCACGGTGAATTTATCAGATTGTAGTTGCAGTATTTTAACGAGTTTCATACTAACTAAATAATAATTCGATCGAACAACAAAGTTATAAAAAATTAACTTAGAAACCTTAGTTATAAAATTTTAAGCTATTTATTTACTTAGATACCTTACAGTAACGCTGTTTGCGCTACTTGTTCGAGAGTAAGAATAGATTATATTTACAATGGTAATAAAGAGCTTTACTCGCTCAAACTGAATCCGATAGTAGTCGTTAAATACCCCTTGTAAATGTCGAATCAAACGCATGTACGTAGAAAATGGTATTCAAAGGAATTAAAAGCTGTTATTTAAAAAAGCGTTTGACTAAAGATCCGCTGAAAGTTTTATGTCATGCGCTGGCTGTTAAATTTATCTCGAGAAGCGACGTCAACTTAGTAAATTACGAGAACGCGATAATGAAAGTTAAAAATTCTGTTACCAGTTCCTCGTTTACACGACTGCACATCTTAGCTTTCTTGTACGGAATTTTTATTCTAGAATTAATCGTACACTAACACACCGAAACCTCCTTATCAGTACACACTTATATAAAGCTACCGTATGGTAAGAACAAGCGCATCGGCTGTATTTAAGATTCAATCCATGTAGACGTGGAAGTTGGCACGATAGAGTAATTCGCTTAATACCGCATATCTAAAACGTGATATTCTTTAGCGTTGATTCTATTCATTTGTAGAGTATATGAGAAATGTTTATTGCGTATTTTCAATAACTTTATTGTCTTTTAAGTAGTCTTTTAAGTAACATAATTTGGTTCTAAATTATACGTACATACATCTCTTTATATATATATATGCATATGCTAAATGTATGATTTATACGAAAGAATCATACCGAACATTAAACTCGAATGGATTCGAGTCCATCTCTTTATCGAGAACATCTTAGAGATGTAATTCTTGTCCAAGATGATTATACTGTGGTAAAAATGCCCATTAACTTAATTGATTCATTTATATCCTTTAAAATGATTTAAATCTTTGTGTACAAGTTCGTTTAAGAATGAATTTCCAAGGACTAATTAAGGAGAAAATACATAAATTATTATTTAAATAATAATTTACATAAGACGTGTTTGATATAATATAAATAAAGAGAAAATAATTAAACATCAGTGATGTATATTTAAATATAAATGCGACTTGCGAATAAAAAGTGTATTCAAATATATTATATAAATTTATTTCCTATTATCTAAATTTAATTACTATAATTTTACATCTTCGAAAAAATGCATATTATATTTTCTTTGCTTTTGGTTTTAGTAACTTTTAAATAAAGATATAACTTAGAATTTCGTCTATTCTTTAAAATACTTTATTCAAAATTCGCTACTAGTTTTCCAAACTTTTGAAATCACCTAACCTGATAATTTCTATACTTCCTTAGAACTTTATTCCGTACTCCTATGAATCGTTTTAGTTAAGTCGTACTTGCCCAAAATTTCTCTCCATTAGAATTTTGTCGATTTTTCTCTAAGTAACTTATTCCGTTGGATAAAATTTTATTAATGTTTTGAGAAATTGTTGCATTAAATTGTTGATTCTAAAATTTTTTCAATTCTTATTGCATTTAAATGATAAACACTTTGACTATTTAAAATAGACTATCAGTATGAAATTTGATTCGTAAGATTAAAGTAATTAAACATTGGATTATTATTTAATTTTATTTGGTAATATTCAACTGAATGGAATTACATACGTAAAAAAATAGTACCTGCGTAATAAATTATCACCGATCTTTATAAAAAATAAATCATAAAAATAATATTGTTAAATAAATGTTGCAACATATATTTGTAGCTTGAAAAACTAGTTATATAAAAAAATGTATTTCATTTAGTAGTGAAAACCAGTTTATTATTTTAATTTGAAAACAATATATTGGTTGAATCCATTGATCTTAACTAATTGTATAGACAAATGCTTTTTCATTATTAAAAAAATTCAACATTTTTTATTTGACAGCTTATAATTAAAAGATTTTATAACTAAACTTTAAAAAAGATTTCTATATGTCGATATATTACTCCAAAAATATTCTGTCTCGATGTTTAATTTTCTTAGCATCTATCGATAAAAAGAAATTTACAATATGATAATTTTGAGTAAATAAGAAAATCATTGGCAA
Source organism: Dolichoris vasculosae (assembly GCA_018907195.1). Taxonomy (NCBI): domain Eukaryota; kingdom Metazoa; phylum Arthropoda; class Insecta; order Hymenoptera; family Agaonidae; genus Dolichoris; species Dolichoris vasculosae. The sequence goes on from JACCHY010000021.1 coordinate 1,768,828, forward strand.
ATGCCATTAAATTCCATTTCAGAATTTTAGATCAAGTATATTTATTATTAATAAACAAATAAATAATTTATAAATATATAAATTTTTTATAAAACTTGTAATATAAGTTATAATCAATTTTTATATTGAAATTCAATCGTCCAATTTATTTATAATTATGTCTACCATAGATAACAATAATCTGTTATGAAGTTAAAATTAGGTTATTTTCGTGTGTTTGTGTATATGTATGTACATGCGTTTGTGTGTTGGGTATGTATAAAATATTAAAATATTATAGTATTTGCATTTAAGTTTGTCTTTGTTTAAATAAAAAAAACAGATATACTTGGATTTAAATAAGTTTTTAGTATTTGAAAATCTGATTGTAGTGAAAATAAATTAAAATTAGAAAGTTTTTCATATATAATAGTCTTAAGACGTTTAATGTTATCAGAATTTTTTGTTATTAAATGTTTTAGTGGAAAATTATTACGGACAAACGAATCGATTTATTTAATTAATAGATATCGAGTGTAATTGATTATAATTAAGTATTAACTATTTGGAAGGTGATTCTCTCAAGATGATCTCACTTTGTTAATATAAAACACGCGATCAAGTCACGAACGTGCAATGAAAAAGATGAAATAGCAAAGAAAGTACAAACAGTCTAAGCCTTACTTTTTGAATGTTAAATTCATTATAGTTGTTTTAATTCAATATTTTAAACTTATAGTGTTAATTAAGTACAAAAGCACAGATATTCATTGATGCGGTAATAATATTTGTTGTGATATATGATTATTTCATCCAATTAATAAAGATACTTTTAATTACGAAATCCATTTATAATACGAATTTAATTAATAAATTGAAAATATTGTAGACTTTTATCATTTCTCACAATTTTGTATACTTAACTTTACTTTTGTGAATATAAATAAATTAGCATTCTCCAATAATAATAAATATTTTTCTTCAATATTTTTACTCTTTTTGATAGAAAAATACATTAAAAAATTAACTTTTAATTAAATAAAACTTGAAATTATTTTTTAATAAGAATTAAGTAGCAAAAAACGTATAAATAATTTAATATTAGAAACAATGAATTTCACTTACATAAGTGAAATTTGCGTAAGTTTTATATTTCACAGAAAATTCACAATTAATTAGCACAAATGCAAATATTTTTTAAAATGGATATTTAACGAATTTTATGCATAAATTAAAAAATAAATTTCATAAAACTTTAAATTTATTATAGCTTCAAAGCATCGATATACGAATTTCTTTTAAACTAAACACAGTCAACATTTTAGTAAATTTATATAAAATAAACTATTTAATTTAATAATTAAAGTCTTCTATAGGAACGGGTATTATAATATTCAGTCATACGCGTAAATATACCTTGAAATCAAAGTTTCGATAAAATACATAATGCAATGTTATGCTTAGATATTTATTACGATCGGAATATTTTACTCGGCATAAGCATGTTTTCGATGTCAACAAGTTTCACTACCCATCTCAATGTCACGGAGAAACTTTGTAGGATTGTTCGACGTAATGAGCATTCTCGTATTGGAAAACAACAAATATTGACTGCCTTGCAACGATGCTTTCGCATCTTGACTTGAAGTCTTCTCGGTACTTAACCAAAAGAATTCAGACGATCACTCATGGGATACATTATGTCGAAATATGTCGGATTACCGTAACGCAGTGTACAAAACATAAATCAAAAGTATTGATTCGAATATTGTTCCGTTAAATAATTTTATAAAATCATCTATAAGATTGATTTAAGGTCGTATCTTTACGTTCTTATATAGCCAATAAATACGATGTAACACAGATAAATATTGTAAGTGCGAACGAATAATAAATAGTAGTTGAAAGCAAATTGATTCATAATTTTCTTTTTTGCACGTCACAGAAAAGATAAAACTTTGCACAGTGGATAAGTACACGAGTAAGAAACGCTTACAGAGCAAAGCGTTCGGATCAATTGTGTCGATCTCTGTACAAGAATTGCAGATGAATAAGGGCAAAGGTATTGAGACAAAGCGATCGAGCGGAGAAAAAAAAAGTTGAAAGTGTTAATGGAAGAATTCATTTGAAAAAAACCTCACTTTACTTCTTCTTCGTTAAAATTTCGAGCACTCAATTTAGGATATTATAAAATTTTACAAAGAAATAAAGGGATGTAAAAGAATGGATAAAAAGAGCAATGGAGACTTGAGAGAAAAAGGAAGACGAGGAAAAAATTAATGAGGTATCTCGGTGCGATAAATACGACGAAGAAATTAAATCAATGGAAAAGATTCGAAACTAGAAAAAATAAGCTCCTGAAAATTAACGAGTGAGATAATAATTGTATCGTGCATCGAAGAAACTTCTCAAGGGAAAAGAAACTTCTAGTTAAACTATTTTATAATTGGGAATCGAGACTGTGAAATTCCACATGGAATTTTCGAGTATGCTTCAATGATTATTTGATTTTCGTAATTACGTATATATTAAGTGATTCTATGCACAAAATATTTGCAAAAAATCCGATAGACTGGAAATTCCTTAGAGTAATCTCCGATCGTATGATTATCAGTCATCTTCTCCAAAACCAGAAATGCGATTTTCGGTCTATTCCTAAAACGTTGAATCATTATAGATTTTCTCGCATACGTTTCATGTAGTACACGAGAAAGTGAAGAAATACGTTGATTTGAAAATTAATTTCGTTCTGAAAAAAAAACGTCAATTTACCATATAATTTATATCTATGATGTGATTAATTTAATTAAAAGTTTACACCATGAGAAGATCCATAAAAATACAAAATATCCTTTTCAAAGTAAATAAATTCTGTAAGAAACTACGAACAAATGAGGTCAGAAAATCATTTCACTTTTTTCGATACTTCAAAATATTTCTATCGAAATGTTATATCTAAATTAAAATCTAAATTAAAATGCATATCTATGCATTTTATTTTCAATAAAAAATATGAATCAAATCATTGATTTGAATTAATAATTGCAATGATTAAAATATTAATCATTTATGAATAACACCGAAAACTCAATTCTTGTATTATTATAGAAAATGTTAAATTATTTATAAAAAAGACAAAATACTTTTAACTAGACTAATATTTTAAACGAAAGAATTCTTAATTTTTTAATTATTTTCTGTTTAATATGTTTCTTGTTTACCGGAATAAAAATAATAAAAATTCAAATGTTATTCAAGTTGATATTCTAAGATAGTAAAATGAAAAAAATATCATATTTTATATTTGAAAATAAAATAAATGCATAAAAACAATATAAAAATAATTGAATGAATAAATATTAAAAATAGCATCATAAAATTATTTATTCCACTACTGTTTGAATAATTTTTACCATGAAAGAATACGTTTAAAATTCATGATATATTATAGAATTGTAGATGATAAAATTTGCTTATAAATCTTTATCAGTTTTTCTCTTACGAAAATCAAATTTTATATAAGATTACTATCTTATTAAAAAAATGCTTTTATTATATTAATGGTTTTTATCTTACAACTGTGAATTTTTGCTAAATAATTTTATTTATAGTTAAAATTATATTGGTCATTGTTAAAATCACAAATGTTCATTTTGATGACTATTTTAAGACTTTACAATGAACGAAATCAAAATATTTGTAAATTGATAATACACGTATTATCAAGTATTTATGAGCCTTAAGAACATATTAACTGTTAGAGAAATTATAACCATTTATTATCCGAGCTTCGAGTTGTAAAATCTCATGTTATACACTCATTTATAAAATAATAAAAAATATCGACTGCACTTCTCACTTTTCTTCGGAATTTAATTATGCCGTTCATACTTTTAATACACTAAATTCAAAGACGTTTTCGAAATTAGCCTCGTATCGAAATTAATCAAATTCATCAGATACTGATAAAAACGTGATTTATGGTATTTTTAATGGACTAAGGTTAAGAGTAAAATCTCTATTCTAAGTGCATATAATATTTTAATGGAAATAAAAGTCGTACAAGCTTCTATTGTATTACTCAAACAATAACTTAGCACGAATAAAAGCACTGCATAAATGCTTAGCTTAGTTTAGCCACACAAGAAGCAAATACATTTAAAGCGACTTTACAATTTATACACAATTATGTTGCTATCCTTGCAGTCTTTAGTATCATTGCATTTACATGTACATGGGAGCATAGAAAAAGACAACGTACACATATACACAAAGTAATACGCATACTTAAGAAATATCTCTGCACCATACAATTCTATGAATTACTTTATTAATGAATATCTCATGCCAAAGGATTTTGTCAACGTCGAGAATGAATAAATGGCTTCTAATATTCTAAGCGAGATCAAAGTCACCGTTTCCATAGTTTGGATTGTCGTCGACCTCCTTTTTCCTTTTACGGAATATTGACCGAACGAACTGCTATCGCCATCGTAAGCACGCATATTCCTTATCTTACGTTCGAACATTATACACGTATTACATAAGTAAGGATAAGACTTATAATTTTATGGTTAAAAATTTTTGAGTAATTATTTTTAGCTTTGGTGTAAAATGAAAACACGAATGGTTGGATGATTAGAATTTATGAGTAGTAATCACCGAAATCGTTATGGAATATTAAACATTTTACGGTAGGTTTTACGAAGTATTGCAGTGATTTATTAAACACAATTCGAAAAAATCATTTTTATTAACATTTCTTTATCAGCGTATGAATTTATGATTTTTAAAGTTCCAATTGGATATGCAAAATTATACGATAACGTGATTTCAACTTTGATGAAATTAGATTCGATCGGTTATTGACGAACGGCAAATATTATTCTTATCATAAACATATATGTGACATTTAAATTATTCGTTCGAAGATTAATCAAAGATATAATTTTAAGATAAATAGTTTTACATAGTTTTCTTTATTTAAAAATACGAAAAAATTACGCTAAATAATCGGTTAATAATTTTACATATATTTATATTTTCAAACACGTTTGTTTTTAGTAAGATAACGAATTCGTTCAATATATAATATTCAATATTAATAATAAATATAAATTATTCTAAATAACTCGATCACATAAATTATTTATTTTAAATACCAATAAATTTCGTACGTTTCGATCAACTTCATCTTTCCAGTGACGCGTTAAATACTCAAAAATTAATTTCCTTTGAATCAAAAGATCAAAGAACCCAAAAACTAAAACACATAATCGTTGCTTGTATATTTAATGAATACACGATACAATAATCGTCAAATAAAATTCGGTATTAAAATATACAACGAATATTTTTAATCAATACAACATTTATTAAAACTAAAAAATTCAACTACAACGAATTAATAAATGTACGAACACGAATCGAGTCTATCGTTCCTTGCAATATACAATAAACAGAATTCCCACCGAAAGAAAAAAAAAATTGAGAAATGTGCTTTATTAGGATATTCTAAAAAGGCGCAAATAAACATAAGCTCCGAAATAATTGAAAACGCGGGCCGTTTAATTAAAACTCCATCAGGAAGTGTTCGTAAAAGCTACAAAAGCGCGAAACGCACGCGTCAAAAGTTAGGCGAATGAAAAGAAGTAAAAGCAGAAGACAATGGCACTTTCCAACATTGTATTCTCGCAGGAGTTTTACGGGTTCGAATACGTCATTGGCTATGCGCGCGCGAACAAGGCAAGAGGGCGCACAATAAAAAGGAAACAGGCATTGAGAAATTTCACAATCCCGGTCGTGCGGATAAAGGACCTCGAGTGGCTGTTGTACCTTCGGTTTACGTGCTCGTAAAAATCGGGAGAGCTAAGGGAGACTCGTAAAGGGTCGATTTTCAACGCGCGTTTACGCCGATCGCGTGCGAGACTCTAGGGTGTGTCGTTTGGAAGTGCGTGGAACGATCGTTTTAAAAAATCAGTCGTTGGATTCGCGAGATCGCAATGAGATGCCGCGGTTCGTTCGAGTGGATCAGCGGAGGTTCGTTCTTGAATTGAGTACTTGACGCGTAATGGAACAAGTGGTTTGGCTTCTTCTCGATGAGCGACGTTCAAATTAAGGAATAAGGAAATTTTTATCCAACGATCGATATTGGATAATTATGTTGTCATGACTAATCGACGCGTATACAAACACTTTAAATAAAAAAATCTCTCCATAAATGTTATGCGTTAAATTTATGTTAAAATGTCGTTTCTTTGATTCTAATATAAATATTAAAATATTGCTATTTTATAAAAGTTCGTCGTGAAACGTTGTAAAAAGTTTTAAAAATTCTTATCCAACGTTTTATAAAAATAGTGTGTATATTACTGAAATACAGTTTTTTACTCTAATATTCAAATATCTAGATTAATCTTGAATTTTTTAACTTTCAAGATAAATCAGAAAAGAAAAGAAAATAGATGCATCTTGCATTTTTACGTATTACATCGGACTATGAATCTCATCTTATCCTCAATGATGTATTCTACTATTTCAGTTTTACACCTTCGTCCAGGTATATAACGTATACCCGTATACACGTATAACTATACAGGTACCAACTTTTGCACATATAATGCAGAGCTTTTTCTGCTTATCTGATTGGACTTTCAAAAGATGCACTTTGATGCGCGTCTTTATATATATATATATATATATATAAGTACATATATCGCATGAAAGAATTCATAAAGTTCTGCACCGAAAGCAACAATACTAGAATTTAAGTATTTTTTTCATTCCGAATGCGAATAAATGTAGATATCTTTGGTTTTATTGTTAAAAAAGTTTCTAAAGAATAATAACCTAATTTTATTCCCATTCTGTAAGCTTTAGTTATTCATAACTTTTTTAAAAGGATTTTTTATCAGTATGTATTTTATAATTTATGATTTATTTGAAAATGCAGAATATTTAAGATTCTAAAAATCTTATTTTACATTATGGAAAATATATTGTTTATTAAAATATTATACATTGTATCGATCATATTATAATATTTCCATCAATTTACAATAAATCGTTAAATTTTTGTAAAATATGTTGAGTATAACAGATATAAAAGAATAAAAAATTACAAAAATATTATAAAGGTAACCGAGTCGAAATTATTTGATAAAAGTGTTATACATATATTTCATACAAAATGAAAAGGTTTCGACATCCTGTTTTTAAACAATCGCTTTAATTAAAACGGCATATGAATTATGTATATTTCTATAAATCTTTAATACTTAAAAATATCGATATAAGCTATCGATGTAAAAACAGTATAATTAAATACAAGATGATTGAAAGAATTTTAATGTAACAGTTGCATTTTATTGTTTTTAATAAATGTAGATGTAAATTTTAACGTAATATATGAAAAACATTCATTAAATTATCAAAAATTAGATTTATTTTTAATAAATTGAATAATATTTTAAAACACGTTCTTCACCTTATCATAATAGAATTATCAATTTTCCTAAATATATCTTTTATTTATACACACGCATCTGATAATAAAATTTGAGGGATACATTTTATAAGCCTAAAATAATATTTCTTTTGCTAATTAAAATCTCATCTATTCGGATAAACTAGATTTCAAGCCAGATTTAGTTATTAAGCGGAGATAGTTATATCTTGTAAAGGGATCATCCTACCTTTGCGTTACCTAGACGAACAGACTCGAGCTTTTGTTCTCAGTGCTCTTATATACAATGAGAAATGTGTTATAGAACTCCATTTAGACGCAACGTTTACCTGCAGATTTTCACTCCAATTGCGTTCCTTGTACTCACTGTCCCTGGTAGTCATAGTACGCAACAAGAGATAACTTTATCGTGTCCCTTGAAACTCCAGTATTATAGAAAAGAGCATTTCTATTCAGTGATGTAAATAAAGAGGCTGCGATAAAAAATACGCTTTACTCGAATTAAAATAAATTGTATACGAAACGCGGCTAAACTCTAAAACGAACATTGTTCTTAAATAATTCGCTTTTAATCTGAATTAAACTCAACGATGGTTGATATTTATCTTGTGAGAACTGCAATCGTAACTTATTAATCACGAACAAGTTTACACTATTAGATTTTGTAGTATTGTGCATTGAATTTCTTTTCTGTAAGAAGGAAAATATATTATTATTATTTCAAAAATTTATAGTGTTCTATTTCAGAAAAAAATAAATATTCTTCTGTAAATTTTTATTCCCTTTATTAATAATACTTTTTCTTTATTTTCTGCGTGTTTTACTTTTTTTATTGTACATTACTTAGAGTACCAAATATTAGGTATAAGTGAAATATGATTCCAATGGATTACTTTATGTTTCATTCTTATTTTTTTCAACATATTATTCATTTTAACACCTTCTACTACGATATTAAAATAGTATTAAACGTAAGTATTCTATAAAAAAGATTATTTACATTAAAATTTTATATTTATAAAAATAAAATAAATTGGTTTTTATGTATATACTTTCTAATATTCTTGCCTTTATTTCTCGATACATTTACATTTTTCATTACTTTTCCTTACTTTTGCTTCTTTTTCCACTTTTTACCATGTCTTGAAGTATATTTCTCCTTTATATTCTTCTTTCACTATTAGTTGTTCAAGATAGCGTATGAACTCTTGATATATAAGAATAAAGATTATTGTCTACCTTCTTTTAGTTCAACTATCTCCTCGATCATACTCTTAAAATATAATATGACTGAAGATTATATAGACTATAAATACTTATCTATTCCATAAGTTCATAATATTCAGAGTACAATATATTTTTTCGTATTATTTTAATTTTTTTTATTTAATTTATGTACTCTATTATAATTTTTTGCATTGATTCGTATAAGTGTTTTAAATTTTGAGTTTGGAATTTATTGATTTTAACTTCATTAAATTTGATTATTGTCTTTATTTATATACATTAAATGAAAAAAAAAACATATATAATAAAGTTTGAAGTGACGAGTGGTTTTTTAGATCATAAATAATAAATACTTATTTTTACATTATTGAAAAAAGTTATAACAAAAGTGAAGTTAATTATTTATAAAAATAAACGATATAGAGTAAAAGTTATGAAACAAATTAAAATTGTATTAAAGACAGAAATAAAATTTAAAAATTATTTAATAATAATAACATATTACATTCATCGATAAAAATACGAGACAATTATTTTACATATTGTATATTTACAAATATATAATATATTAACAAATACACTTATTTAAATTATTGAATCTCTTCTCGAGGAATTATAATAATCCTTCTTTGAGTGGTTTATAATGCATCTCCTATTTTCTATCAATAATAATAATAATAATATTCGTATTTCAATTTAAAACTTTAAAATATTTACCTAAAAATTCAATAAAACAAAATTAATTATTATACCTAATTAAAGATTTCACAATTTATAGTATTGTTTTATTTTTTAATATATCATGTTTATCTAAAATTTAGATTCCTGGATGAATTTTTATTTTTATTCATTTTAACAGATTACATATGCAATAAATTTTCTTAAATAGATTTGAATTCAAATATAAGATGATTCCTATAGAGAATAAATTTTTTCGTTTATATTTCATTAATTATTTGATATTACGAATCATCACTTTATCGCTACGTAAACTTTTATCTCAGTGTGCCAATTTTTTTCTTATAACAATATTTACTTCATAGTATTTTTAGTAATATTATATAATAGAAATTTAAATTTAAATTTCACTAACTTTAATTATTCTGCTTTTAATAAAAAAAACCAATAAATTTGTAAGCGATCGGAGCGAATATAAATTGTTAGTAATAAATATACGTTTTCTAATTACACAAATTTCAATATTATATATTCGTTAAATCAAAGAAATATTGAAGAATAAAATTAAAGAAATTATATATCGTTCTAAATAATAATTTTGGCGTTTATAAAAAAAACCACATAAAATTATATAAAGCTTGTAATAACGATTGAAATTAACGAGAACGCGAACAAAGATAGAATCAAAGACACGACGTGATGAACTCCGACTCTCAGCTCCTCGCACACGTATATTTCAAAGTTATATCACGGATCCCTGCATACATACAAGTACCCCCGATCTGTGGAAAAGTCCCGAGAGTCGTTCTATATGACCGTTTCGTTTGTTTTGCTTTTCTACGCGACTGAACGCACGCAAACTCGCCAATTTGTTACGTCGCGAAATGACGCTTTGGAACAAGTTAATACACCATTTCAGTTACTTGCGAATTCAAGCGGAGATCTGCGATTCGATAACGAGTACTGCACGTATATTACATGCGTGGAGGAGTAGAGCTAAATTTATCACAGATGTTGCACTGGACCCAAGAACCGGCCTTTTTTGTCTTTTAAAAATAAATATGGTATTATTTAATGTCGCTGAATTGAAGATTACAAGAAATAAATATTTATTTTTATCGTAATATATTATTTCTAATCTATACATTACTAAGTAATAAAATTTATTTAATTTTTATTGCGCTAGTTTTGCCTAGGAAAGTTAAATTTTTATAATTATAATAAATTAATGTTCGTTCTAAATAATTCTAAATTATTTCTAATAGACTTGGAGATAGAATCTACTTTTTAAGAATGTTAGTTTTTAAAATTAAGCCTCATTTTTTATTTTTTATGGTTGTTTTTATTTTTATTTTAAAATTGGAAGCAAATTTTTCTACCAAGTTAGTTAATTTTTGACTCGTTTCCCACATTTTAAATTTATGTATGTATTCGAACGAATTTGAATAATCACAATGAAAAAAACAAATTTCTATAAATAGAAGTAAAATTTATACAAATATCTTGAAATCTATGAATACTTTAATACTAAAATTGTAATTTACAGTTTCTACGTAAAAAAATGGTTTTCTTTTTAAACTTTTAATCAAGTAATTAAAAATTTCTAGTACTCTAATTATCTTACTCATGACATGCCTAATTCATACATATACGATAATATAATCAAAAATTCATTAATAAAAAATTACAATAAAGTTGTATTACATCACCTTTACAATTTTCGATGAAACTATTAACACTGATCTAAATTATAACGTAAACCGAATACACCGTCTAATAAACTTCTACTTAATTTATCGAAGCACATAATTACGTATGTAAATATTTGTAATGTAAATAGAACCGTGTAAGTATCCATATACGAGCAAACACTTTTGTAAAGGGCAATGGTCAAAACTCGCGGATCGAGTGATTAGCAAAGTGTGAAGAGCCAAGAGAATAAAGTACAAAAGGAAACCGAACGTGTCGAAATGGCAATGGTATATTGGCTTCTGTGTTCCAGGATGAGAGTAAGATAATCCAAGCGATCCTCATTTTCACGGAAGGAATATAGATTGCAAACATCGGAGCTTTCTTACGAGTGTATACGAGGGAAGGATTTGAAAGCGGTGCGAACATCGATCGCGTGTAAGTTCTCTATGTCGCGTAAGGCAACGATGAAATGTAAATATCTTTGGATAAACTCACTTCGTGTTTCCGAATTATTTGGGAACGTTGGTACAAAATATTTTCAAAAGTCGGCGGCGAGTGATTAATTTTTTGTAATTGTTCCATCGATTCATTTTCTGCTCTTCTTGACGATATAAAATCCGACTTTAACCCGAGAAGTTTTTGAGCGGAGAAGAAAAGTAAGAAGTTAGATTATCTCCCACCGCAGCCATAAATAATTCAAAAAAGAATCGGTAAAAAGTACCAAGAATTACGGAAGATACGTCAGCCATATGCATTCCATTCCGAAGTAAGGAAAATCAACGATTTCCAGCGAATGGTAATATTAGCGAAAAAGAGAAAGAGATGAGATTCTTCAAATAATAATAAATCAAACCGTCTTCATTTTACTTGAATTCTCGTGGGTATTTGTACCGGCTTGGATTCCATTTTTATTACGAGGTAAGTTTAGCTATTTATTTAACTGTGAATTCACATATTTTTCGTATTAAACACCATTTCTTACTTCTTATACGTTACATTCGATTATAGCCGACCTTCCTACTAACACAGTCGTCTCTATAAACAAGATGAAGTTGCTCTTTGTTATGCAGGTTGACTAGTTGAAACTAGTGCACCGAAGGAACGAAACTGGGACTGGAAACTTCAAGTAACCGTAATCTATAGCCGAGATACCATAGTAAACTCCACATTCTGCACAGGACAAGTGGGAGCAAAAGATTTACTCGTCTCCCTCAGGTAATTATTGGAGACAAGACGAAAAGTCCCGTTGCGATATATAAATGCATACATACGTATAAATCTATGTAGATGCGAGATTGCGGTATTTACAAGCAAAATTATATCTATATAAATTAATATGATTTTTTGATTAATACGATTTCATTATGTAAAATCATTTATTAATTTATGTGTCGTTTAATAACGTTCATTTTTTAATTTCAATACTCTCATTTATTCTTATGAAGTTCACAAAATATAGTTTCTGTTGATTTCATAGTTTTTTATTAAAATTATGAAACCTTTACTACTTCTGTATAATTTTTAATCAAAGCTTTAAATAATACGAATTATTACTATCGATTCCTTTATGAAATGTTAGATACTCAATTATCTTTGTAGTAAAATTTTAAAGCTTGTGCCTTTATCGGAAAAAATACCTCAATCAAATAGAAAGCCTTTAAAAGAATAGATGATAAGTAAAATTTAAATGCGTAAACCAGGTAATAAAGTTGTATTGTATCGAGGAGAACATTATTTCATCTAGCATAAAAAAGTTTCAGTCAATCACAGATGATCTACTGCCTAATAAGATCCAATTTATTGTAATAGAAAATCCCAGATTTACATCGTGATCTAGATATACGTGAATAAGATAGACAATGAAGTGAGAAACAGAGAAAGAGAGAAGCAACTCGTGAAAACCGATACCACGATATTAAGTTTAATTACGATCATTTTTCTTGTTTTATGTGAACTTATATTTTGGCAAGATTTCTATACAATTGTATCGAAGTGCGTATACTATTTTTCCGCGAACGTAAAAAACGAATGAGCTACGCGAATCGACGATAAAATTTACATTCGACTATATTTTTCCAAAATTGTTTTTTACACTTTCAAAGTTTCTTCTTCTTTCTTTTTGAATACCTATAGTTCGAGAGCTGGTTCAGAAATTTTGTGACACGAGGTAATTTCAAAGGTGATATTTCCACTTCGTATTTTTTGCAATATATGCGATAACGAGACTTTCAAAAAACTAGATGAAAATGTTTCCGATAAATTTTTAAATAATTTTAATGATATAAAGGAGATATAAGTATTTTTAAATAATCGTAAAAATCGGATAGTTTGATATTTCTTAATTTTTATATATTTGAAATAAAATTATGAATACAGGAATTAATTTAAAAGATAAAAGAAATACACGTTTTAAAATATACAAATCGTACTTATATGAAAACAAGTTATAAAAAATGATAAAATATAACTTAATCAAACGAGAGTTTCCAAAGCACTCGTGAATTATATATAGATGAAAAATAAATCGACGCAAAAAATACGAGATAAATTTTAGTGTAAGTCTCGGCAGAATTACAATATCTTACATATTTATATGAGTACAAGTGGAAACTTATTATGATCGCATAAGATGGAAACCTATACACAATATGTTACTAGGTAAGTGTATCTTGTTTATATTTGCAGTCGCACGTGTGTCATGATGTATAAACTTCAACCCCTAATATGCATTTACATTTTCAACTATAAAATAAAGTTGAGTATACCATATGGCGCATAATATGGAAGAAAATATTAGTATAATCGACTGAAATTTGTATAAAAACGAATTTGTATATTTTCTTATACAATCCTTCTTATAATATATACGTTAGTTTTAAAAAAAAATTGCTTCACGCTATTTCTTCTATCAATTTTAAACGTAGCTACACATTTATACGATATAACAATTTTAATCTACGAAAATGGTAATAAGTAAATTGTTGGAAAGAAAATGTGCTCTTCGTGACTTTATACTTAATACCGAAACTACGACTATCCATCCAGGAATTGCAGCAAGATTCGATCAATTTCTATTAAACTAAACATATTAGAAGTTTAGTTAAAAAACTACTGTTTTGTATATACGTAAGTACAGAACTGATCGGAAGAACGTTAATGAAACGTACCTTCAAAAGACAGGAAGAATTTCTTTTAAATTGTTCATTCGTCTGAAAAGTAAAGCTCACAACGAACAGATGAACTCGTTTTCTGGTTGGCGAAACAGAAGTGCGATATTTTTGGAAGGTATATCGGTCATGTAAATGAGCCCAAGTGACTTTATTCGGTTTTCGTTGATATAAGATATAAGTATATTTCGTTTTAAAAGTAGTATAGAAAATTTTATGCACTAGGTTACGTTTTATTATTCGTTATAAGTTCTTGCACTTTTATCGAAAACAAGCGAAAAGAAACTATTGGCAAAAATAATTTCTAATCTTACGGAATAAACTAAATTTTACTATTCTCACTTAATAGAATTCATAGACGTTAGGGTAATTAATGAAACTTCGACTCATCGATTACTTTCTTAAATCACGTAACATCTCGTACTCCACAGACATCGGTAACCATTTACTTAATGTAGTACATTACACGATGAGTCTCGTCTCGTAAAAGAACATCTCCCTATGATTTTTTGAAGCTGTATTATCGATCACCCGCAGCGATACAAGAGATGATTCTTTATTCAACGAAGTGCATTGTTCGATGCACGATTCAATAGAGCTTCAACGCATTAAAGACGAACAATCTCTCATTAGTAATCGCTCAGGGTATCGATCCTTGTCAGTGATTACGATAACACAATCTCAGAATGCGAGTAAAATCGCATTATTCGTGTAAAATTATTTTTATTACAACCTCCATTGGAAAATATATTAATTTACGATCGCTTGAATAATTCATTTTAAAAAATTTGAGATATTTCGTACGATGAATTATTAAACCTTCGATTTATATTAATTAACTACATTTTTTCTAATGAAATTTATAACGATAATACTGATGATAATAATAATATTGTAAATATTGAAATTTAATAAAAAGATAATTTGATTTGAATTTTCGTGAAGGTTTAGTCATTGTTAAGGATGAAATCGCCATCGTAAAGTAATTTTCTTATCCCAGTTTTTAGAATAAGAAATCAGATATTAATCAATATATTATCCAATAGTTTTAAAAGTATCGAATAAATTAATAATATAAGATTTTGTGAATAATTAATCTTTAAAAATTAACTCAAACTTTAATTCTGTTTTATTAAAATTCTCTAAGATACATTTCGCAAATATAAATAATACAGTCGATGTCACGAGACTCTCGTTATGTACGAATATGATATTCCTGCGTGTAAACTATCAAACGTGATAAAGCACCGAAACGTCTGTTCAATGCTCTAAATTGTGAGTAATTACGGAGCTGCGACGGGAAGATGGATATTTTATAATCGATGGATAATATAGTTCTGGATGGAGAGATATGTTTACATTAGGTTAGAATAATGAGAATTTGAAAATCATAATAAGATCCTGATTCACGATAACGTAGGAATTTAAAATAGAGATAACGAGACAATATTTCAAAGTACTAATTTAACACTATTTCTTCTTCAAACTCTTCTAATCTAATATTGTTTTAAAAAAATTGAACGGATCGTAATTTGATCCGCGAATACCTACAACTCGGTTTAATCCATTATAAAAGTGACGTACTCAATCGCATCAATCAATTAACAGACTCGAATCACCCTGTCCATGTGGCATTGGAGTTATAGAGTATTTGTGTAAAGACAGTAAAACGCTTATACAGATTACCACCCCTGGGAGAATTAAAAGGTATTACGTTGAATTCCCGTGAGCTGAAGATGTACGAGTCCTATATATGTTTTCTAAATCACGAAATTGCTGCTGGGAATGTATAGTTGCCTCGAAGCGACTGCGAGTCGTAACGACTACGTGATTGGATACTACATTGTTCTTGTAGCCGATGCTTTGTTTAAATTTAAGAGTATGTATTTGATATGATAGGATTGGAAAGCATAAATAACTAAAATATGTTTTCGAATTTGAAAAATTTAAAGCTTTTATTTAAGATTGAAAATATGAACATCTCTTCTTAATATCTTTCGCTTTACTTTTCTTTTTAGCGAATAGACGTAAAATATAATTGTTATTATTTTTCGATAAAAATAGTTTAAATATTTAATTTAAATATAAATTATCGTAAAATAAGTAAGAAAAAAAGGAATAATAAATCTTATGAAAATAAAATTGATGATTGTGCATTTCTAGAAAAAAATTTTAAAGAAATCGAAAGAGCTTTCTTAAATTCCATTATTTACTTTAAGATTAAAAGAATGAATAAATAGGATCAAAGATATTTATTTTTTATTATTGAAAATTGATATTGGAGTATTTTTATTCTTATATGCAGTTAATTTTCGATATCGATTCCATTTATTACAATGCGTTCAAAGTATTATTTACAAATTCAATAGAAATATAGAAATAAATATCGAAAGAATTTGTTAAGAAATCAAACGAATTAAGAAACTTATAAGGAATACATTTAAAAAAATAATCAAAATCATGTTTGAAAGATATGTATAATTTTTATTTAACACTGGAAAAATTTACTAATATAAATTTATTTATGTATATATTTTTTGAATTTAATGGATAATAATAATATAATAAGGCTCTTTATTATAGAAATGATTTAATTATTCGAAATAATTTGAAGTGTAAAACATTTTAAATTATTTTAATTAAATAAAATTAAATTGTCGAAATTTTTTTATTAACATTTAAAATTTACATAAAAATAATAAAATGCATTAAAATATAATTAAAAGATATTTTTATTTATAGAATTATTTTAGCGAAACTTCATTAGATTCAACAAATTCAAATAAAATTATATTCCAAAAAATAATCTGTACATGTGTATAAAATTATAAGAATTTATTATAATTTATAACAGTCCACAAAATTTTCTTTATTTTAATTATATATAATGCAATAATTATTTAAAAAAAAAGAAAATAATAATGTTGTTAATTCTATGATAAAAAATATATGCGCACAAACAATATTTACATTTAAATTAATGGTTTTAATCGGATTAAACGAATCATTTTCACGATGATTTATTATTTGCTGAGATGTACATATGTATTTTCACAAATGAAAGATTGATAATACAATCGATATTTCACTGAATACAAAAATTAATTTGAATATATTTTTCACAATAAAATCGTATTTCAGAATATCTTTTCAAATTATTCTCTAAATAAAAGACCAGTTCTAATAACCAATAAAACAGTTACATTTATATTCATCACTATAATGAAGCAAAATATTATACGAAAAATTATGTAAAATACTTATTTGTTATTTAATCATGAATTTTTTTAAAATATATTATCATGTTCTAATAATACATGCATTATTTGCAAAAAAAATGCATAATTATTTGTAGTTTTGCCGAAGCAAAAAGAGTCTCAAAAATGAATAACCCCAGATTCTAATTTTTCTCGGCATTTTAATCGTTATAATATATATTTAATAATACGTACATTACATATAATTATTAAAAATATAATGCAACCGATGAATCAACGATTTTTATCATCTCGAGATAATTTAATATCGGAGAAAATAAATTGTTTTTGTTTATTTAATCAATTTTAATTAAAATAAATATATTATATAATTAATAAAAATTTAAGATAACAATCTCACGATATTATTATGGTAACTATGTACGTAAACATCTAAATATGTGCACGCAAATCGATTTAATCGCATAAATGTATATAAGTATAATGATATAATTTACATACGTAAATACAAAAGTAGTCTTACCAGCTAATAAAACTTAAGATTAAAAACATTCGTAATTTTAAACTAAGAGTCGCAAACACGATCACGTTTATTATAAATAATTAAGATAGTATGAAAATGTATTTGAAGATAACGTACTTAAAGAAAATATGTCTATTTAAGTCGATCGATAATAAGTAAATTTTTTTTGTTACAGTATACGAACGATATTAATTTTTAAAAGGATCATCGTAATTATAAAAAACTTATTTAAACCAAAGATGACTTTTTATAGAAGATTTAAAGCTCGCAATTATTTAATTAAAGTAAAATTTCCAAGAAATTATCATAAATTTCAAAATGTAACTCAAAGTATCAAAAAATACGTAGAGATTATATTTAAAAAACAGCTTTACTGTACCAAAAGGCAATTATAATCTAAACTAATAATTCCTTAAGATTCTAACAAAGTCGAATAAAGGAAATGAATTCGAGGATAAAATGACTAAATAACCGATAAAAAGACCCAACCTAAAATAACTAGACTCTCACTCGAGTAATGTTTCAATAACCCCGAATGCATATTTAGTACAATAACCATGAAAAGCGTAGCTTCTAACCACAACGACGATCAAAATGCGACATTAACAGAATTCACAAGAACGTAACGACTTCCACAGCAGATTCCAGCCATAAATCCTTATCCACACGGGCACGAATTCCCATAGCAGATTCGGCTGTTGGTCCATCGTTAATAATCCCTCCCTCGAAAGGCGTACCTCCGAGTCCGCTTATATAATTTTCACGCTTGGTATCTTCCTGGAGCAACTCTAGCGACTCTCCAACGAGTTTCCAGCTACACCGAACGCTGGAGATACTCGTACGTAAGCTGCGGTAAGTTGTATCGCGGATGCTTTTGGATATCTTGAGAGTATGGAGTACGAGATTTTGGGATGTGCAAGTACTGGAAAGGAATTTCGATGGGTTGTTTCATCGAGTGCGAGATGAGTTTAGCATACGGTTTGAGTCGAATAATTTTATCGAGGTGTTTTCGAAGCTGATAATTTCATGGGAAATTAGTGGACGTGTTTCTACTCACTTGTATATATTGATAACAAACAGAAATTATTTCGTTGTTTGGTCGGCGATCGGCTTTACAACTCGACGTTTACTAAGCACGAAATTCTTTCTTTGGCTTAAATTATAGCGTTGCGGATAATGTCTAGCTTGAATTACCCTTTTTAAGAATGAGAATAGCACAAAATATGAAAGAGGTCAACGAGTTGGAACTAATATTATAAGCCACAATGCCAAATGCGATATTCGCATTTTAAATATATTTGATCTTTAAATAGACTCGATATTTACGTTGATGAGAATGAGAATTAAAATAAAATACGTACGGATAGAAATTCGATGTGAAGAAAATAATACAAAGTTATTCCGTGTATATGTATATTATATTCTGTTTTGCATAAAATGAAAATACATTAAATTTAATGAAAAGATTTATCCGATGATATTTAAAATAAATTCGTTAGTTGCGTGATGTTTAAATGTCGCATCGTTTATTTAATTAGAAAAAGTCAATAAAAATATAAAATCTAGGTTATTTTATTATCTCCTTTATTAAATTTCGAATAAAATAATATTTTTGACGTCATAATGGAGTGACTATATTTGATTTTCTGAAATTGCATGTGGGAATCAAAAGCTCCTACTAGTATGTAAATTTTGTCGATTTCATGCATCAAATTTTTGAAAGCACTCTAAAATACGAATAATTTAAGATCTGCAATGCTTTTTTCGTAACTTTGAATTTTGGAAAAGAAGAAAGTTCCATTGATCCAGAACAGTCGATGTATCAAAGGTTATTCTTGCTAAAAATACTTGCGTAAGTAAAATATGAAATACGTGCGCTAAAGTTGTTCCATTTGTATCGTGTATTAGAAATTTATTCGAGTATAATTTTAAATAGTTTCATTTGTAAATTCGTAATAGTAAACTGAAAAAAATTATAAATATTTCATTTGGATTAATCCGATAGCATTGAATTTATTCATTGTAATGTATATTGAATTAATTTTACAGGAATAATGAATATTATTTTCATTCCAAAGATTTGTATATATTAAAAAAATAGCTAGATTTTTATAAATTCTGTAAGTTTCATTTTTATAAGCGAAATCCAGGATTTTAACATTCAAATCTATACAAAATTCAAATTCATGTTTTACTATTGTGTATACTTTTGAATTGTCTGGTAATATTAAATGACAAACGTATTAATTCTTATGGCTTTTCTGATACGATAAGGAAGAAAATCATTTTTCTTATGGAGAGACTTGGAAAGAAACAAATTATAATCAGATATAAATAATTGCTGAAAGGTTAACGATCGTAAAAATTAAAAGTAAAAAATTATCGATAGATATATTTTAACTTATGTATAAATTAAGTTTATTGT
Source organism: Dolichoris vasculosae (assembly GCA_018907195.1). Taxonomy (NCBI): domain Eukaryota; kingdom Metazoa; phylum Arthropoda; class Insecta; order Hymenoptera; family Agaonidae; genus Dolichoris; species Dolichoris vasculosae. The sequence continues at coordinate 1,789,202 of JACCHY010000021.1, forward strand.
TCGTGTATTGTTTTTAAATATATAATCCGGTAATAATTTAACGCTTGCATTCATTGAATTAAAATGTATAAAATATTTTTCATTTAATCTATTTAGCTTATATTCCATAAGATTTATGATTCATAAAACCATTTAGAGAATAACGAAACGGAGTACAGAAATGTATTTTTCTAGAGAAATACGATTACTGAAAGGGTTACTAAGTTAATATGAAATATAAATTCTCGAGTTCTTAAAAAGGCATTTATACGTTTTCTTTGCTATTAAAAAAGAGTTCGAGTATTCTGTACTATTCATTTTTCTTTCTATACAAAGGAAAAGATACAATGAAGGTATTATCAAAGCATTTCGAAAGAAGTCCCAAATTTACCTATCGGAAAAGTATTCGAAGGCTTACATCCACGTATAAAATATGAATCTCATAAAATAAGCATCGAAAACTTTAGCCCGATAGATCACCTCTAAACCACAGAGCAGAATATTGCACTGGCCATATTTTCCGTATCTAAATTTCATTCGGTGGTACCTCCACAAAATTAAGTCACCAGCGATGGGAATAAAGTAAAAAAGAAATTTCCGATCACCGTTGATTTCGTGGGCCGTAAATTCTGTGACACGAATGATTTCGAGCGCACATGAAATCGAAAATGCGAGAAGAAAAATTGATTTCAGAAGGCTGTTTTTTCTTCATCCGAACCGACCGTCGCGGTTTTTTTCACTCGCAACGGAAAATTTAACTTTCAAATACGAAAGGACGACAGACGCCGGCAACGGACATCGAAAAAAAATCCATCGAGCTCGAGGTTCGGCTTAAAAGGATTTCTGCAGAACTATCGCGCAAAATTCTATGAAGTTCGCCAAAGGGGCATTAATCGTCTACGTTTTCACATGCTTTCGTGGATTTTCCTTTTGTTGACTATTGATTCTTTTATATCGTATGCACTGCCATGGTTTAATGAAAGAGAACTATTTCACTGGAATATTTTCGATGGCGGTTTTCTATTGATTATATGCATTCGGTTTTTATGAATGTCGGATTCTTGTACTTGAAGTATGTCGTGTATAAAAAATATCTTTCCAATTTCTCAAATTTGCTTTTATAATCTCAAATATTTCAGACGTATTCGACAGTAATTTCCATAAAATACAACTATTTTTTAAAGCGGTATTTTAGAAATACGTTTAATATTTACGTAATTAAACGGCGATAAAAAATATTATATATTAAAATTATTTTTTAGGATTTTAAAACATTAAAGTTGAATTTTATTATTTTTATTTTAAATTAGAAAATGCACAAAGAACTTGCGTAGTAAAATTATTAAAAATTACAATTTTTTTTTATTTAGTTCGATGATAATATTTTTCGATAAGTATTTTGTACAGTTTGAATATTTTACAAACGATAAATGAATAATAAACGTAATTTAAAATTCTATATATTATAAATATTAAATATACATATGAAAAATTATGTAGAGAAAACTTTTACAATTTAAAAATTTTACATGCAAAATGAAATAACGACTTTCACATTTTTTCAAGCGAAAAACAATAAAGAGTATTTTTAAAGTAAAATTCATAGTATAATTTGTTTTATAATTTCTATCTTTTTTAGCGTATATCAACTGAAATTTATTAATAACTAAAATAAACTTGCTACCTATAAAATAATACGTTCAAATTTTTCATTAATTTTTATTTATAATAATAAAAAAGAAATTTTAATGGAAAAAACAGAATTGTGGGTTAATACAACGGTGATATTAAATTTTCTATTATTAAATAGAACTAAGAGGTAAAAGCACCATAAAAGAAAACAATTGTAAAAAATGTTTCAGTACTAAAAATAAATAGCAAAATTCAGACTCATTATTAACAAATATGAAGAATATTCTAGTTTACTGTATAATATCATATTTTAGATTCTTCATTTTTATTTAAACTATAATTTATTTCTTATCAACGTTATCATTTATCTTAAAATTTTCAATATTATTTTCGAACGATATTTTATTTTAATAATAAGAAAAGTATAAATCTTAAAAATAAAGAATCGAATATCTCTAACTCAAATATATTATTAAGTCCAAACCATGCTTGCCAAAAATATAAAAAATATTTTTAATAAGCATCGAAAATTGTTTCATCATTTGAAACATCAGTAGCATAAAGTAGAATTTTAAAATACTCCATAAATTCGAGAAAACAAGATAAGTCATTTCCATTAATGGATTATATATATATATATATATATATATATTCTTTATAACTCGGATATTCAAGCGGCGCACTGCAAAATTCGAGAAACAATTCAACCAACAAAGAACAGTCGCGAATGACAAAGAAACCCAGGATTTTATAGCCGTACAGCGTCGCTCTTATCTCATCGTCTGGGAACTGAAAATCCGATTGGAAAAAGAAATCGGCGGTGAAATGAAGCTTCCCGAAAGCTTCTCGAATTACATCTGAACGACGTTTCGAACGAAGACAACATCAATGATGTTCATGACGACGAGGGAGACATGCCAAGATACAAGAGGTAACCTTAGTTTTTTCCTTTGCCTCGTGTCAATTGTCTCTTTCTCTCTCGGTTTCTTCTTTTCCTACTTTAGACCAAAAAAGCACCCATGCGATAATTACCAAACGCTACATATTCTACGTGCAACGAGGAAAACTACTTAGTTCCTTAATTACGGTTTTTACAAGGTAACGAAGATATCGAACGACATTTTGCGGTTTTAGCAGAATTTTCTTTACATTTTCTAATTTAGTGCGATCTTTAATTCAAAGAAGCCGTATTTTACTGTGTTAATAAGTATCTGGACTTTCTTTGTGCAGTGTCAAATAACCATTTTATGAAATAAGGATAAAAGGATCGTGAAATACGCGAATGTTCATATCTTTACAATTCTGAATTTATAAATATACCTGGGTATTATTTTTAAAAATTTTAAACGTCGATAAATATGAAATTATTATCATATATAAATAGTTTAATCAATATCATGGAATCAATACTTTTAAGTTATATTTAATTTACATAAATTTGAAACCAGGAATATAATATGCGATTAAAACTAATTCCTAGGGGTAAAAATTTCTAAATGAAACTATGCGTAAACAAGTTAGTAACAAGTTACCTAATTGAATTATAACATATAGTACTGATCTAAAACAGACTTCGTATTAAATATCTAGCGATTAATATGAAATAATGTATTATAAAAATAACTAAAATTTTACAGGATAAATCTTTAAATATGAAAAAGAAGATTTAAATTTGATTATATTCTAAAATTAATAAATCGGTCACACTTTTAAAATTGATAGTCAAATTAAATTATTTATTAAACTAAAAGCTACATTAAATTGAATAAAAATTATTAGCTCAAAATATCCCGGTTTAAATATTAAAAGAATTTATTTTAGATATTTTTACGTATACGTTATTTCAATTTTTCGTAAAATATAAAGAAAAAATTATTTTTTTAAATACAAATATCAAACATATTATTTATAAATTTATTATTTTCTAAATTAAATATCGGATAAAAATTTCATTCGAACGATAAAACAACGTGAAATTATACAGCTCGAATTAAAGCTCATTTTCATACCGATGTCTTTCCATCTTTTTTAATAATACTTTCTAATAGATGTTTCGTACAGCTTAAGAATTAAATTATAATTTTGTATTTTTTTATGTACTTGTATTTTATAAGTTTTGCGGGTATGACTTGAAATAATAAGTATCGCATTTTTGTCAATTATTCTATTGTATTTGGTACATTATAACGATGATATATTAATAAATTTAATGTTCATCGATCTTTGATTTTTCGAGAAAGCTGGATGATTAATTAAGATGAAGTATTCGTTTATTATAACTTTATCAATTTTCTCTCTCAGACTATACAGAAATTTTGCGAATCTACCATGCGATTAATTTAATATTCATTAACACCCGTGTATTTAATTTAATATAATTACCATATAACGAAAGTACTAATTCACTCGTCGCATTTATAAGATTGCGAGTTCTACATTCAAAAGAATATTCTACACAATTACGCGGATGCGAGAAAAAATAAACAAGAAATTTTATCACATCTTCGCACGTAAGCAAACCCATTTACCCCGATGAAAGAAAATACTCTAATACTCGTTGACCTCCAAAAACGGACCAAGGAAGTTAACTCCGCGTAAAATCCGCTGCAGCATCCCCAGTTCATCCTCGACCTCGATGTAGACCAAGTCCCGAATACACGAGACAGAAACGCTCCTTACCGCAAAGCTTAATCAAAGACTCGCGATCCTACACTCGTATACGAACTACGTGTACAGTTTCTCCATTTGTGTTTCTTGCTTGCGGCACTCGACCCGACATTTCAAGGTGCTCGTCTTATGTAACGGAGATTTTCGTTGAAATATGTCTTGCGTTTCGAGTTTACTGTGTATCTTTGGACATACGTGTCGGGATAACCAACGATGCAGGATTATATTTAACAAAATAAGATTTAGATGTTTACGATACGCATTACCTAAGACAATAAAATTTCGTTAGGGGATGTAAATTGATGTAAATTGAAAAAACTGTGACAAACTACGAGAATTCGTTTGTAAATGTGAAAAGATTAATTGTTCATTATTAAGAAATTTATATACGTAAATGCAAGCTCGTAGTATTTGAATATAAAAGAAATTATTCTTCTGAATTTTACACCAGTGTATCGTAAACTCTATACGAGATGTATATAACCTTTTAGAGATTTAAATATATAAAATAATTTCCTAATGTTTTTTAATAATTTTTTCTTTGTTTCGGAGGTACGATACGTATGATTTTAATTTTTTATTTTGATTTCAAATTTACGCCTTGTATAACAGGGTTGGGTAAAAAAATCATAATTGAAACGAATCCATATGATCGTATTTGATCGATGTACTTAAAAGAAAATAATTAAACTTGATTAAATACATTATATAAAAATTAAAGTAATTCCAATACTTTTTTGTAAGTTAATTATTTTTCTTTGAAATATTTATCGGCATATTTCACCAATAAAGTAATAGGATCGCTTAAAATTATTTAAAAATACATTAAAATGAAACTAAATTTTAATCCTGGATCATTATTTATTTGATATGTAGATGTAATTGTAATATTAAACATTTGTCGAATAAAACCATAATTTATGCAATTGTATAAATGTATTCAGCTGCATTGAACATTTTTTTAATTTATAGCAAATGCTTGACTCGTTAGCAGGTGATTTAGATTTATGTACGTATATCATATAATTTTCGAAATATTTCATAATAATTCTTGTATAATAATCATTAAATATTAGTACAATATTACCATTACACATTTGTTAATTAAAACAAATATCTACAAAGTATTAAATAATCTATAGTAAGTGATTTTCTATAAGCTTATATTACGCGAAACTGAGAATCAATTTATATGCCTATACATATATCGATATATTTCCAATGCATATCGAATGTTGTATAGATACGAGTTCAATTTATGCGTATTTTCTTGTAACTCGTATATACATCAAAGACTGAAAGTTTTTTTCCTAAATAATACCCTATTTAAACGATATTTACATGATGAAATTCCGCGTATAAAATTTTGCTTTTATATTATACATACGCTATTTCTTCAATCATTATTCTGTAATGAAACACGATAAAAAGAAAGTGAAGTATATTTTCTATAGTGTCGAAAAGTAAATACTGGGTAAAAACGTTATTGTATTTAAAAAAATGATTACACTCGGAAAAAGTTATTAATATATATACGCGTTGAATGTAGAATATACAAAAGTATACGAATGTCATCATTTCTAATTATAAATAACGTAATCAGCTACATATAAATATATTCTATTCGAATGATCAGCGAAAAGAAAGTGAATATTTTCTCAAGGTGATCGTGAAGTAGCAAAAATAGCGGCAGCGAAAGCTACAATAGCGGCATGAAACAAAAATACGATAATTGGATTGTTTATCGTTTTCACGCGGTGAAAACTAATAGCCGAAAGGATATTTTTCGTTTATACCAGGTGCCTCATAAATCACAATTTATTCGTGAACCATCGCCAAGTCACATGTCTTGCTCCTGAATCCTTCTTCTTCTTCTTCTTCTTCTTCTTCGTCTTCGCGTTCTCATAAGGCTGGGAGTAAGAGAAAAGTAAAAAGTAAAAAAAATCCAAAGGATCCAGAAGGTATTATTAATCGCGACGGTGACGCATCGCTTCCCGGTAAAACGATGCAACGCGATGATCAATCCGCCGAGGAACTACATTAACGCTGAATCGCTTCCGACTTGTTGAGGCTGATGAGCACATCTGCATGCATAAGCGAATGCGTACGTGTGTGTACATACAGTTATATAGGTGTATAATATTTCCTTGGCGGTAATTTCTCATTTGTCATACGTCGTATTATTACATTTCTTACGAGCGCCGGATCGTCACGATCGTCTATCAGCGTATTTTCTATTTACCTTTGTTAGTTTCGACCTTTTACTTTTTTATTATTTTGCTCATCTCGTTTGACCCGACGACGAAGATTATGAAGCTATATTAAGCCAACGCACGTTTCACACAACAGTAACTTATTCAGGATAATCTCTCATAATGACATCCTTTTGTTCTGATTTTGACGGAAAGATTATATTCCTGGTGTCAAAAAGCTCTTCAAATTGCGAAAAGAAAATTTAATATCGTTTCTTGGTATCCTTCTTTTGAGAAAAATTCTCGAGGCTTATGTATCATTATGTGTTCACGCGATAAGTCACTCGACAAAAAGCATCCAAGATTTATGTGACTCGCATTTTTAAATCTTCGAAACCTTGGATAATATGTTTAATATATATTATACGCCGATCAATTATACTTATATATTTAAGATTGTCATTTACCAAATATATCAAATTATTATTATAAACTTATCAAGGTTGATGCATCGATATAATTATTAAGCTTATATCATTTTGAAAGATTACGTTCTAATTCCAGTTATATTTTAAAATCATTCAAAAATATCAATTTCATCTTTGCGCGAAATTAATTTATTTGAAACGAATGTTTACTCGATGCTTTACGTATAATTTACTATCGTAACGTTACGCGTTAAGTATCATTTAAATTAAGAAAACTAAATTAATAACAAATTTATAAAACGTTGTTATTTTTATCGATGTTTAACGTAACCAACAATTGTAAAAACCATGAAAAAAAAGTAAAAAAAAATAACCGAATCAATAAACGTTCCGTTTATTAAATTTGCCAATTATGTGCACGTAATTCAACGATACAAGAAAGAAAGTGTACATTTACTTTCATACCATAACTTTTATTTTTATTAAATAACTTGTTTACTTCATTTTTGAACGATATATAAAAGTTATCTGGAAAGGGAACTAACAAAATAAAAATTTGTTGAATCGGTATATCCAATAATTTTATCGAAAAACAATTGTACATTTACACACGAATTCGATTAAACCTTAACCGCGCAATTTCGAAAAAAATGTACAAAGCCCAGCAAAATGAAATAAAATACTTCGAAACACGACGTTTGAAAAATCGAAAGTCTGTCAGCCACGCGCTTCGTTAATAACCCGAGCAACGGAAGCAAACGAAGAAGCAGAAGGAGTTTCCGAGCTTTCGTAGTCGGCGATTCGACGTCGCGAAAAGTGCAAAAGTCCACCGGCGATTCTCGTGACTTCCTTGCAATTTTACGACTCGAGTGGAATATGAGGCATTTCGTATGCTCGCGTGTACGCGACTTTGTTCGGGGCTTTGTGCTTGTAATTAATGCGAGCCACGCGCTAAAAAGAGTTTCTTTCGTGCCTCGATGTACCAAGATTGACCCGAGGAATACAAATACCATCGAACGTGGAGTTTCTGGAGCTGGTCGTTAAATTTCGCAGATGTGTTTTTAAGCATTATGCCATTCTAGTTCTCTTGAAAATTTTGCCGTATTTAGCCGATCGTTGTTTTATATCCGTTCAATTTCACGTATAATTATTACGCTTTCGGTATCGATGTTACACAGTTCACGTTATCGATGAATGAAACGTAATACGCCGTAATTTAATTATGGGTATTAGTTCGCGGGAAGGAAGTATTTCGAGTAACGACATATAAAATTCAGCGTAATAACCGTAATTTCGAACTACCGAAACGAAATCTAAATCGAAAGTTCTTAACAACTAAAAGCTACGTAATATTGTTGCAAATGATAAATTTACTTTTAACGAAGATATAGTTTCCTCGGCGCTTTATTCTAATGAAACCGCGGGAAGAAGTCGGGATTCCCTTTCTGCTACGGTCGTGCAATTAACTCTCGCGAAAGGCTGTTAAAGTGAATAACAATTACCGCTGAAAAGGTCGGGACTGATCTTTCATCGGAGCTTCCCTCCCTCTTGACCCTTTCCGCGTAATACGTCCAACTGCTCTGTGTTAAAAGCATTTTGCCGTTGCTGCCGTGAATTTTTATGTAAGTGCGTGGAACGTTGGAGAATACCGTCGACGATTATGGTTAATAGAATTTGCATCTTTCGGCGGACCACTGTAAACTTTTGTTTACCTGTGCTTTGCACTCGCGTTTTAAAACTGCGATTATCTACGGAAGCTGAAAGCTTTTTACTATTAATCTTGTGTTTTATACGAAGCTTTAATCGTGGAAAATTTTTAATCTCGGTTTCTCTGTTTAGATTTAATGGAATTAATTTTTCTATGCAAATACTCGGATAAAAACGTAAAATTTTCATAATTTCGATCCATATTGCAATTTTAGTTATCTTAGCTGAAAAATATTGATACTAAGTTTTTATTATATAATGGAATTAATATAAAATTGTAATATACGCTAATTTTTTATATCGTTTAAATTTCATAAAATATACTTCGTACTTTTAATTCTTTCATCAAATTTTAAATATAAAAACCAAGACATATTATAAACTTGTATATTTAAACTGTTTAGGTAAAGTAACCAGTCGTGTTTACTCTTCTCTTTAAACTAATTAAAAAAGCTGTGTAAAATATAGAACGAGAACGCAATTTCATTAATGTCCAATGTGCAGTATTGTATTTTGTAATTAAGTTATATCGATATCCAATTTTTAAATGTACGTTTACAGTATACGTGTATTTAATAATAGCATAAACTTTACATATTCGATTGAAATTTAAATAACATGTATCGATTATTTACAATTTCTATATCATAAATAAATATCGCTGCAATATTTTCAAATTATATTTTTCTACTTGGAAATTAGTTTAATATTGAAAACATTGCATTTGTAAATAAAATTATAAAAAATATATTCTTACAAAAACACGAAGTTGACAAAAATCATTATTTATTTATAATTATTGAATGTAAACGAGAAAGGAAAATTTGTGTGACATTTGATACGTAAAACAAAGTAACCAATAACGGAAATATTATAAATAAATAATGTAAAAAATATAAAATTAAGTTTGTCATTGACATAGTTTTAATTTATTGAAATGGTATCAGAATTAAGAATAACAAAGCCAATCTTTTTTATTGCATCTTTGAAAATTTTTTTTTGCAACATCAACGTTAACATACATTAATTTAAACATTTTACGTACAAAATACGGTTAATCCGTGAAAATATCTTCATTTATGTTCCAAGTAAACAAATAACAATTTGTTAACGATTCGATCGCTTCCACTATCCTCGAATATACTTAGCATCACTCTCGTAAATACATTACGAAAATTAAAATAGAAGCCGAACTGGCAAACTTCCAGCGAATATAATCGAACTCGGTTAAGATGATCCTGCGTTTCTTTTGTTCTCGCGATACGCACCTAAGAGTAATACCGAGGATTCATACCTCGTGAACGAAAACACCGAGTCGTCGGATGAAGCCGAAAACAAGAGAATCCGGAAATTTCGTGGGCGTGTATATTGCTGTCTCGGCAAATGAGTTTTCGCAGGAGCGAGTGCGTATCAAACGCGAGTACGCGTGTGTGTTTGTCTATGTGTGTGTGTGTGTTGCAGGATAAGTGACTGTCGGGATCGATCAGACATCGTAGGAGGTCGTGTTCTATCTCGGAGAACTCGCGTCGCTTCTTATAAGAGGGACGCCTTTAAGAAGGAAATGAGAGACGAGAGCAACGGAGGTTTCGACGTAGGACTATATTATATTGGCCGTCGTGAAAAAGAAGACATACTTTGCGATTCGGATAATAGGAAAGGCATTTAGGATAGTTTATATAGAAGAAAGGAGATTTTTATGAATATTGAAATATTGATAAACAGAGACATTTTTAAAACCAAATTCATTTTTGGGGTAATTGTATAAACATACTTTTTATTAATTATTTGAGACAATTATTAGCTACGACATAAATGATTGTAACTAGTTTCCTTTTACATTATTTATCGCGGTTAATAATGAGTAAAATAAAGAGGCTGGGTTTATTAATTATGGAAATTATCGATTATATTTGTAAAATTAAAACGAGTATTTAAAATTTATTTTATTACATAATATTATGGATAACATTATATACATTATAAATTATACCTTTTATTATATAAACAATGATTACTTGCAACAAAATATACGATATAAATTATCTCAACGTTCGAAGTTCAAAGATAAACAAGATATTTAGTTCATTAATAAAATCAGTGTTTGAATATTACAAATAGTAATCAAAACTTCGAAAGTTATTTAAAGGATTAATTACTTATTTGAACCAAATCTGAAAGTTTCGCGATTTCAAAT